>CM047811.1:114528348-115128348 GCA_026214975.1 Gentiana macrophylla
CTCTTGGTGACGGGATTTGCCTCTAAGGCGTGTGGGAAACAATGGAGACTCTACGCCATGTTCCGCTTGATCATGAGATGGCTAGGAGAATTTGGCGAGCTTCCCAAAGACACCTACGTGCTTGATTATCCGCGCTCTCCTTTGCTGAGATGTTTATGCGGTTACTTTGGAGGATAAGGGGCGAGAGGAGATGGCTCTTATCACTTGGTTGATGTGGAACGCGGTGGGCGTAGATGCAAGGCACGGTGTTTGAGGTCGCGCCGCTTATGTGGAGAGCATCCGCTCCTGGACCTTGGCATCCGCCGGCGAGTATGGAGCAAGACTAAGCGGCGTTCCTCGCTGCACCTTCGGCCCTCATCCTTCGGCTGGAGCCTCCCCTGAAGGAACCATTAAGTGTAACGTGGATGCATCCGCCGCAGCTGGATTCTTCCGGTGTTGGACTAATTTTTCGAGACCACCTCGACAGTGTTGGCGCAAAGGCTTCCTATCGGTTTGATCCGGGCATCGCAAATGGCTTTTTGGAGACGCGTGCTATCTATCTCGCGATGCGAGTAAGCTTATAATTGGGTTCATGACTTTGGCGGTTGAGAGCGATTGTCTCATCTCGTGTTCGGGCCGCTCGCAACCTTCTGCTGCATTTAACGGCATTTGGTCGCTTTAGCATCCGATTGTCTTTCTAGATCCCTATTATTTTCTACTATTCATTTTCTTTTATTAAGCGCGAGTGAACGCCCGCGCGATTGCTTGCTAGATACGGGCCTTTTAGTGGCCTCTTTGATCGCAGGGCCTTCCCACCGCTTGATGTTATCTCGCTACCTGGCAGATTTGAATTAATGAAAAGTTTTTTACCCCTCAAAAAAAAAATAGGCGTATTTATGTCCACTAATGTTTAAAAACAATACATTAATTGTTTTTTAATATATGTACATCATAAAAAATAAACACTTTTATGCATTTAACGTAGTGATTATTCTTCCAACAACCTTTAAACCTAACATTAAAAGCATACTATTTATTATTTTTCCAGCAAACTCTCAACTTTATATCGAGAGCATATTAAACGTTATTTAAGACTTTTGCCTTTATCCATGACATTTACTCACTTTCCTATGACTATTCTATAGGTTTAAAATGATTATTATAAACGTTCAAAATGACTATTGTAAAGTGGTTCCGAGAAACTCAATTCATCATGGAACTATTGCAACTCATCCCTTTACATGTGACGCCTCGTTTCTGAGTCTCGCTCGTAACTGGCATGTTCTAATTTAGAGCACTGTTTAAAAATGTTTTTTCCCTTTTTAAGCTCTTGAGTTTGTAATTTGTGGATTTCCACACTCTACTTATCAATAAAATAATCGCTTCCTAAAAATTTAAAAAAATGACTATTGTAAAGGACAGATACTTTATACTAATAATTACATTAATAATATAATACCCAAATACTCCCTCCATCTCGTATTATAAGTTCTTTGTGATTTTTCACACAGACAAGTTAAAAATCATAAATGAAGTTACTTTTTAATATTTCAAGAAAATATCAATTGCTTTTTGGAGTGGCTTATAATATTTCAATGTTTAGAATGAAAATAAAAACAATGCATTAATTCAGATTGAAATGCGAGAAAGACTTATATTTGGTGACAAACAAAAAAGTTAAAAAGACTTATATTCCTGAATCTGGATGGAGAATATTTTAGTCAAATAGAATTTCCCGTGATTTTGGTGACATCGCCTCTAATGATTTCCACTAGGATCTAACATAGTTACTCAAAATGAGTGATCCTGCGATTCAACCCCGTTTGTGACGTGTGTGGTGTTATACTTTCGTTTCCGGAGAAAGAAAAATAGAATTCCCTCATTTTCCATAGTTCTCTACAATTCCAAGATGTGTATTTAATAAAAGGCGACTTATTGTGTTCAAAAAACACATAAGGTGACTATTTAAAAATCAAAAAGTAGGACAATTATGTTTCATATACATCAACTTATTTTTCGCCTAAAATAAATCAAAAGAACAGCAATTTTGTCAATCATTTTAAAATCTATGTGTAGCTTAAACAAAAGATTAAATAGAAACAAAGCTTTCCTTGCTACCGCGGACTTTCCGCGAATCGATCATCGGATTAGATAGATATCCTCCAACACAACATAGGTCATCGAAAGGATCTCGGAGACCCACCAAAGTACGTAAAGTCTGGATATTTATTTAAAATGGATTCCTATTCGAAAAAGTGCATAATCGCATGGATAAGCTCACACTTGTAACACCTCGATTTTTACGAAAAGGGCAATTTTGTCTTTTAATGATAATTAGTTTTCGCTTTTATTTAATTAAAAGTATTAAATAAAGGAATAAGAAATTAGAATAAAAGGAAACATTCCGATTGGCCGACGTAAACGAGAATTAAAGGTGTCAGGGTATTTAAACGGAAAAATAGAATTTGATCCTCACTTCTCTTTCAGTTCTATTTTTTTTTCTTTCTTATGCTCTGAGACAGAAGAGGGCGCCTGTTCCATCGAAAGGCTCACCCTATGTTGAATTTTTGGTGTTTGATCCGTGGCTCGTTTGCGCAGACGGCAGTAGAAGAAAAGGTTCGGAGGATCGCGGTGATTCTCCCGATACAAACGATTTGTGATTTCGTTCCGGTGAGTTTTCATCTTCTTTGGCTTAGAACTTGATGAATAGCATCAAGGTGTTGCTTGCTGCTGTTTTGGCATCGTATGAAGGTTCTAAGGTCCGTTGTTTGTATAGTTCAAGGCTTAAGGCTTGTTGGTGCTTCGAGGTCTTGAATCGTAGAACCACGCAATCAAAAGGTAACGGGCTAGACTTCGCACTATTTTAGGGCCCAATCGCTGAATTGAGTTTTGTATGTTTTATACCAGATTATCTTTGCTTTTGGTGTATAAAAGGTGGGGCTTGGATTGGTTTTGGGTTGGAAATCGACAGGTCGTTTCGCAGCTTTTGCACAAGATTTTGGGGCTATCCGCACGGATAAGTCACTAGTTTGGAGTTTTGGGGAAACAGTGAGTTATCCGGATGGTCAGCATTTATCCGCACGGATAACTTATACATCCGCACGGATAAAGAGCCTGGTTGGGCAAATGTTGGTTTGAGATGGTTCGTGGTGTCGCTCATGTCCGGGCTTTATAATCTGATCTCTAATCTTGAACTAAGTCTTGAAGGAGTTCCCACGCCGCGATAGAACCCAACCTTACGGAGTTTTCACTAACCGTGATTGTTTCGTAGGGACCGTCTGCGGAGAGCCTTGACGGACTTAGTGCTTTGACGAGCTAGTGTTCGCCATTGTCCGTGTATGTGCTAGGAGGTTAGAGTCTACAGTGTTCTAGGACCTTGAGTAGATGATAGGGACCTTTTATGTGAATGAACCAGTGGCTAGTCAAACACTTAATAAACTACATATGTGTTAGCTAAAAGATTAAATGCTTTGGGAGGCTTGCGTG
Organism: Gentiana macrophylla; assembly: GCA_026214975.1. Classification (NCBI taxonomy): domain Eukaryota; kingdom Viridiplantae; phylum Streptophyta; class Magnoliopsida; order Gentianales; family Gentianaceae; genus Gentiana; species Gentiana macrophylla. The sequence continues at coordinate 114,531,814 of CM047811.1, forward strand.
AAGGCACGCTTATACTCCGTCGATGTGTATATGGCCCAACGTGATGTGTGCCTCTGTGGTCATCCGGACTTCCACGAGAGTACATGCACAAAGTCGCACTATCGAACACAAGTTGTTCGTACACTGGAGACGCAATTCCAAAGAGAGTCGTAATCGTAAACCGTGCGCGTAATTACCGGTCGATGTGTCCTTGCCAACCTTAGCGTGACAAATAGCGAGCTAAGCTAAAACCCTAGTGGACCCCGTGTTGTGCCATGAACGCAATGTGATAGGTAGCTAGGTTAATAACCGAAAAGTTAATAAAAGACGGCGACGCCTTTCTATGGTCGAGTAACGATGATAGTGCGGAACCTATTCATGTTACTAAGTATTTTGTACTCACCCGTTATTTCGTGTTTTTGTCCATTCTTTCTTTTATTTAGTATCCGGAGGATGACGAGTTAGCCGAGGGTTATCCCGAGGACGAGGAACGAGCGGAGCTATGCTTGAGTCCAAAGGGTTTCTTTATGGCTTTGTTATCTTTCTTTATTTTTTTTGTTAAGGAGTTTCGAGGGTGTTGTACTTTAAGTTTTGGATGACGTTCTTTGATGTTTAGTTTTCTTTGAATTCGGTTTTTTGTATGTAGCAACAAAGCACTTGTAACTCTGGTTCGGCTTTGGGAGACGTTTCAGATGTTTGGTTTTAATTTTTAATTTCGAAAGTTATCTTTAGCTTCCGCTGCGTTTAGATCTCTCGATTATTGATGAGGCCGATTGTATGCATTAAATTTTTATTTATTGCTATGCATGCCGAACGCACTTTTCCGGATAGCGACTTCAGATCCGGGAACGGGCGCTACACACACTAACCCGCCAATTTTGGATCCAATTCGAGATTTTCCTTGGGGTATTGGTAAGGAATTGGAATGGAATAATATCGATTCATACAGAAGAAAACATACTAATCCCTCCGTTTTTCTTATCTGTCACATTTCAAAATTTGCTCTATTTTATTTATCTGTCATTTTACATTTTCAATGCATAATTTATTTATTTATTTTCCCTTTATCAATAAAGTATTTACATCTCCAATAAAAAAATACACTTTAAATACTAAAAACTCATTTACCAACAAATTATTTAAATCTCCAATAAAAAAAATACATTTTCAATACTATATTTTAGACATATTAATTAATTTCTTAATCCGTATGATTTTTCTCTCTGTGACAGATAAATAAACGGAGAAGTATTTTTCACTGCATTAATTGACGGAAATGTATCCCATCTCGGCAAAGAAATGACAATTTACCGGAACGCGTAATCAAAAATAAAAAAAATTTCAGTCATCTTCTCATAGCAGCCTAAAGTTGTTATACGTAAAAATTATTGTCATGACATAACATATATATGGTACACTCAGATATATGCTTCGGATGCACCAAAACTTTCTAAGTTTAGGGTTTACATCTTATTTATAGCCTTAGGTTAGGGTTTTTGGCATATGAGTTTATTGTTTTGACTCTTTTAGCGTTGTATGTAATAAACGATCTTTTTCATAGAACATTGTACAACTATTCTGTACTTCCTCTGATTCTAAAATAACTGATGCAATTGTCAAAAACACGCATATTAAGAATACGAATTAATCATTTAATTTGAATGTTAAAATGACTAAAAAACCCTTAGTATATAATTAATGCAATATTGTATTTATTCTCTCATTTACTAACAAATAATGTTAGATGTAGGAAAAACACAATAAACGTCAGATTGGATATGTAATCGCTCATTATTTGGGGATAAATCTTTTTGACGATCGTCAGCTTATTTCAAACAGATGGAGATTAAATAGATCTAGGGGAGGGGGAGGAATTGTTTTTTTTATTTATTTATAAGAGAAACAACTTTTATCAACCAACATTCAAAATAGAGGCATCAACTACATCTTGTGGTGGAGAATCACCCCAGCAACCTGCTTTTTATTTTTTTATTTTTGAAGGATTTATTTACTTATTGGGTAAATAATGTAACCAATGAGAATCACCGTGTTCTAATAAAAATAAAAATGGTATACCTCTGGAAAAAAATGGCAACGTAGTATCTCTTATGATTTCTGTCTATGATCATTGAGAGTGAATAAAATATTACCCTTATGTCAGTCCGATAAACTTGTCATCCTTACGCCTATCTAAGGCAGCAGAGTGAATCGAAAGCAACTCGTGAAGTAATCATATTACGGGTAGGATTTTTTTTTAAACTCAATTTGTTTTTTCTGAGTTTGAGTTAGAGTCAAACTACTAGGATAATTAATCTGAGTCAAACTCGAAGTTTCAATATATACTAATCAAGTAGCTTTTAAGTTAATTTAACTATATTAGTTAATTATATTTATAAAATTATTACCAAAAAAGTCTTATATGAATAATTATAAGGAGAGTCGATTATTAGCTTAGTTGAGCTCGATCTTAACATATTTTAAAAATTAAATGAATTTTGAAAAATAATCGAAAACCATGTCGAGTCGGGTTATATCAAGTCACGTATTTAAGAGCCGAGTTCGATCTTGTCTTCTTATTGCTCGATCGAGTTCAATCTGAGTTTTGAACCGGTGTTTTTATAGTCGAGTCGAGCTCATAACCTAAAGAATATCGACTTGATTAAAATCGCTCAATTACAACCCTAGTTACGTCAGTCCTACTCTCCTCGATTAGAAAGCAAACTCATTCACCAGAACAACTTCCTTCACATATACAATTTTTTTTTAAGATAGTCCCTTGTTGACGTTCGTAGTATCCAATATATTTTGCTGAAATATATTTTTTCTTATTATGGAGAATGCTAGTAAATCAAATTTTCTCCTGGTTAAAGCTAATAATCTGGTTTATTTTATTACGGATAATTTTCACAGAACTATGTGACTTTAATTGAACTTTTCAAGAAAAATGTACTGCAAGAAACATTAATGACTTGACTCATATACACCTATAGATCTATAGAAATCTGTATAACTTCAATCACTCTCCTTATTCGGAACAAATCATTACCATAATAACTTCAATCACTCTGCTTATTCGAACAAATCATTACCATAACGTGTTAGACATCTGCCAAAAATCACCTATAAGATAAGGGAGAAGATTTGTGACCTTTCTTAAACACGATTTTTCTCCCGTATAACAAAAATGATTTGTGCCAACTATGTTTTCATTTTCAACCGAATAAGGATCATTAACATGAAGACATCTTGTTATACGGAGGAAACGTGTTAGAGATCGCCGTAAATCACGATAAAGATAAAGAAATTTTCAAACATTTTTTAAACACGATTTTCTCTCAGATAACAAAATGGATTGTGCCAACTCGCTTTCATTTTCATGCGGTATAAGGATTGTTATAATGACACGAGACATCTTTTATACAGGGAAACGTGTTAGAGAATGGCCATTAAAACAATCAATAAGATAAATAAGATTTGGACATTTCTTAAACCCGATTTTCCTCGTATAACAAAATGGATTGTGCCAACTCGCTTTCATTTTCAAATGGTATAAGGATGGTTACAATGACACGAGGCATCTTGTTATACAGAGGAAACGTGTTAGAGATTGGCCATAAACCATCAATAAGATACAGAAGATTTCACACATTTCTTAAACACGATTTGCTCTGTATAAACCAAATGAATTGTGCCAACTTTGTTTTCATTTTCAAGCGGTATAAAGATCATTAACATGACACGAGACATCTTTTATACGGGAAAACGTGTTGGAAATCGCCGAAACCAACTATAAAGAAAAGAAGATTCAGACATTTTTTAAACACGATTTTCTGTGACAATGAATTGGACCTTGTCAACTCTACTTTCATTTTTTGAGTGATACCGGAAAATAAACTAAACCACTCAACGGTAAACTTTTTCTTTGGCATAAGGAGGTTGAGGGGTTTTGATCCATTTATAGCCGAAAAATGGTATGGCATATGGATTTGTAATTTGACGCATTTAGCCTTGTTTGCATTTTTATTTTTTCCATAAAACATTCTAGAAATTTCTCAAAAGAAAAAACATTTTAGAATTATTCAATCAAATGCATTAATCTCCGTCTATGTAGCATTGATACAAACACGCCACACTATTTACACGGTAAAAACACGGCGATATGTTAATTTTAAAATTTAAAGACAAGATACGTGTTATCTCGCAAGACAATATACGTGAATGATATGTGTTAAAAATATATACAATATTGTTATAACCAGGATAGAGAATCCAGATGCAATAAAGATAAACATATACGCAGTGCTGCCCTCGTTCAATTCTGGGCTGGTGCAAAAATTTAGGCCTCGCGCTTTGAAAAAAATAAAGAATCAAACATATATAAAAATAAAACAAAAGCTCATGCATGATAGTAATGGGTTTGGAAGGAAAACCTACTTTATTTGGTTCTAGTCGCAAGATTCAAACCAAGTCTTCTTTCTAAAATACTTGAAAGATTAACTATTAAGCGTAATACATAATTGTTCATATAAATACAAGATATATATAATATTAGGTCGAAAATTTCGGTGGCCTTAAATTCATTGATTTTTCCCGCCATTGGCCCTCGCCCTTCCATTGGCGCGCCCGCATAGATGCAATCTAACATAAACAATCAAACATATAAACATAAACAAGAAAAACACAAGATTTAACGCGTGGTTTTCACAGCGTTGGTCGACTACTCTACGGATGTAAAAGAGATATTTTATTATGCATTTGAAATTCGGAGGGTTCTTACACGCTTTAAATTGATTACAAGATGCGATTTATAGATTAATGATCTCTAAACCATAATCGTAAAATGATCAATGTCCTGAACTGTCACAAATACCTAAATGTGGGTCTCACCGCTGGCTCAACTCAACAAACCAATGCCCAAATGCAGAACTCGGTTGTATTCAAATTAACTTTCAGCAGACCTCAACAGGCTGCTGACTTCAGACGGACTCAACTGATTTCACCAGCTCACTTCCACAGACTTGAATACAATTACTCTGCTAACTATCACCAAATTGACTAATAGAGATTAGATCAAGTCATACTTTGCTAACAAATATAAATTAGTATCAGATGAAATATATAAAATCCAGAGAGATTTGCATAAGACTAAGTTATATATGTAATACATAAATTATTTACTATCTAAAGTATATATTCAACTTTAACGTGGTTTAAAAAAATTGCTTGGCCTTAAATATATTACAATTTGTTAAAATAATCACTCATCACCACTAAACATACATAACATATTATATTTGTCAAATTATAATCAATACTGACAATCATTTTTATTGCCAAATTAAATACAACTTCTCATGTCTTTTAACATTTCTTTGTAAAACCAAAAAAAAAAAAAAATCAAAAAATATATACATAAATTGTGTGGTCATGTGTTTTGCGCTTGCCTGTCCAAAGCATCGATGGCGATCGGATATTAAATATCAAATAATACTATATATTTTAATCGGACGAAATGAGTTGAAGGCACATCGACACTCAAATTGATCGAAGTGACAGTTTCATATTTTGTAAGTTTTTTTTTTCTCGGTTTTAGTAGGATTGATCTATAATTTCAAACGGTCTAAGAAATCTGAAAATAGTTATAATTAATAATGTATAGGGAATAATAATTTAACAAAAATAAATGTATAGAGAATAAGAATAAGGAGAAAGGTCATGATAAACATCTTTGAACGCGACAAAATACGTGGCGTAATGAGTGAATGTCAAACATCTTTAAATGTCATTAAAAACTAAAATATAAATCAAAAGTCTATTTTATACATCCATTTTCAACCCAAAATTGATAAATATATATCACCATTAGTTTATCAAACGAAGGAACTAGTGTACAATCATGAGTTATTGGCTCCATTTGGTTCATGTACAACTTTAAGGATACTGTATTTTATGTGATTATTTTTCATTTTGAAAGCAATATTTAACAAAAATATGTCCGTCTCTGAAGCGCATTGAAGATGTCCTCACAAAAGAGCCACTTTAAAATAATAATAAAAACATTTGACGTATATTATAATTCATAAGTGTCATTTTTCAAAACCAATATACCATTTATTATGATTTTCTGAAATATATCCATAATCTTCCATCCATTATTTGTCCAAAATCATTTCATCTTCCACGATATATAAAACATCAAGTAAAAAGACACATGTTTCGATATAAGAGCAAAACATAACATATTTAGTAAGATTCTTAATATGCGTTAAAAGTAAAATTGTGACATTTTTAAGGGACGAAGAATGTATTTTTTTGGTTACGATTTCATGAAGGTTATCTCAATTAGTGAAATAGAAGGTTGTGAAATTGGATTTTAAACATTTGTTGCTTTTTAATACTCATTGATATACTCCTCCCGTCCGCAATATGTTCTTTTAACTTTTTTTTTTGGTTCCAAAATATGCTCTTCTCACATTTCAATACAAGATTAACGATTGTTTCGGGCCACACCAAACAACGCAATATTATGTTTACTCCCAAAAACAATACAATATTTTCACCTCAAATATTAAAAAGAACTCATTTATGATTTTTGCATAATATGAAAAGTTCAAAAGCGACTTATAATACGGAGACGTGTGGAGTATCTTTTGTTAGATGTCTTTACTCTTTAAATTCATGGGTCTTTACGGGAACCATATTACACCCAAAATGGCTGGATCCCTTGCAAATTTATTGTGTTACCTTACTACTTTCAGACAATTTCTTCTTAAAGAGGCATCACTTGTAAATACGAATTTATCGTTCCTATTTTGACACCACCCTTGGTTAACTAAATCCATTCCCACCTAAATCCCTCTCCTTACGGCGCCAAGCCTTGCACCAAGCACTGTTGATTCACCGTCTTTGGCGTTTCTTCAGCTGATCACAATCTCTCTCCCTACGGCGCCAAGCCTTGCACCAAGCACTGTTGATACACCGCCTTTGGCTTTTCTTCAGCTGATCACAACCACCAAAAGCATCCATCCTTACATTATCACCACCGCTCACCCTTGTCGCCGATTGCTCCCACCCTCTCACCACACCACCGTTCTTTACATTGATTCTTCTTCTTCATTGGCTCCGACGCATTTCAACCCCTCTCAAAGCCATAGACCGTCATTGGAATCAATGCACTTTTCAAGAGACTCGTTGTTAGTGTATGAATGGCCTTTGAAGAGATTTCAGTGAGGATTGGATGGTTAATGGATGGGGACGAGCGTTTTTATGATGGTTGTGCGAGGACTGATGGAGACGGTGGTACCAGAGTAATGAAATTTACATAGTTGTGTGCCGTGACAACTAGAATGGGCATTTTTTAATCCACAGACTACAACATGTACGTAGTAAAAAGATAATTAATACACACATGTGTACAGAACGCACATAACATTTTCTATCGATAAATACACAATTTAGATAGGAAGTGAGTGACAGAAATTACTCCCAGTAAAATTAATGTGTAACACCAAAGACTCTAATAAATCTTCTCTCCTTTTTTTTTTCGGAAAAAGGAACAATATTAAAACAAGTCCGTGAAACAAGTGGACAGGATGATGCCCGGCTACTCTCTGAGGAAAATTATTGTGTGTGTGAGAGAATTTGAGTTGAAATGACGGGTGAAACGATCGAAACAACACGCTTTAAATCTGTAATAAAACTGCGCTGATGCGAAAAATGTCAGACGGTCTCTCACACACGTGTGGAGACACTAAACAATAACCTCTCTGAGGGGTGAGGTTACAACCAAAAAAGGAGAAATACTTATGCAGAGAAAATTTTGCTGGGCTGATTGGATGAAACGATTAGGACCACAGCAGTTTAAATACAAAATACAACCAAAAAGGAGAAATACATGTGTAGAGAGAGAATTTTGAGATGAAGCGACGGATTAAACGATCGTGACCACACACGCTTTAAATACAAATGAATCGTGTTGACGCCCACATCGATTCTTCCACACGATAAACACCACACAAGTATTTTCAAGAAGATATGTCATGTCGAGCTTGAAGATACGATATGACATTTCATGTCGTAGAATAAAAGAAAACATAACAAAAGAAAACTAAAAGATTTAGAATAACAATCATGGGAACACTGTTAGATCCTCAAGATCGTGTAACGGTGCTATACGGTCACTTTTCACTACAAGCGAAGAAACAGCAAAACATTCAATTACAAAAGAGCCGAATAAATGTGGTGTAAACGCGAAATACTATTTCAGTCAAGAATTTAAGCGATTTTGGCTTTGGTTCTCTCTTTTTTTTCATGAACGCCAAGACGATCCCAAGATACACAAATCCCTATTAATGCTCCTTCCCAATTCAAAGCTTAGTTGGCCCAAAAACACCTAAAACGCTAAAAACAGAGCCAGATTTTGATAATTGAGCCAGAACTCCAACATTCGCTTTGTCTCTCAATTGTGGTATTTTGACAAAGGCCCCAATAAATTGCCCTGTTTCCCAACAATTGCTCTCCACGATCTCTTCTTGTCATTCCTTACACAAATCAACAAATTTACTTTGATTTTTAGACTTAATTCAATAAGGGGGATGGGGGAAGCAAAGGGAGGACAGAGATGGAGAAGGCAAAAGAAATCGGAGATAGAGGAAAAAGAGAAGCTTCAATTTGTAAATTTGGAGAAGAGAAAGTGATGTCTAAAGCTTAAACATCAATGCTTTAATCGACAGAACTACTTACATATTTTTCACAGATTTTTTTTTTCTACTAAAAAAATGAACCTTTTATTAGCCAAGCCAAACCACTTCAGAAAACACTGTACAAAACCCCAACTTCCTAATGAGTTTTATATATCCACGACATAACACAGGTGATATATTTATAATTTATCAATCTAAGGAACATAACAAAAACAGCTCGACTCGTTTTCAAATTCGCAACATCAAAACATCTAGAACAAATAAACAACAATAAAAAACAAATAACAAATGCATAGTTAAGAAAATTCTGTGAAAAATCAGAGCATACGAAGCCAGAAGAGTATTGTTTTGCAGGCTACAATTCTGTAGAGATCCAAATGGATCACTTCTTCCCGAAAGAAAAAAAAAAAAAAAGAAGCTAACGTCATAAAGATAATTTCAATGGCATAAGACATCTTATCATACAGAGAAAACGCGTTATAGATCCGCCAGAAACATCCTAAAACAAAATTTCAGACGTGTCAACTCAATCTACCAGCGTTATAGATCCGCCAGAAACATCCTAAAACAAAATTTCAGACGTGTCAACTCAATCTACCACACGATTTTCCCTGTATAACAAAATAGATTGTGCCAAATCTCCACTTTTGTGCCAAATCTCCCTTTCGTCTTCAAGAATTACAGGAAATTTAGATATGCAGTGTTTCAAAGATTTACATCCTTCCATCCCATTTATAGCCGAAGGGAATTAGGGTTTGGAACATTAGTTTGTAATTTGACGTTTTTACCCTTGTATTGACGCTTTTTATTTTTCATTATTAAACATTACTTATAGCCTTTTATTTTTCATTATTAACACATTGTGACACTATGACTCAATTTATTACACTGTGAAACCTTTAAGTGTAAATGTGAATGTGGTTCTGAAGCCACCAACTTCCACATCTCCTCTAAATTGATGTGAAAAATGCTCAGCCATAGTGTATACAAATTGTAATTTAATAAAATATTATTAAATCACACACCATTCATTCACGCATCCACCACGCTTGAGATGACCATTGCTATACTTAACATGTCATCCTTTAGCTATTCTACCACTTCAGCACTTCTTGCCATCCTTACACGAAATGCAAAGTGAACTGCTTAACTGACATTTAGCATTTTTTTACAAGTTCAAGATTGAATAAAGCTACTCCAACAATTAACCGTGCGTGCGAACTCAAGTTTCGATATTCAGAATCAAGTATCTCAGTAAATTAATCGAGTGGAGTATTTAGAAACTTTATCATTCCAAATGTATTATATAAATAATTATTAGACAATGTGAGTATTAGATTTAGTGAGCTTGATCTTGACATATTTTACAAAAATTAAAATGAATTCTAAAAAAGCAATCAAGCTTACGAGCCGAAGTCGAGTTATATCATATACTTAACTAGCAGACGTTGATCTTGTCTTTATTGTTCGATGGAGCTCAAACCGAGTTTGAAACTCGATTCTATTATCCGAGTCAAGCTAAAACAGTAAAGAATATCAACTCGACTCGATTAGATTACGCCTTACCTACGCCACCCACCACCTCCTCGGCTAGAAAAGAAGCTCAGCGTTTCCTTCACATAGCAAATCATGCCTATTGTGCTTCACTTATCTATAGTACGCCATTTAATTGTAGTCGGTTTGAGCCGATTTTTATTTTTTCAAAAACGAAAAAAACACACATCCATTAAACACCCTAACGAGGTTCGAACCCGACCTCCTACTACCAGGCCAAGGTTAACGCTAATGGATTATCAATAGTGTATGTGACCTGAGTAAATATAGACCCCGACCTGCGCCACTGTGGTTTGAGCCGAATTTTTCGATTGTTCTTATATTTAATCTAAAATATTGTCTTACCTAAAAGAAAGAATAAAACTTGTTGGAGCAATATAGAGCCATGATGGATTAAGAAATAAATTTTTAAAAAAAAATCAAAACAAATTCACAGATCCATCGGATAAATAAATTAACAATGTTTTAATATAAAAAAATATTGTTTAAACACAAAAAAATTCCCGGATAGCCCTTGTCCATGTGGATCCAAACTTGTCTGAACATGGGTGATTTCTCCTGAGGACTTTCTATTAGAATGATCGTAAGATTTATCATTACAAAGACAAACAAACAAAACAGTTTTTCTTTTTTTATATGTGACATTAATCTAACGATCCGTTATAATTATAGAAAGTAACTGCATCCGAATTTTTTGTTTGAACACATGACCATTTATGTGATTGATTCATAGGAGCATCTACACCAACATATAGATTTTTCTCAAGTTATAAGTATACGCATATTTTCCTATGAAGACAATGCTACTTGTAACGCCCCGATCCCAGATATCGAGCCCTTATCCGGAAGAGAAACGTTCTGCGCGTATAGCATTAAATAAATCTAATATTATACGCAAGCCTCTACGTCGTCGTATCAAATAAAAGCAAACGGAAGCTAGAAAGACTCGGGTAAAAACGTAAGTTACTATGAATAGAAATTAATCAGATTAAAGATGGAAATGTAACTTTATTACATTAAAAGGAAAATACGAATCCAAAATAAACGTCACGACGAGTCTCGAAAGACCAAAAGCCTACTCCAAAGGTACTAAAAAGTCTATTAAATGAATAATGAGAATAAATAAAAGATAAATCTTCAACGAGGCGTCGTCAAACGTCGTCATCGAAATTCTCCTCGTAAACATACTCAACCTCGCTCGCCTTCTCACCCCACAATGCATACAAAAGAAAATGCAAAGGATGTAAGTACAAAGTACTTAGTAAAAGTGAGAAGCTATGACAACAATTATAATTTATAAAGAAAAGATATTTAATCGTTTAGTTATGTTTGTGTGACGACTCAATCCCGGGGTTCATTCAATGTCCATCAACATGAATTGACTAAACGCTTTACTTAACTTATCTATGTTACAACCGCACTCAAGCGGCACTACACGTATCCACTTTTGGGACACTCTTGGCAACATATTAGTGGATCACACCAATATCCACGAAGTTCAGAATAGTAGACTCCGATAGTACGCGCTGCCTCCGCATGGAGTCACCCGAACTTGTGGTTTTTTTGACTCACGGGTTCTTCCACCTTCCAGAGGTAGCACACACATCGCGATATGAGATCGTGCATATCCAGAGAGACATGTTGTTTAATCTTTTACTAGTCAAGACGTATTTATTAGGATGATTAACTAACCACCTAAGTGTTTTCAATTAATCTCCCTCACCTTGACTACTCTCTTCCTAGACCACTTTATACGCATAAAGCCTAGCAATTACATGGATATTGATGAATACTAATTAATCAAAGCACAAGCCTATCACGCTTTCTTCCGACGGATCCGAACTTCAACTCCTTTAAGAGTATATTCGTGTTTTAATCGAACGAATCGAAGTTCAATCGAAACTTGTTCATGTTTAATTAATGTTAACATGTCATGATTAAAGGTTTAAAACAGTGAAAACACGATTATGAAGCCGAAAACCAAGCTGAAATGCTAAAACAAGAAAAACAAGGTAAAACAAGTCAAACGCTGCGTTTGACATCCTATGAACGCCCGCTCATCAAAAAAAGGCTACATCCTCGAATCAAAAGTCTAACCTCAAACGCCCGCTCACCTTGTGCAAACGCCCGTTTGAGTTGCTATGATCGCAAACGCCCGTTTGCCTGGGTTTTTCTCAAAACGCTTAAATCTTCAAAACACGATTTCTAAACCGTGTCTAACCTAATTAACATCGATTTCAACACAGTAAAACGTAGAAAAACATATCTAAACATTCCAAAACATCTATGATCCTTTGATCAACGTAAAAACACATCTTCCTCAGATCTACGCATCTTAAAACATGATCTAAACTTTACGAATCATAATCGAGATCATAGGAAGAGTCTCTTACCTTAATTGCCAGCAAAACCGCAAGCAAAACGCCAAGCAACTGCAACAACTGTTGATCCTCAACCCCAAAACCTATGTGATCAACAAGAAACCCTAAAATCCTATTTCTTTGCAGAAAACTGAAACTGAAAAAGCCTGTAAAACTGAAGATTACCTGGGTTTACTGCTGTGAAACTATTTTTAGATTATTCTACGCTTCAAGACGATCGTTTCGACTACTCATGGCTGCGAAACAGAGCTACGGATTAAAAGATACGAATTTTTGGAGATCAAACTCAACGGTTACCAAAACTGCGCTTAAACGAAAACTTACTTAAATTGAATGATGTTATTTTTCAAAGTTGCGTCTCCTCGCGCTGATCACTTTTCTCTCCTGCGGCGTCTTGAACAGTTGAACGGATTGATCACACGGTTCTTCTTTTTATTTCGCTTTCTTCTCTGCGTTGCTTCCATCCGATGCCGCCGTTCTCTTCCTTATTTTTCAGAATAGGCGTGTGAAAGTTATGGGAAATATTTGGGATTATTTCTTTTTATAGCCATTTAATTAAATCCTTAATTAAATAACTAAATCCTTTAATTAATTCCTTTTCACTTAAATAAACGGGACAAATAATAATTAGTCGTAGTAAATACACCTAACGACTATTTTTACCTTTTACTTAAAAGTCGGGATGTTACACTACTAAATCAAATTTTCGAACAAAAGGTACTACTACTACACTACTGGTAACAACTTGATTCGCTTACACCTATAAATTTGTGGAGATCCGTGATAACTACGATCACCCTCATTTTAATGATCATTAATATGACACGTGAGATCTCGTTATCTGAGAGGAAATGTGTTATAGATCGGTCGAAACCAAGTGGTAAGGAAGATTTGGACATTTCATAAAAACAGTTTTCTCTGTATAACAAAATTGATTGTGTCAACCAGGGCCGCCTCGCCAGACGGGACGCAACACAAGCTCCCGAATTGAGCCTTTTAGTTGAAATTGTTTTTTTTTTTTAAACATACTTATTGTTAGATATTTTTCATAAATAAATATTTTGGTTATCGTTTGCTTCTGAGTTGCCGATCGAATTAATGTTATCGCAACGAAACGGGTTCGACTCTAAATCAATGCATGCATCGATTCATGAAGGATATGCATTTTCGAGATACACGTATTTTGAACCGATATGTACTTACCATTTTGTGTAAGGGTTGCAGATGCTTTCATCCGGTGCAAAGAGTACATCCATTCGTTTATGCAGAGTCTTGCAACCTATAAAAAACATAAGTATGAAGATTTAAAATCCATAAATTTGACAACATCATTAGAAAAACTCGAAAGTGTTCTCGGTTTGATTCAAACAAGTCAACAATTTGAATCAAACACCCTATCAGATCTCTCGAAAGAGATTTTCATTTGATCCTTAGTGACAAATCGTGTTGACAAAACATCTCTTAAAAGACAACGTTATTAACGTGCATTGGAGTTTCTAATTCTCTGTCAAATCCTAAGACTACATTTTTTCCAACACTTATCGATTTTTAACATCCGTATATGCAAAAATTAATAAAACTTGTTTGTATATATCTATTTTTTTGGGTCAAGTAAAATTTTTTATTGCGCTTTATCAATTAGAATAAAAACAAATTTGGGCCTCTACCAAAAAGAAAATTAACATATTTTTTAGGGTGGACGGATTAAATCTACACGATTTTTTTTTTTTTTTTAAATAAACACGTATGCCGGCCTCCGACAGACCGGGCTAAGGCGGTGCCGGCGCCTTAGGGAGGCCGGCCTAGTGTCAACTCTGCTTTCATTTTCAAACGGTGTAAGGAACAATATAATGACACAAGACATCTCGTTATACGGAGAAAAAGTGTTAGAGATTAGTCAGAAATCACCTATAAGATGAAAGAAGATTATGAACTTTCTTAAACACGATTTTCTCCGTATAACAAAATGGATCAGATCAACCCTCGCTTTCATTTTCAACCGGTATAAAGATCGTTACTATGACACGAGACATCTCAACTATACTTTCATTTTCAAGAGATGCTGGAAAATAAACTAAACCACCCAAAGGTGAAGTTTATCTTTGGCATATGCAAGTTGAGGGGTTTTGATCCATTTATAGCCGAAAAATGGTACGGTTTGGTGTATGAATTTTTAATTTGACGGTTTTTGCCTTGTTTGCACTTTTTTTTTTTTTTTTTTTTTTTTTTTCCCATAAAACATTTTAGAATTTTCTCAAAAAGAAAAAACATTGTAGAACTAATCAACAAAATGCCATTGACACAAGCATATCATCTGACATATATGAGCGACACGATAATATGTTAATTTGAAAATGTAAAAACAAGACGCGTGAGCAATATGTGTTAAAAATACATACAATACTACTTAGTATAAAATGATCGATATAAAATTCAGAGAAATTTGCATAAGACTAAAATATATGTTCGACCTCTAGGTGGTCACAAAAAAATAATTTATTGGCCTTCGATATACTACAATTTATTAAAAATAATTGTTTATTTCTGAAAAAAAAAATTTATCAACAATAAAGAATAAACAGACATGATATGATATATCTTTTGTCAAATTATAATCAATATTGACAATAGTTTTTTATTGCCAGATTAAATGCAACTTCTCATGTCTTTTAACATTTCTTTGTAAAAAAACTGAAATAAAGAAGAAAATAAATAAATTGAAATTGTCTGTTAATGAGTGTTGGAAAGTGTCGACGACGTGTCAGATATTAAATTTGGAAATAATATTATTTTAATCAGACGACACATGTCCGACTTGTGTTGAATGTGTGTCGGTCGCGTTTAGCGGCGCAAGAGTATTTGACAATTTACAAATAAACACCTAAATTGACGTGTCGATGTCGGTGCTTTATGACTTTCCATATTTACTAAGTTTTTCTTTCCTTTCAGTGGGGTGATCTATAATAATGCGCGTTTGGATCACAGAATGGAATGAAATGGAATGCTTTTTTCATTTCATTCCATCAATTTGACGTGTTTGGCAACGATAGAATGAAATATGTTTTCATTCCAACGGAATGAAAATTGATCCATCCAAAATCCAATGGAATGGCCGGAATGGAATGAAAAAATAAACCATGCAATAAAAAACAATTCCATTCCGCTGTCCCCAAACGCAGTAATGGAATGATATCATTCCATTACATTGCATTCCATTCCAATGATTCATTCCATTTCATTACATTCCATCAATCCAAACGAAGCGTAAGTTTTAATATCTAAGAAACTAGTTTGTGTAAATAATGTAACCAATGAATGAGAATTATTGTGTTCTAGAAGATATTTGCAATTCAAAATATATGGGGAATAATTTATCAATAATGAATGTATAGAGAATAAGAAATAAGGAGAAAGATCATGATAAACACCTTTTGAACGTGACAAAATACTTAGCGTAATGACATATATGGAGACACCTTTGAACATTTCATTAAAGACAAGCATTTCACCTTTCGAAATAAAACATTGAATAAAAGGCATATGTGTCGATATAATAGCAAAACATAACACATTTGGTAAGTTTTTTAATATGTGTTAAAAATTACTCTTCCGCTCCTATTTAACTCAGTAGTAATTTGGCAAAATTAAAATTCATTTTTTATCATCGTTGTTATATTTTTAAATAATTATTTATTATACTTTTCTACATCTACCTTTATTTATTAAGAGGTGAGAAGTTGAAAACATCAGATTAATTATATTCAAAAATATCATTGTCGTTTTGATGTTAAGTTAAAAGATAAATCTTTCTGCTTAATATGTGTGTTTTTGACAACTACGACAGTTAAATAAAACGAATGGAGTAAAATAGTGACTGACAGTATTTTTATTTTTGTTACAAGTTCTCAATTAATGAAATTGTAGTTTAGAACCCAGCCCCCCTCCCAAAAAACAATACTGCTTGATTTACCTTAAAATTTTAGATGTGTTAACTCTTTAAATATATACATGGTGTTTAGTAACATCATACCATATTTACGTGTCGTGAACACCCAAATTAGGTAGAATCATTGCAAATTTACTGTGTTACCATACTATTTTCAGACATTTGTTTAGAGTTTTTAGTGATATCACACTTATAAATGTTAGGATAATTGGATAATCTTGCCATGTGTGTGTTTTGTATGTGTGACAAGTGTATGGTTTAGATGACACCAAGTGGTGTGGTAATATCCTTTAGATTAAGAGATGAGTTAGTATCCTAAGCATATTTATGTATGGAGCTGTGTAACATAATCATTATTCAATATAACAATATTTCCTATAGATTATGTGTTGCAGTATCGTGAGCTAAGGAATGGTTGACCCCACAACGCCACCACCCGGGCGGGGCGTCTTCATCAAGAAACATGAGCTCCACCGTGAGCATCACCACCATTGTTGTGCCATCTAATATCACCACCGCGTCGTGCCACCTATCTCCCATACTCCTCGCTCCATCTTTCCTCTTTCTATTCCATTTACGGATTTCCGCTCATATCTGGCATTCAAACCTCTAATCATTTTTCAGATAACGCTTCTTCCACCTCCGAGCACCTTCCTCAGTTCGGCGCTCTCGATCCTGGAGGAACACCTTTCACCGGCAATTTAACTCGGACATGCAACATAAAATTGACCAGAGACAACTATTTGCTCTGGAAATACACCATTCTTCCTATTATTAAAGGACATAAATACAGATGGATTTCTTTTGGGTCTACACCAAAGACCACCTCGGTACACCATCACTGGTATGACAAATCCCGCATTTGATGTCTGGAGCCAAACGGATTCTCTCATCACCGGCTGGTTGTTAAGCTCCATGACAGAGCAGGCACTCCTAGAAGTAGTTGGGTGTTCTACTTCACATGAAATCTGGACTACCCTTGAATCTCTCTTCAATTCTCATTCAGAGGCCAAGATGTTGGAATATAAAGCTGCTCTTACAAAATCTGAGAAAGGATCTAAGTCCATGGCCGATTATCTGGCACTCATGAAATCTCACTCGGACAACCTTGCAGCTGCCGGCTATCCGATTAGCAAATCGGAGTTGATCCTTGCAACACTCAGTGGGTTAGATCGTGAATATGAAGCTGTCATCGTCAATCTCACAGCTCGAATTGGATCCCTCACTTGGCAGGAAGTTCAATCCCAGCTCATTACACATGAGCGTCTTATTGCTAGATTCAGTGGATCAGCTGGCCTCCCCTCACAAATCTGTATCAGGTTATCAATATTACATACATTTCATAGATGATTTCTCTAGGTTCACTTGGATATACCCTCTAAAAGCCAAGTCTGGTGCATTAAATGCTTTCATACTTTTCAAAAAACTTGTTGAAAATCAGTTTAACACAACTATCAAATGTCTTGATCTGACCTGGGGTGAATATGAAGTTTTGAACCTCTTCTAAAAGAGTCAGTATTCGGTTTAAGCACTCGCCTCATGCTCATGCCCAAAATGGCAGGTAAGAGAGGAAACATAGGCACATTGTTGAACTAGGGCTCACTCTTCTTGCTCGAGACATCTATATGCCTTTGAAATCTTCAAAGGAAGCTTTTCAAGATATAGTGTATGTTTGATCAATAGTCTTCCCACTAAGGTCCTTAACATGAAAAGTCCCATCAAGTCCTTTTCACAAAACCCCGATTACTTCTCTCTCAAAACTTTTGGATGTGTATGCTACCTCATACCGGCATCTTTTCATATGTCAAGTTCAAGTTCCACTCCATCCAGTGTGTCAATCTAGGTTTAAGTCCAAGACACAAGGGATACATGTGTCTTGATGAAACAGGCAGACTCTATGTGTCTAGAGATGTTGTTTTTGATGATCAACTTTTACCTTCAAAAATGGCTTTCAACAAGGTCCATCTAAGGAAGTGCTCATTGATCCTGGGGTTGTTCAATCTGATTGGTGCTCTATCCCTGTCCTTGCATCCAGTGCTACATCACAATCTGATTATCAATCTCCTGCACCTATGTCTTCATCACATAGTCATCACTACAGTGATGCATCATAATCTGAACATCAATCTCTCGCACTGTCCCTCATTCCATAGTCATTAGTCTCACACACGATCTTGTGCCTCATACAACTCCACAACAGCCATCTCTGTTTGTGTTCTTTGTCGCCACCCTCTAGCACCACATCTAGTTCCAGCTCCTCCTCCAGTATCTCATCTCACAGTCCAGATCCTACCTCACCAACTCAAATTCCTATTCCTCCTCCTCATCCTGCATCCTCACATCATATGCAAACTAGGTCCAAGAGTGGGATCTTCAAACCTAAGTCTTATCTCTCATCCTCTTTTCTTCCAAACCTCATTCGGTTTCTCATCACTACCTCACGAGGCGGTAAGTGCATCGATGCTATGTCTAAACTGAGTGGATGAGTGCAATGGAGGAAGAGTATAAAGCCCTGTGTGCCAACAACACTGGACACTTGTTCCACCAAGGCCTTCTCGTAACCTTGTTGGAAACAGGTGGGTGTACAAGCTAAAAACCAAGCTTTGATGGGTCCATATTAAAGTACAAATCCAGATTGGTGGCTAAGGGATTTCTCCAAAAGTATGGTGTTGATTTTACAGAGACATTCAGTCCGATTGCAAAGAGCCTCTACCATAAGAGTTGTCCTAGCTCTTTGCTTGTGTATTTTAATCGCCCATAAACCGGTGGACATCAATAATGCATTCTTGAATGGTCCTCAAATAGACCTGTCTTTATGCCTGGGCCTCGAGGGTTTTGTTGATCCAAAGTATCCAAATTATGTTTGTGGAGTTGAATAAAGCTCTCTATGGCCTTAAGCAGCACCTAGGGCATGGTTTGATGTTCTAAGGAACCAAATGCAACAGTGGGGTTTTACACAAGCAGTGACTGGCACTTCCTTGTTTATTTTTAGAACAAAAGATTTTGTACTTCTTGTGCTTGTATATGTTGATGATATACTTGTAACATGCAGCTCAACTACAGTCATTAAGAAGTTTGTCCAGCAGCTTCACTCCAGGTTTGCCCTAAAAGACCTGGGAACTGTCTCACATTTCCTGGGTATGGAAGTGTCCAGGGATCAACAACTGTTGCAGAGATTGAATCTTGCTAATATGAATGACTGCCCTACCCATATGGTTACTGGGAAACAACTAACTCCTACAGATGGCACACCATTACCATATCCTCTTCTTTACAGGAGTGCCATAGGAGGCCTGCAGTATCTAACTTATACTAGGCCAGATATCACCTTTGCAGTCAACTATCTGAGTCAGTTCATCAATCACCCTCAGATGTTCACTAGTAGTTCCTAAAAAGGCTCCTAAGATATGTTAGGGGTACCCTACACTATGCTCTCCATTTTAAACCTCGGGACGAAGACTGGATCCGGTTGGGTTTTACGATCTTGACAAGGCGATTAGTTCCTTTGATAGAAAATCGGTGATTGGCATCTGTGTTTTCTTGGGAGATTCCTTAGTTTCATGGAGCTCCAAGAAACATAATGTTGTCTCCAGATCCAGCTGTGAGTCTGAGTACATGTCCCTTGCTAATTTAACAGCTGAAATGCAGTGGCTTCAACACCTCCTTAAAGAAATTGGTTTATCCCTGGTCAATACACCAGTTGCTTGGTGTGACAACACTAGTGCTGCATCTCTGGCCAGCAATCCTGTGTATCATGCCAGGACCAAACATATTGAGGTTGACATTCACTATGTCAGAAATCAGATTCTTGAAAAGAAGCTTCAGGTCATGCATATTCCAAGTGCTGATCAGATAGCAGATGCCCTAACAAAGCCATCTGCATCTCTGGCCAGCAATCCTGTGTATCATGCCAGGACCAAACACATTGAGGTTGACATTCACTATGTCAGAAATCAGGTTCTTGAAAAGAAGCTTCAGGTCATGTATATTCCAAGTGCTGATCAGATAGCAGATGCCTTAACAAAGCCACCGCTTCATCGCAGCTTTCCAGATGTTCAGATCCAAACTTAATGTTATTCCAACCCCATCAAGTTTGAGGGGGGCTGTTAGGATAATTGGATAATCTTGCCATGTGTGTGTGTTTTGTATGTTTGATAAGTGTATGGTTTAGATGACACCAAGTGGTGTGGTAATATCCCTTAGATTAAGAGATGAGTTAGTATCCTAAGCATATTGTGTCCACACAAAAAAAAGTATCCTAAGCATATTTATGTATGCAGCTGTGTAACAGAATCATTATTCAATATAACAATATTTCCTATAGATTCTGTGTATAAATATGAATTTATCGTTTATATTTTGACACCACATTTGGTTAACTAATTCATTTCGACCTTAAATCCTGTTGTTGCGTTGCGGCGCTATCTCTTGCACTTAGCTCTGTTGATTCACCCTCTTTGGCGTTTCTCCAACCGATCACAACCACCAAACATCCGTCCTTAACTTATCAACACAGCTCACCCTCATTGTCGTGTGCTTCCTTCCTCTCACCACAACTCCATTCATATTTGCCACCACCTTTCATCACCACCACCACACGCCACCACTCTTTTACATTGATTGCTCTCATTCACTAGCATTAACCCGCACCCAACCACCAAAACCGTGGCCAATCACATCTAAAGCTATTATTAAGTTGATCAAATAGCCACATTTTTTATGTGACTTGTTGTTAGTGTTCGAATCACGGTGAATGGATTTTGATGGTTAAGGCATGATGGACGAGCGTTATTATGATGGTGGTGGTGGGGGAATGGGGAAGGGCCGATGGAAATGGCGGTAGGAGGTAAGAAAAAGGCCGATGAAGAAGTAATGGTGGTTGAAGGTGGAAGAGGGTGGGTTGGCGGTGAAGGACAATGAGTAGCAAAAGACGGTGATGGGAAAATGGAAATATTATGAGTTGGAGACGGTTTTCAACTTTTCATAATAAAAGAAAACTGAGTGAAGTTTGTATCTTTTGTGATGTCACAACTAGAATGTGGTAGAACCCAAATTACACATGTTATGCTAGTGATAAATGCATGGTTTCATATTTATGTGGTGTAGTAGCTAAATTAATGTGGACCGGGGCTGCTCTAAGAGGTTATTTACAGCTAGAAGATGCGTTGTGATATTTTCAGATTCGTTTGAAAAGAGAAAACATTTCGAAAGAAAAACTTAAAGATTTAGAATAATAATCATGGACTGAACATCCCAATGCCATAAAATCCTCTGATGATCGTGTGAGTCGTTGAACACATGATAGACAATCACTTCCACATACGGAAAAACATCCAACGTTCTCCTTTCATAAGAGCCAAATAAATTGCCTTTAACTCCATGAACTCTATCTCAACTACCGGATCAAATTGAAAAGAGAAGGATGCTAAAATTGTTCATTAATGATCTTTAAAGATAACTACAATGCCGCATTTATTTAATCCCTTACCAAGCGCCCACATCACATACAATAACCAACCACGCTTGGTTCCTCCCATTTGACTACATATTCGGCTCGAGAAGCCTACAAAGCCTAAACATATTCTTGCGTTGCGGTATGGGATTTCGCAAAAATGCATGAAACCTGCACAACTTAACCATCGAATACAATATTGTATCGCGTCTTCAAGTTGTTCCACATAAGCCATACAAACCGTGTCACTTCATCCACCGTCTCCTTAACTATGTACTTGAAAAACTCTATAAAAGAAGATGGATTAAGGCAATCGAAAATATACATGAGAGATTTCTCCTTTAAATCTAATATTTCATAAATTTGAATACAAGTATATGGCATACATTACTTTGATGAATGTACATTAAACATATCAATAATATATAAGTACACTTATATCTATTTTAAGTATTTTATAAGTAAATTTATATATCATGACATGCATTTGATATTGTATATTATATGAAAAAAATGGGTATAAATTACTTATTTTGGTCGGCAAAAGAAAATGTATAATTGGCCATTTGTATTTAAAGAAGGATGATGGGCAACTACTCATTCAATTTTTGATCTATTGCTTACTCGAGGGGTAGGTATCTGCCCGATTTCCTCCATTTAAGTCTCGCGTTCTTTCTCTCTTTTCATCACATCTCTCGATCGATTTTGTAAGTCTTCTAGATTTGAACCATTTTCTTCATTTCTGTATTTTTTTTTTCTGTTATGCATTCAATCATTCATGTAAGCTGCGCTTCAAGCTTGTTTCTTTTGTATGATTTGCATTTTAATTTTGATGTAATTTTGGTTGAAGATCTGAAATTCGGGAATAGATCTGATACCTTGATTCACCTAAATTTGTAATCGGGTGTTTTATTTTATTTTATTTTCCGTTTCTGATCTCAGTTATATAGAATGTTTTTGTTGTTCTATTTTCGGACCGGATGATTTAGTTATTGAATTTGACAGTTTTGTTTGATTCTGAAGAGAGCAAATGGAAAATGAGGAGATTGCCGATTGGTTTAGTATTTTCCTAGCAATTTTAGATTAATGTGAAGTGTTTGTGATCATTGAATTGCTTTGAGCTATTGATTTAAGTGAATTTTGTATTAAAGGTTAGGAAGAACTGTCTGTAGTGGGGAAAAGGGTTGGATTGTACGTTTGGTGGCTTGCAGGGCGGCTGATAAGTTTTTCCTGGTTTTGGAGAGTCATCTTTGAAACGGCTGTCGGTGCTGTTCTGTATATGAAACTTCTTGTCTTCCTTTTGAGTGATAGGGAAAAAAAGGCCATTAAATTTGTAGTAATATTGTTTTGAAAACATATTTCATATTATGTGTATAGACTGTATACCTTGTTTTCATGGTTAGTGCCTACGGCTGCATGTATTTTGTGTCATGGTTGTAATTTCAACGTGGATTCCATGGACAGTATAACAATTTACTTTTATATATTCTGTAGGTATAAGGAAGAAGGAAGATGGGGTTGTCTATCAGTAAGATCTTTAGCCGGCTCTTTGCCAAGAAGGAAATGCGGATACTCATGGTTGGTCTTGATGCTGCTGGTAAGACTACCATATTGTACAAGCTAAAGCTGGGAGAAATCGTGACAACCATTCCCACGATTGGTAAGTGGCATTTGCTTGCTTGATCTCATTGAACATGTTTGGTGTTCTGGTTTTTTTTTTATATATTTAAGTTTTCATCCCTCACTTACACATGCGTACCGAACTATTCTTTTTGGTTTTTGCTGTGCTTTTGGGTAATGTCGGTATTTGAAGTCTTATTGATTGATATAGAGGCACTCAAATATATGATTGATTGTTGAGTTTTGTTTAGATCTTGTTTCTTGTGTCATCCACTTAGTCTCTTTTGAGAGTAATGCATGTGTTGTATCCCTAGTTTTATCTCATTTTTTTTATGCATCTGTCTTTATCTGTAATAAAAGTGATGTTTATATACCTATAATGTAATTACTTTTTTCTGTGCATTCACATGTAACATGTTTCAATCCTTTCTCCAGGTTTTAATGTGGAGACTGTTGAATACAAGAACATCAGCTTTACTGTCTGGGATGTTGGGGGTCAAGACAAGGTAAGTAATGCAATAGAAGCCTCATGATATTTCTGATTATGTTAAATTTGGTTACTGTGTCTGATTATGACAGGTCGCTGTTATGACAATCCGGTTATATTGAAGCGACTTTTTGATGTATTTGTTTTGTTTCATTCATAAAACTGCAATAGACATGATTAAACCTTTGAGCTGACATAAATGGTGTTGGAAAATGATGATAATCCTGTTCTAGATGACAATACAATAATTAATAACTGCAGTAGAGCTTGCATATGAAATTTACTACTCCTACGGTGCCCTTGTTGTCAAAGAATTGAGTATCGAGGTGGTTCATGGGTGGAGTTGGCGAGTTGCGTGATTTGACTAATTTTTTCCGCCATCTTTTCTTTATCTCATTGCTTTCTTAATCTTTTAAGCGGGGCATTTTTCATGCCATTGGAAGCTTTTATTTTTGTAAATGCTGTGGAGATAAAGAGTCCAGTATGTGCCATATGTTCTAATTTATGCATCAAACTCCATTTCAGTCTTTTTTTTTTTGAACTCTTGTGAATTTAGCTCCTCTAACGTTGTGTATCTTTTTAAAAAGCTAATTATTTACCTCTATCTGGCTACAAAATGAAAATGGCTATTAACGGTATCAGCCTTGACATTTTCTTTCCCATTTCCTGTTCTCAACAATACGTGATAACTAACAAGATTTACCTGGGCCCCTATCATCATTGAATAGGCTTTGTATAAAGTTCAACCCCCTCCCCCCCCCCCCCCCTTTTTTTTTTTTTTTTTTCTTTGAACAACAATATTTATATATTGAAGAGACAAATAAGTGAGTGCATTTGTCAATACTTTCCATTGTGGGTAATGCCTGTTGATGACTATGTCTCCCTTTTTTTTGGCCGTTGATGCCTCTACTCTATTTGTTATGGTAAGACCTTC
Organism: Gentiana macrophylla; assembly: GCA_026214975.1. Taxonomy (NCBI): domain Eukaryota; kingdom Viridiplantae; phylum Streptophyta; class Magnoliopsida; order Gentianales; family Gentianaceae; genus Gentiana; species Gentiana macrophylla. The sequence continues at coordinate 114,556,869 of CM047811.1, forward strand.
AAACATAATTGAGAGTTCGACTAGCTCTGTGAACTATATAGCTACAACTGGTTTTAATGTGCATTTGTTTTTGTTTTCAGATTCGACCATTGTGGAGGCACTACTTCCAAAATACTCAAGGACTTATCTTTGTGGTTGATAGTAATGACCGTGATCGTGTTGTTGAGGCAAGGGACGAGCTACACAGAATGTTGAATGAGGTAGTTGACTAACATATGGTACATTACCAAAGGTTCTAACATAAGAATCAATTGTTGACTAACCTTGATTTTTTTTTTTTTTTGTCATGACGTTATCTCACTTTCTTGTGTTTGGTTCATGTGCAGGATGAACTTAGGGATGCTGTGCTGCTGGTGTTTGCAAACAAGCAGGATCTCCCCAATGCAATGAATGCAGCTGAGATAACCGACAAGCTTGGTCTTCACTCACTACGTCAACGTCACTGGTATTTTCTTAACCTTGTACCACCTTTGTTGATGTGCATGAAGTAGTCATGTTTACCCTCGTGATTTGAATGCATCACATCCATGCATTGGTACAATCATTTCCGTAACAATTGTACCATAAAGTCTCTCCATTCTTTGCTTACGCTTACAAACGATTCATTGGCAAATGTAGGTATATACAAAGTACTTGTGCTACTTCAGGAGAAGGGCTGTATGAGGGATTGGACTGGCTCTCCAACAACATTGCTAACAAGGTAATCTATACATACCTCTGATGTATATCCTAGATCCTCTCTAGTGATCGGTCCAGTGAAACCGATATCCCCAGGACCGGAATTGGTGTCAATAGACCGATTACTGTATGATGATGATCCCTTCTGCTCTTTTATTTACAGTGTTGTTGAATAATAATCTGCGTGTCATCATTTCAGGCATAGACGGCGATGGTACTTGATCGTGATTTTTCTGACGGATAAACGTATACTGTAATCTTTGCCCTCCTCCGTATCGTGTTGCTTTGTGCCACCAGATTTAAAAACAATATTTTTTTTTCCCATTCTGTTGTTTTCATACAATTTTAATGATACTTGAACCATCTCTGTAGTAGTCTCTATATGGTTTTTTTTTTGCACTCTGTACTGCATTCCTTTTGTAGCATCTCTTACTCTTTTGATTCTTAATTATGTTAGAACCATTGGATATTATTGATTGGTTTTGCATTTAGCAAATCTTATTATCTATATTTACTAGTGGTGAATCGACGCCGTGCAAGGCACGGCGTGCCCGTGAGGATGTAAATGTAGAAGATGAAAAAATATGAAAACCATATAGTTTAAAAGATGAAGATTCACATAAACCAAATAAATACGGCCATGCATTTTTATTTATAATAAGCCATACGATTAAAAGATACATTGGTTTATTTACCATGATTTACAAAAGATAGTGGAATATGATCTTTAAGTTTAATAGTTATGTATATTACTACACCATTAAACTTTAGCTATGTTAAAAGCTAATGGTGATAATATACCAACTATGTTCGCCACTACGCCAAAGTTTGGCTTTTAAAAAACACATACAAAACAATCATGGCTGCGAATAGAATACATAAACATACAGCAACCCTTATTTGGCCTTCGATTCATCCTCATCCTTATTCTTCATCTTTTTCACTGGACTTTCAGCCGTATCCATCTTATGTGGATCGGCCCGACCGATTTTGTTCGTGTGTAGTATAACTGGAATTGTTGTAGGTATTGAACCAAACATCAATGTTCTCTTAGACTGTGGAGAATGGGTATGTGGTTCAGTTTGTAACTCAAGAGAATCGAAATTTCTTAAAACGACTTTGGTTGTGAAATTTGAAAAACTGACTGGTTTCTTTTGATGATTCTTCTACCGTGTCCTTATCTTGTATTTGCATCTGAATAGCTTCAATGGTAGGAATTGAGTCTTCTTTGTAAAGTTGTAGAATTGTGTAATTCTTGTCAGATGCAAAGAAATTCACAAAGCAGTAAACTTTGATCCCATATAAAGCCGTTTCCATCTCCTTCAATAACGATTGCCCCTGGAAAAAAGATTGTTTATAAATTTTATTAGATTGTGAGAGTGTAAGCATTTTCTTTCAGGTAAGAAAAAAAAAAGAGCGGTTATCACTCAGCGGTATGGCAAAAAGAAAGTACACAACACTGTTTTTCTAAAAGAAAGAGCGGTTATCACTATCGCGCAGCCATTAATTTCACCTTCCTTGTGAAGAATTACACAACACTGTTTGGTGTAAACCTTATTTCATAACCCTTTAGCATATGAATCTCATTCTGTGTGTCTGTTTTGTTTAAGAGCATATATCGACCTTGAATTTATTTAAAACAGTAAGGATCACAGCTTAAATTTCTTTATGTACAATCTGGATTTTAAAATTGTCTTGTACAGTTAAAAATCATTCTGGCTTCATATAGGCCATAAAGTATAATCTAAATAAAAGTCCAGAATTTAGGTTGGTGCTAGAAATAGAGGCTACAATAAGCTACACAATTTTGAACTCCGTTTTTTGCCAAACTCATGAATTCTAACTAATAAACATGATATTTATTCTCCACAACTAAATGCTAAATCCTTGTATATTATAGCTTCACAATGATACCTATTATGTGTTCATCATATACACATACTGTATACCATATATTGAAGTAATATTCATGCAGCAAAGGTCATGAATTCTAACAAATAAACATGATATTTACTTTCCACAATTGAAAGTCAAATTCACGGATGCAGGTTCATGTCAATAAAAATGTGGATATACTCTTCGTTTTTTTTTCGTATGTGGTCCACTTGAGTTATAAGCATATTACATATATAGATTTCAAGGAGAGAATAAATGTTGTACCTTAATATCCGCTTCATAAAGTTTGAAGAACTGAAAATTGATTAGTTTTTCAAAAATCGGAGAGAACATCAGTAGCAAAAGACAAGTGTGCCGGAATCATCAGTTAAATAAACCTCCATACGACCACTGTAAAAATTGAAGTTCGTAATGGATTATTAATTAATAATCATGGTTATATCTTGAAGAGTTATAGAGTTCAAAATTTTACCGTGGAACAATCGTTGTTCTTTGACCGCAAGAAGTACACATAAAGCTCCAATTTACTTTCCCAGTACGGTATTTCTTACAGTTCCCGCATACACTTTGCCAAAGTTTTTCTTGTCCAGGCATTAGTTCTAATTTTCCTGAAATCCAGGCTGTTTTGAACTATCCACAAAAAAAAAGAAATATTATGAATAACCAAATATATATATTATTATCAATATAAAAATATGCTTATGAGCTATTGATAAAGAAACCCGAAATTTATTTTTATTATAGATTTCTATGTATATACCTGTTGAACTTTGGTGGTCACATCTTTGATCTTAGACAAATCTGAATTTTTTGGTCGTCGTAGCAGAATGTCAGCATCATCATATGCTTTGTTTCTCAATAATCCAGCAATTTCAGCACTGTTTTCTTTATACCTATTTATAAAATTATAATGCAAATATATTTAAATCTATTTTAAAGGGGTAAAAGAATCTAATAAATTCACAACTAAGCTTCATAAATTGGCTGTGTATGAAAATTTGTATTCATACCATTCCATCATATGTTGAGCATCTGGCAGCGGAGGATTCACCATGAAATAGGCATTGTATTTTGGTGTAGTAAGTGATATACCTAAGTAACAATAGTAAATATGAGAAAGCAAAAGCAATGCATTTTAAGTAATATTTATTTTCACTACATATATACAAATATGGAACTTTCTTACCATGGTAAGTGGTTACCCTCAAAGTTAAACCCACTATCAATGTTGGTTCTGGAAGTTTTGCGGAGACTTGAAAGTCCTCATTATCCAAGAAATCTTCCCAAAGTCTTAAAACCATTGGGATTTTCCTATTGAAGAAATTTCAGCAAATAATATATGTTTAGTATGCTTTTTTACTACAGTGTGTAACCAATACAGTATGTAATAAAATTATTATACTCACTCTTCATCAATTAAGATATAATCTCTCGCTTTTGAGTTACTTGAACCATAAATGGCATTCGACTGGATGACTAATGCCTTGATAGCTGGTGTGATATTAGTCATGAATGAAACAGAATGAATGTAGAGTCAGAATCATTAGCAGTATGGTTAAGGATGACAGGTAAAGAACATTGTAATGTGTAGGAATAATAGACAAGAAATTTAATAGATTATTGTAGAAAACAGCCATAAATGTAAAAATTCTAATGTAAAGTTGATACTTCTAATGTAAACCTCACATGATCAGAGTGAAAACAGATTATTGTAGAAAACAGCCATACATTTGCAACCTGAAGTATTAACTTTACATTAGAAGTATTAACTTTATTTGCACATACATATATATGTAACCAGAAGGTGTTAAAATTCATTCTAGGCACATTTAAAGGTTGAAGCCAGTAAAGCATTATTTCATAAGCTAAATATAAAGAATGAATACCACAATTATCATGCCTGCTAGATGATGCAGACACACACTATGAAAACATCAATGAACATGTGGAATTTAAAAATGAGGAAAAGCGAAAAATTTCAGTCCTATTGTAGGGAGAAGCAATTTTTTTATAGAATCAATACATTTATGGTATCAACAATATTCTTATTGATCGAACAATGAACACTAAAAATAAATAGAGCATCATTTCCAATATTGCTAAAATTCGCATATATTTAAAAGAAACAACAGAGTACCAAGATTAATAGGCTAAGCAAGAATCAACCTATAAAGTATACATTTATCAATGATGTAAATGAAGCTACAATGAAGTTACCATATTAAGGTTATTGGATCTATTTTACTCTCCAGCATAAAAGTAATTATTATTAATATTAACGGTAAAGCTGTAGGCATCAAAACTTACCAACATATTCATTATGTTCAGCGAATCGGTGCAGTTCTGAGAATTTGTTAAAAGCATACGAGCACTGTAAAGTGTAAGGAACTTCATCATGAATCGGATCAATCAAGTTGTGTATGGATAAGATCCACTCGTATCCATACTCCCCAAGCCTATACTTTGGTTCTGCCACTTTCAGTCTAGCATTAGCAATCTTATATCTCTTGAATGGAATTAGTAGCTTCTCCAAGGGTGCAATGTGTGTATTAAAAGTGAGCAATTTGCAATTTTGTGCCCTAAATAACGAGGATAAGTAAAAGCATATTAAAATTCTTATCCAAGATATATTTGATTATTGTAGAAAAGAAAGTATTCAATGTACTTTGAGTATTTACCTCCATGTCTGTGAGTACATACTTCTTGAAGATTGTTCCTTTGTTTTGTGATTCAGAGGTTTGATGTTTTTCTACAACTTGCACTATGACAGTCCAATCATCAGTTGTAAATGAAACTTCCATTGCATTGTACATTTTTCTATCTTCTCATCTTCTACATTAAGAAAGTCACATAATTTACATATATTATTATATACCAATTACAAAGTCTCATGCATCAGTTAACACTTCTTTGTATACCACATTGCGTGTAACATTAATTTTTTCAGAATCAAAGAATGTAGGAACAATAAATACTTTTACAGCAGTTGATGTTTTTGCACGTGAAAGAGCCACATATAACTGACCATGAGAGAAAACAGGTTCTTTTAAATAGACACCAACAAAATCTAATGTTTGACCTTGTGCTTTATTTATTGTCATAGCGAAACAAAGTCTTATCGGAAACTGAATTCTTTTATAAGGGATTGGGGAAAATTCATCATTAGATGGCTGTAAAGGTATTTTATGCAAGAAAACTTTCTTTCCAGCATGATCTCCAATTGCAATTTCAGCATGTATCACATTTTTATCTAGATGTTTACATATTAGTCGTGTTCCATTACATAATCCTTCACTTGGATCTAAATTCCTGAGTAGAATGATTGGTGCATTAGGTTTTAACTTTAACTTATGAGGTGGTAGACCATCGGGGGTTAAACTATTCAACATATCTTCATATAGTCCTTGATCTTGTGGATTGATTGCTTTATCATAACCTACATACTCTGCTTTCTATTCACGAAAATTTATCAATCATAATCTCATTAATTTCATCTACAAATTGATTTTTTGTAGTCAATATGGCTCTATTAATTGAAAGTTGAGGATTGCTGGAGAACGATTCATCTTCTATAAAAACAGATTTTATAAGACTGTCTAATCCATCTTCAATATTTTTGGTGTCTTGATTATATTCATAGGCAAATCAATGTTTTCAAAGATCTTCAACTGAAAGTTAGTCCATCACCATATATCTAATAGGAATTCGATGTAAGCAGGATCCAATCGTGCTCGCATATTTTGAACAAGTTTAAATTTTATTAAGTTTGGCCAAATGTAAGATCTAATTAATGATGCATTGATAGTTTCATTCTTTGTACCTCCACGAATAACCGGTAAAGTCTGACGGAAGTCACCACCTAACACAATGACTTTGCCACCAAACAATTCCGAGCTATCCATTAAATCTCTTAATAAATTATCTAAAGATTCTATTGTTGTTTTTTTTGACATAGGTGCTTCATCCCAAATAATTAATCTTGCTCTCTAATCATGGTTGCTAAAGAAGATCTGTTTACTTATTCTACATGTGAAGCTATCTGTAATATCAATTGGTATTCTAAATCTTGAATGAGCGATTCTACCTCAGGGCAACAAAGAAGTCGCTATACTGCATTTAAGTTGTAGCCAAAGCAATAAAGCCCTTAGATCTTACATCTGCTAACAAAGCTCTATATAAGAATGTTTTCCCGGTCCCTCCCGGTCCATCGATAAAGAAACATGCTGCCTTATTCTTATAAACTGATGCAATAACATAATCAAATGCTGTTTTTTGTTCTTTATTAAGGAGTGTTTTGGAATTAATGTCTGCTTCGCTTATTACAATATTTTTTTCGGCTCTTAATTCTTTAGTTAGATCTTCAAAGTCACTGTTTTGCATATTTGGAGGTATCAAACCAAATAAACCTATATCTTTTCCCATAGACTGTAAGAATACATTTATATGTTGAAGCACAATTTTTCTAATTTCAGATTTTGAAAGGTGTGTTTCTCTAGATATATCTTCTGATAAAAAAGGTTCAAACTGATACCATAATTTTAAAGGATCCGCAGGGCATGAATAAATCAACAGAGTAGCAAATAACCTTCTTAATTCATAAGGCATATGATATGACGATGCTTCTAATAAGCAATGTTCTTGGCTATTATTTTCTTCTAACAAACCACGAGCTAGTGCTGCATCATGATACGTGTTATACATTTCATTGTTAAAATATTTTAAATGATCAAAGGATTTAGGACACCTAACATTACACAATAAAATCTTTAAAAAGTATCTTTCACCTTCTATTGGATTGACTGATACTATTCTTCCAATCGAATCACCTTTTATTCTTACTTTCCAACGTTTTTTATCATTTTCCCATACAAAAAAGTCGGGGAAATCACCATATGTGCAGTTCCCTTTTTGAGCTTCTGAATCTAATCTATTCATTTGAAAGTATTCAGTCAGCATAGTTTTACGATGGAAAGGATTATTTGCAACATTCTTAAGTTTATGTTTTTATTGAAGTTAATAGGTGAAAATTTTCAAGATGAACTTTGTAGTTGAATAACAGGAGGTTTCATATCTCCTAATGCAAATCTATAAATACGCCATAATGCTTGGGAGGAGAAATCCATCTTCCAGATTGATATTGTTCGATTTCATTAATTTCTTCATTGCTTGTTTGATCATTACATTGAACATAATTTTATCACTTCCTTTACATATATACTTGTAAATGTATTTGTGAGCTTTCTGATTGAACAAATCTCTACATTTATATGATGATCAAATTTTGCAAGGAGGTATGGGTTATATGGCACAACCCATCTATTGTCTAACCATGCACCCCCTAGTCCTAACTCTTGAATTATCATTCGCTTTCTATATATCTGGATATGCATCTGTTGTTATGACAGTTTCATCAGAAAATGTTTTAGGATATGATTTCTTACAACGATTATTTTTATCCATGCATACATTTTTAGGATTTAAATTTCCACAAGGACCATGTAACATGTGCTTAACTACCAAATTGTACAGGTGAGGATATTTTTCTTTATCTGGAAGTTCAGCCGACACAAATCTATCAAATTCCTCAGGTTTATAAATTTTATAATGAGGCTTTAAAATTAGGAGAAAATGAGCATGTGGTAATCCTCTTTTTTGAAATTCTATTACATATGTATAGGCAGCCACTTTTCCAAATATATTTTTTTTAAACATTTCATTTTTAAGTTCTTCTAATTTTGCCTTGAATACTCTATCCATTAAATCTGGTCTGTTTTGAGCTAATTCTCCATTCAATAATATCTCTTTTATTTCTGGCCAATTAGGGTTACACGTTATAGTTAGAAAGATATCTGGTTTACCAAACTTTCTCACTAAGGACATTGCATCTAAGTATTTTTTCCTCATATGCCTAGGTCCACCAAGAACGATGCAGTAAGATAACACGTTGACCAATCTTGCTAGCATCATTTTCTCCATTTGCTACAAAGATCCACAATACCTTGAAGAAACTCTTGTCTAATATTGTTTTGTTGAGATCTAAAGTAGTCTAGTCTTTGTGTCTCTAATTTAACAAACATATCAACTACATATTGCTGGAGAAGGCGTCCAAAATGTAATATGTAAGACCTATCGTTATCTCTAATCTGTAATTTATAGCAATAATATTCTCTAATCGACACATAAGTTGGATCTTGTGATGTATCATTTAAAAATGTTGTGTTTTTGATTCAAGAAGTTCAAAACGATGATTTGCATTTCGTGGATTAAGCATTTTACTACTTTCAATATTCTTTTTCCTCTTTCGTGGATTAACATTAACATTTTTTTTACTTATACCTTGATGCCAACCAAGATCGCCATATGGAAACATAAGTGGATACTGTAAAGGATCATAACAGCCGTAGTAGTATGCAATAAAATGTGAAACTCCACTATGTGTGTATACTTTTATGCTTCTTTGTGCATTGTCATGACCCTCAACTAATATCCCAGCAACTTCTGAAACAGTAGGTTTATTATAGATTCTCTGGTCTATTTTTGGGTTACAAAACAATACAATTTCAAGTTCATGGATGTTTGAAATATTTCTTAAATCTCTAAAAAATCTTGCATATGGATTATGAGACAGCTCTGTTAAAATCTTTTCTAATGTTGCTTCAAATAACCTAGGGCATTTTGAAAGCGGTTTAATAATTCATGATCTCGAATCATGAAAGTAAAAGCAGAATTTCGACTTTTTCAGGAGTTTCTACAAGATCATTGAGAAAATGGTACACTTGACCTTGGACTCTAAAAGTATAGACACCTTTGTTTCTCTTAGCTAACTCTTTATCATAGGTTGCACCAAACGATGTGAATGCAAGATGATTATTATATGTTCTAATTGAAGTTCTAAAGTTTACAGCTTCAGTTTCATTAGATGTTAGGAGATTAGTAAGCATTAAAGATAAATCAGTATTAGTTAAAATTATATCTCCACCTGAACAACAAAAGGTTGGTGTTTCATGAGGAAATCTTTTAGCACCACAAAACACACAGTTATTAACTTTATATAGTATATCACTTTTATCCTGTATCATGGTTAACAACTCTCTAGAATTCTGTTGTTTTTTACGTCGATTACTAATCTGCATCACATTCGGAGTTTCAGCTGAAACAGTAACACCATGAATGTATGTTATGCTTTTAGATTTTATATGATCTAAATTTGTAATTTTGACTTTTAAACTTCGTGCTGTAGTATCTGAAGATTTTGATTTAGATGTATTACCATCTAAGAAAGATGGAGATACAGAATCTAAGTTGACAAATTGTCCATTTAAATTAAAGCCTACAGATGAAGCAGGCTCAGAGTGAAGGGAGTCTTGCTTAAGTTTTTTTCTAGGCTCATCTAATGAATCCTGCATTTCATCAGGTACCTCTGAAACTTTTTTGGTTTGTAATAAATCTTGTTCAGGCATACTGCAAGAATTTGATTTTTTAAAAGAATCTAAACATTCAGCTGTTTTTAATGTTCTTTTAGCACATTTTTCTTTCCATTTTTTAATCTCACTATCTCTTCCATCATTCATCAAATTGTTGGCCATCGAAGCATTAGCTACAAAAGCCTTTTCTGCAAGGACACATGAGGATCCAACACCAACACTAACACCAGAGTTGATAGAATCAGTGAGGCTACATAAACTTAAGTCAGAACCTTCTATATTTTTTGCAGATTCATCTTGTTTTTTACTTGTAATAATTGTCTGTTTATATTTTTTTGTTTCCATCTCACAATAGCCATCTTTCTTACGTATTTCTTTTCTATATGATTATTCATTCTTATAAGAGCTAGCAATTCTTGAAGCAGTACCACTGAAACTAATGAAAAAGCGATGAACAGTACAAATGCAGCCTTAGAATACCTGTTGAAGAGCCATGGCAGAAACCCAAGACCAGTAAGCCCACCCTGCAAATGTTCTCTTCCTTGTAGCCAAGGCTAGATAGAAGTCATGAAAAAAAAAGACATGTAAATAGAACAGTTAGAGGGAAAAACTCTGAAAGTATAGTAAAAGAAGACATGACAATAAGTCATAAGTTATTTCAAACAATCTAATGCATGATTAGCTGAAGTTATTTGAAAGCATCTAATACATGAAAGCCTGAAAGTATCTACAATCTAAAACTTGAGATGATAGTTCTCAGACTAACCAATCATTTAACTGGTTAGCCTGCAGTTATAAACTGAACTATATAAATTTATTTATTAGAGCTCAACTTATTTGAGGTTATCTGAGGTTCCTACACATGTAGCCGCACTCAGTTCCATTTAACATGCAAACTTAGTCGAGGTTCATAGAAGAGAATAGAGTCATAAACTGACTTGCATGAAGGCCATAAATTCAAATCTTTTACATGCTGCATATTCAATAATAATGAATCACATATAAAGGCTATTGTTAACACATTAATGAGACAAACAATCTATCCATACATAACAGTAAACCCCTCAAAAAAACAGACTTCCTCATACAGGTAATAATCATATAAAAGACTACCATATTCGAATGTATGTTAGATCAACTCAGTGAGCATTCAATACTAATTTTATACAACTGAAATTACCAAAACCATCATCTCTGAGCAGAAGAAAAACAAGTTGAAAAGAAGTAAAAATGAATCAATCAAGGGAAAAAAGAGCAAGTGAAATTTAATATGATACTTGGAAGGATTAAAGTTATATTAGATCAACAAAGACCCTAACTTTATTCTAGCACTTGAACATACACTATAGAATCTGGAGCAGTTGTCCAGCAGTTACAAATTAAAGCAATAATCTATAACCAGTGTAAGTGAAACATAAAAGTAAGTACAAAGCGCACACAAGAGGTCTGAAATGATATCAAATAAAGTCGATACAGTCTACCAATAAAACCACAAAATCCAGAGTTTAATGATTTGAAAGATTAAGTTAATTCTTCAAAAAGAAAAGATCGCAACTTCCACGATCTAACATATAATCAGAGTTCCGCCAAGAAATTCGATTAATAAGGTGGTTTCAATTTTTCCTAAAAAAAGCCTCAAGCCACTAAAATAGAACATCAAAGCACATAAAAAAACGGAAATGATGACACAATTCTGATCTCATATTAGATGGATATAAACATTAAGCACACAAAAATGAATGCAAACAAATTTTGAAGTAGTAACAAGGGGACCTAAAATTCGAAAAATCACAACAAAATGTAGGAAAAATATAAGCTTGAAACATGGGGAAAAATGCAGGGGTAAAGGTGAAGGAATAGACTCAGGTTCTTCTAACCATATGAGGAGAACAAGGCATAAAAGGAATAGACTCAGGTTCTTTCTAGACTCAGGTTCTTTCTACCATAAAAGGAATAGATTCAGGTTCTTTCTAGACTCAGGTTCTTCTAACCATATGAGTGGTAACAAGGCATGGTCCAGCAAATTGAATGAGGAATTTAGGTACCTAGTAAAGCTGGGAAATAATCAGAGGATGGGAGTCATGGGTAAAGGTGAGACTAAACTGGAAATCTGAGGGGTAAGAGAAACAGTGAGTAATTACATACAGCTTATGGTAAACATTTTAGATAAAACACAGGATATGGGGGGGAAACACAGGATATAGCCCATGTAGACACAGTTTATTACTCACATTCTACGCTAAACATGAAACGCTCTACCTTCTTTCTGTGAATTGAAGAATATGGAAAGGTGCTGAGCTCAATTGGGCAGAGTACTGTATAAATGCTGAACAACTTTAATAGGGTAGATATGTTTAAGAATATTATTTTATATAGAGAGAAAAAGGCCCAAATTCTGTGTAAGCAAATTTGTATTTATACTTGATGGTGTAATAGCAATGCATCTTGAAATCCATACCACACATCTATCACGCAGGGTTCTAACATGTGCAATAAGGATCAAAAAAAAACATGTAATGGCATGAAGAGTGAAGACAACCGCCACAATAAAATCATTGCTTACTTGTCCATGTATTTACTGAACATATAAGCCCGGAATGAGCTTAAAATTTGTAAACCCAGTAGAAACTTCTCGATGGGAAGAAGAAGCTAAGACTTGAGAAGACTACTTACTAATTCATTTCATAAAATTTGGTTTAAACAGGCAAGGGACTCTGATAGGGTGGGGGGAAAAGGAAAGGACAACATTAGTCACTCTTTTCAAAGTTCCCACAAACCACTCCGTTTGTGAAAAGCCTAAAGTAAGGTAGTTTTCTCCCATACATCAAATCACGAGAGAATAAGACTAATATTGAACATTTAAAAGAGAGGATTTTCTGTAGATCCCATAACTACGGGGTTTTCCATAGTCCCCTAACTATTGGGGTTTGCAGTAGTACCCTAACTACACCGACCTCAAGCAGTTTTCTTTTCTCCAAAAGCAGAAGCTGACCACACCTTTACACGAGAACCTGCAGACGATTTTAGGTAGTCATACACACACAGATGAGCCAAGACCATGGAGCTGAAGCTGCTACAAGCATTTTCTTTGACGATAAACAACCAAGCTAAAGAAATGTAAGTGCAATGCAACCCAAGAATCTCGCCAGACGCCACAATGAGAATCCAATGTACAAAACTATTTCTCGATATCATTATAACAGGTTCTATACAAGCAGAGGACTAAGACCACCTTAACAACATGGTGGTGTAGTTAAAAGCAGAACCAAAATGTAAGCAGAAACTAAAAAGGGACTGTTTTTAACACGTGCGAGAATGAACAAGGGCAACATGCAGGAGGAAATGCACCATCTAAACATTGCAAAGCGCATGAAGAAACGCAAAATCTAAAAAAAATACAACCAAATATAACAGCAGATGTAAATAGAAGGAGAAGAACAAACCTTAACCTAAACAAATTCCTTGTGTCAATGGTCCCAGGTGAAGAGAGATCGATCCAAATTAAGACATACAGAAATAGAGGAAGATAAAGTTAGGAAACTGATTTCAGCCCAAAAACCGGAGATCCCTTAAAGGGAAAAGCTGTATATATATATATATATATATATATATATATATATATATATATATATATATATTATTTGTATATATATATTTACCTATAGAACCCAAGCTGCACAAACCCTGGATAATCCTCTTCTCGCTCACAAGCAGTAGATCTCGTATGGTGGAGTATATATAGTGGGAGAAATAAACAACTACAAAGAGTTGGTACACCTTAGTACGAAAGAAAATCATTTCAATTGCAGGGGAAGGTGAAGATTTGTGGTTTGTAGGAGGCTTTATTCTTGTGAAGATTGAATCGAGCCGATGTAGAGCAGTTGGCTTTAGTTCATCAGAAAATAGGGAAGAAATCCGGGTTTGGTGAGAGTGACAGAGGAAAGCGTGGGAATGGGAAAAGGGAGAAGAAGAGATTTAGCTGACAAGATCATTTGCAGTCTCAAGTAGAATACCTAGCACATCTTAACCGTCCAAATTACATCGAGATAAGTAGCTATATATATATATATATATATATATATATATATATATATATATATATCATAGATATGAATTCATCACAAGTAAAATATAAGTGAATTCATCGCAGGCAACGGATCTGAAAAGCGATACGTATGAACTTATTTCGAAGAAATTTAATAAACGGAACATTAAATAGATAAACGAATTGAGCTTAAAAGATAAACAAAGCTGGACAAAAATTAAATACTTTTGCAATAACAACCCAAATAATATTTAAAATTTTAATATCCGATACGATGTCAATACTCATACTACACGTTATCAACACTCATATATCGACACTTCAATGTAGGCGCAGTACGCAACGGCGGACATTTTTTCATTCATAACCCATGACCATCACGCCCCGGCACATGTCCTACACATGCCGACTAATTAAAATAAGTTAAAACCCGACACATTATCAACACTCCCGTAGTAAAGACATACCGAATTAAACCGGAATAAACTTATTTCGAAAGAAATTTAATTAATGGAACACTAAACATATAAACGAACGGAACCCAAAAAAAGAAAAAACTCAATCATACATTTTTTCAGATGTTATTTTCGTATTCCAATATAAGTATCACGAATACCACGGGGTCTAATTAATCCAAAACAAACACCCAATTACACATTGTATGATACGGTTGTTTTTTATTTCATATTTTGAAAATGAAAATAGTAAAGACCATTATTTTTACAGCATAGATAAAACCGAAGTAAACCAAACCATGAATAGATTGTATAAGTCAGAATTTGTGGCAAGTGATACACACTGATCTTTTTTTTCTCCTTTTCTTAGACAGAACGGAACAACTTTTTTGTTTTAGATGTGTATATAGATACATCATATAACACATAATAATATAATCTTCCTTATTTTTTATTTTTTTTCTCATATTTGCCCATACAATTTCGTTCCTTTTTCCCCTTTGATTATAATAAAGAGAAGCACACAATTTTTTTATTTTTTTTTAACTTCCCCCCCTCCCCCCTGCTGACACGTGGCAGCATGTAGTTGAATTGGTCTCTCTTCTTATTAGATAGAGATTACATGTTCTCACTAAAATTCTTGTGTTGGGAAGATTTGTGGTTATTACATTTTCATGTTCAGAAACTCTGCAATTGATCCGCTTATTTTCATTTACACAAAAAGAGAAAAGGAATCTGTACGATAGCCTGCTGAATGAAAATAAAGCCTGGAGTCTAAACAACATATGTAACATTCGAGTGTGCTAGAGAACCGAACACCATAGGCTAAGTCACGGAAAATGTATCTTTAGTCATTTTCATGTCCTAAGGGAGCCACTGCAGCAGCTGTCAGACTAAGGTTGATCTAGTTTTGTGCCATGGTTTGGCGGAAATACGTGTTCCACAACTGTTGGGACAAAGCATAACACCAACGAGCCCTAAAGAGCATGGAGGGTGGTTTCATGCTTTTCTTTTGGGTCATTACAAAAAGAACAGGTGGGCGATGAAATAATCAAGTATAGAAGCAACAGATAACAGGTCCAAAGGGTTAAATTGGCCTTCAAGGGACCTTTTAAGCCCCAAAATACTGCCCTGTTGGAGGTACGTATGTGTGCCCACTGTGTTTTGTAACCAGAATGCACTGTGTATTCATAATATATACGTATCATTTATTTATGCTTATAAAGGCACAATCTCCTTTAATAGCTAGTACAAAATACAAATACCACAGGGAGAATTTTGTAAAAAAATTTCATTCTCCTCTGCTTGATCATCCATCCATTGGATTGATCAAACTAAAGAAAAAAGAAAGAAGAACGATCCAAATACACTGTACATTAGCTATTATTAAACAAGCTTATAATTAAGTACTTTCTCACAGAAAAATGCAGAGAATCCACACAAAATAACTTTATTTTGTGTGTATTCCGTCTATATTTTTATGCACTTTTTCTGTGTCTGTAATGCTCTTGATCCATCAAGCTGCAGATGGGGCGGAGAAGAACCGAACAAAACCGCCGGCAGCCTTCGAGAAAACACCTTTCAAACCCTTATCATTACCGCTTTCTGCTTCTTCACCTTCATCTTCATTCGCGTAAACTGTCCTTTTGTAATCCAATGTTTCGTCGTTATAGATATCCCACCAGTTGTTCACAAGCATCTTTATATCTTCTCTATCCATATTGGCTTCCTCTCCTGTATACCTCCATGGCTTAGACCCTGCTGCACAATAATGGACAACCTTAACCTTTTCGAGATTAACGTTCTCCGGATGCCGCCATAACATGGCCAATACACAGTTGTAATCTAGTGGTATTGGCTTGTATATGTCCTTGAAGAACATGTTCAAGAAATCCTGCACATTTTTTAAAACAAATTAATTAATACCCAAAAACCCATTACTTAATTATAACATCATGCATAAAGAATGAACTTACTTGTTCAGCAAAAGGGGTAGGAGGGGTAATCTTGAGATTACTCAAAAGATCATCATAAGCAGGTAAACTAGGCTCAAACACAAACATGCCAGCATTGAAGTAAAGTGACGGTTTAGGACCCAACTGATGTTGAGGCCACTGGACTTTATGAGGGCATTGTTGACAATAACCAATCTGGTACTGTGGGGTGTGACTCCATGTCTTCTCACAGAAACAATCCATCACAGCATAAAAGTAGCCACGTGGCAAGTCAAAGAGGTGGTCAATGTTTTCAAACACTTGGATGTCTCCATCCAAGTAGATCATCTTGCTATACTCCACAAACTGCAACCAAAATCAAAATCAAAAAAGTCAATCTTTAAACAGCTTTAGCCACTACAAGTAGAGATTAATATTATACAGATATTACTCCCCGAGACATGACACAGTATAGTAAATAGCTTAGGTGTCTTAAAATGGCAGTTGGACCTGAAGCTGGAGTATGGAGATTCGAATCTCGTAAAAATGCGTTTAACCATTTTTCTTTAAGAGAATATATATTCTTTGTCATTTTTTTTATTGAAAGAGATTTCATCAAACGCTTTTACTCTCTACACTGTGATATATTTTTCATTTTCAATCTAAAATATCACGTGTCAAATAAGTGATGTCTTTAAAATACGATATACTTCAACTAATAAAACGCATAATTGGGATAAAATAAACAAGAAAAGGGTATAAAAAATGCCTTGAAGAGAGGTCAAAGTGTGAAAATAAAACATTGCGATGAAATCACAAATATAACAAAATAAAAGATACCAAAGGAGTCATTCCGTATAAATATGAAAATGCTAATACAACTACCATTTTGCCTCTCGTGTAAACGTAAACAACATATTTTACATCAATAATAATTATATAAAGCCCCAGTCATATTTAATTATGTAAAAATATATTGTGTTATTCATCATGTATAAACGTTGTTGTTTTGTGTCGATAGTTAGCTACTAAAAAACAACGATCGTACACGATGAATGAAACAACAAGCGTTTACATCCTTTATCCATTATTATATTGTGCACACATGATGATTAATCATAATTAGCTAGATATAATCGATAGTATAAAAGTGTTTTGTGTTACTCATATTGGACACAGTACTTTTATGAGTGGATAATAATAATAAATATAGTTGCAGCATCTAAAATATTACCTCCCAGATGCGAAGCTTGGAGTAGTTAATGACGTAATAAGCCATAGCAAACTGAGTCTGGTTTTCCGGCGGGTAAACGGGTTCGATCTCACGAACAATACAGCCCTGATTCACAAGAATCCGGCGGTGTTCTTCCGGGACGTCCGGAAGAACAGCCACAACAAGAGGGTAGGCACTTCTTGCCTTTCTTAAACCCTTGGCTAAACCCACCACGCCTTTCACATAGTCGCCGGTTCCGGCCAAGAATGTGACGTATGCACGGCTTTGCAAGCTAGCGGATTTAACTAGACGAGTGGTTGGTGTGTTGATGGTGATTTCAGGAGCCATTGAAGAAGATTTATGGTTGTTTGTTGAAAGGGAAATAGGGTTTTGTTTTTGGAAAGATAAGTGAAAGAATATGGACAAGGGAAAAGGATTTGTATTAGTCGGTGGAGAAAGAAAGTAGTAATGCCTAGTTGTAGTAGTTTTCTTGAAATGCTTTTGTGGAGTTTAAGGATTGTGTGGTAGAGTGGTGACAAGTTTGCTTCCTTATATAGAAGTCGGGAGTGGCCAACTTCTATCTATCCTCACACAAATTAAGGACTATTCAACGCAGCCTTTGTCGGCAAATTTTATCATACTCCAACCATAAATATGAATTAGTGGTTCGTAATCTATCTTATTTATTTATTTATTTGAAGTTGATCTCATTTGTTCAGATAAAAAACCACCAATTTAAAGTTTGTAAAAGGAGAAAAAAAAATGCCATGACGTCCTGAAACATCATAAAATCACGGGTCATTGATATATGTCATTTTTTTTAAAGTAGAAAGGTGTGTCATTTGAGGAAATATTTTTTTTTCTAAGAGAAAGTAGAAATCAACCTTCAAGTACTCGTGAAAATTTCTACGGAATAAGAACCTATATAAATTTCTACATCCTCTCAAACAAGGACAGTATAAAATGCAGAAGAATACTAAATTCATATTAGTCCGTGAAAATTATCTAGGAATAACATGAATTATGTTCTACATTTTCCATGATTTTTTACTTTAAAAAAAATGTCAGGTGTGATTATACGTGGAAAAAAAAAAGAGGCCCTATAAGAGCCTGATTTCTAAATTTCTTTTCTTTCTAAATGTTTTACGGATGCCTCGATGGAATTGATATAGCTAATCTATATATAATATATAGAGGAGTCAATTTAACCCAATTACCCAATTGACCCGCTCTATACCCGACCCAAACCCGCCTAATGTGAAGGGAAAAAAACCTACCATTTACGAAATAAATTCGGCCATAGGAAAAAAAAAAAACCTACCATAATTTCCAATCTCCATAAATTCGGCTCATATTTCTTAAAACTTTCTCCATTTCCACTTTCACATTGGAAAGCAAACCTACAATAATTTTGACTCTACATAAATTCAGCTCACATTTTTGAAATTTTCTTCATTTCCACTTTTACATTTAACATGTTTATTCTAAGATCGTTCTAGGAGTCAATTTAACCCAATTACCCAATTGACCCGCTCTATACCCGACCCAAACCCGCCTAATGTGAAGGGAAAAACCTACCATTTACTTAAATAAATTCGCCATAGGGAAAAAAAAAACCTACCATAATTTCCAATCTCCATAAATTCGCTCACATTTCTTAAAACTTTCTCCATTTCCACTTTCACATTGGAAAGCAAACCTACAATAATTTTGACTCTACATAAATTCAAATTTCACATTTTTGAAATTTTCTTCATTTCCACTTTTACATTTAACATGTTTATTCTAAGATCGTTTCAGGAGGTGTGAATACACAAGGTATGCGAGATATATTTGCAATTTGATTTCCTTCGTAATTTGATTTTGGATTTTGATTTCATGGTCTTCGTTTTTCGCTTGGCCATTTATTTATCATGTTTTTATTTTGTCGATTTAAAAACAATTTTTCAGCATTCGGGCACGCCGTGGCGGATGAACGAGAAACTCAAGAAAATTAGACTCGTGTTGAACGAAATCAAGGAAACATTTGGTTGATGGTATGATTTATGTTTAAATTCAATTTATTTTCTATGTTGAATCGAATGTTTTAAATGTCTTTCAATCGAAGTGATTTTCATTTAAAATTCAAATCAAATGCAACTGCAAATCACAAATTTAAGTCAGTCTTCGTATTTTACAAACTTTTTTCCATTTCTTCATTTTGAAAAGAAAAAAAACCGTTTTACCTGAACTATGGTATAAAAATACGATTGGTTTGTATTCTGGATTTTTTTGTTTTCTTTTAGCTGTGTTTTTTTTTGAGATTGAATTGTGTTTTATCACACCTCAAAAAAAAAAAAAAGAATTGTTTTTTGTTTTGAATCTTTTCTTCAGCAGATATTTTCTTGACCAAATTGACAAACCGTCACTCATAAGAAAGAATTGTCTGGTGAGTTCTTACTTTCTTTTATTTTATCGACTAATTAAGTTTTTTAATTTTTTGTTTATTATTTTTTGTTTTGAACTACGTTCTTTCTTTCATATTTTGTTGTGTTTTGAATGTTTTTGACATCATATTGATAACCAAATTGGCAAATCTGTAGGCCATTTAATCGATGATGTTTTAAATTTAGAAGTAAAAAATAACCAAATTCAATTCTCTTTTTTAATTGGACCGATTTTTTTAAATTTGTCCAACTTTTTTTTTGCGATTAAAATATGGAATAAATTACGCTAACGTTCTTCTAATTTCTCAGAAAAGAAAACCAACCATAATTACATAATTTGCTTACCCTAATTAGAAAATTCATTTAAAATTTATTTCTCCTAATTAAAATAGGGAATAAATTCGGCCCAAATTAGAAAAATCATTTAAAATTTGATTCTCCTAATAAAAATTGGGAATAAATTAGGCCCTAATTATAAATCATTTAAAATTTGATTTTCCATATAAAAATTGGGAATGTTTCGCATTAAATTCCATCAAATAATAAATTTATTGCGAAATATTTTTGCATTGAATTATAATATTCAAAAAATTATTAAATCTATTTTATCAATTAATACAAAATATCCTAACATTAAATTAAATTCATACACGAAATATTCAGAAATTAAATTCATCCCTACAAATTAGACACCTCAATTAATGCTAAATATTGTTACATCAAATTGTGTTTTTAAAAATAATTATATTCACATTTGCTAATTAATACAAATATTCTTACATTTATGTCATCTCCTTTAAATTAGCCGCCTCATTTAATTCCAAATATTCGAACTATTAATTATTGTTTTTAACATTGCACCTATTTGTATTTATAATATTTTTTTTATATTAATTTTGACCCGTTTTATTTTTGCGTGTTTATGTAATTTAATGAGAAATTCTCACATTAAATACATCCCTATAAATTAGCCATATAATTATTGCCAAATATTCTTACATATTAAATGTTCAAAAATAACTAATTAGCCACCCTAATTGATGCCAAATATTCTTACAAAATAAATTCGTCTCATTTCACATTAAATAATAACTAAATTCAAAAAACCTACCATAATTATAGGGAATAAATTCCGCTCACATTCTTCTAATTTGTTTTGAAAAAAACTACCATAATTACAAAAACCACATACCATAATTAGAAAAATAATTCAAAATTTGATTCTCCTAATAAAAACAGGGAATAAATTCGGCCATAATTAGAAAAATAATTCAAAATTTGATTCTCCTAATAAAAACAGGGAATAAATCTGGCTCACATTAATGCTAAATATTCTTACATTAAATTTTGTTTTTAAAAATAATTATATTCCAATTCACTATTTAAAACAAATATTCTTAAATTTATGTCATATTTGGAAATTTAGCCGCCTCAAAATATAAAAAAAACCTACTTTAATTACATAATTAGTCTATCATAATTAGAATAATCATAAAATTTGATTCTCCTAATAAAAATAGGGAATAAATTCAGCCCTCATTAGAAAAATCATTAAAAATTTGATTTTCCTAATAAAAATAGGGAATATTTTGCATTATATTCCATCAAATGTGGAATTAAATGTGAAATATTTTTGATTTAAATTATAATATTCAAAAAAATATTAAATCAATTTTACCAATTAATACAAAATATCCGAACATTAAATTAAATTCGAACACGAAATATTCAGACATTAAATTAATCCCCTACAAATTAGACATTTCAATTAAAGCTAAATATTGCTCCATTAAATTGTGTTTTTATTTCTCAAAAAAATAATTGTGATTTTAAAAATAATTATATTCACATTCGGCTCACATTCTTCTAATTTATTTTTGAAATAAAACCTACCATAGTTACAAAATTCGCCTACCTTAATTAGAAAAATCATTTAAAATTTGATTCTCCTAATAAATATAAGGAACAAATTCAGCCTACTAAAAAAAATAATTTTAAATTTGATTCTCCTCATAAAAATAGGGACTAAATTCGGTTCACATTCTTCTAATGTTTTTTAACACAAAACCTACCATAATTACAAAATTCGCATACCTTTATTAGAAAAATCATTTAAAATTTCATTCTACTAATAAAAATACTAAATAAATTCGGCCCAAATTAGAAAAATCATTAAAATTTGATTCTCCTAATAAAAATACTGAATAAATTCGGCCCAAATTAGAAAAATCATTAAAATTTGATTCCTCTAATTTTTTTTAAAAAAAAAACCTACCATAATTACAAAATTCACATAAACTAATTAGAAAAATAATTTAAAATTTGATTCTCCTAATAAAAATAGGGAATAAATTCGGCCCTATTTAGAAAATTGTTTAAAATTTGATTCTTCTAATAAAAATAGAGAATAAATTCGGCTCACATTAATGCTAAATATTCTTACATTAAATTTTGTTTTTAAAAATAATTATATTCAAATTCGCATGAGGTTGAAAAGATACTTAATAAAAATGGGCAACACACACGTGGGTAGGTAAGGGGTGGTGGTGGGTAAGGTTTGGTAGAGGTCGGTAAGGTGAAGTGGTGTGGAAAGGTAGTGTTGCTTTAGGGTAGGGTCGGGTAGGTTGGGGTAGTGGGTAAAGTAAGTAGGGTAGGTTGGGGTAGTGGGTAAGGTAAGTAGGGTTGTGTGGTGGGTAAGATAGGGTAAAGTGGAATGGTGGGTAGAAGCACGGTAGGGTGGGTAGGGTATGGTAGGATAAGTGAAGTGGTGAGTGAAGGTATGGTTTGTAGGATAGGGTAGGAGTAGGCAGTAGAGTATGGTAGGATAGGTTGGGGTAAAGGTAAGGTAAGGTAGGGTGGTGTTGTAGGTAAGATAGGGTATAGTGGATTGGTGGATAGGGTAGGGGTAAGGTTGGGGTGGTGGGTAGGGTGGGGTAGAAGGGTGGGGTGGTGGGTAAGGTAGGGTAGGGGTGGTGATAGTAGAGTAGGTAATGGGTAAGGTAGGTATGATGTCCATGGTAAGATACGGTGATATTGGGTAGGAGTAGGATATGGTGGTGGGTAGGGTATGGTAGGTGTGGGTGGGCATGGTTGAGAAGAGAGGTAGGGGTGCAATGGGGTATGGTAGAGGCTACCCCACCCCTTTATATTATATCTTACCTTATGAATTATACCATACCCTACTCCAGGTCAACCTTAATTCGCTACCCCCGCTTTACTCATCACTCAATATGTCATCTTTTATATGATTTATTTCATTCCAATCTTGCATTTTCGAACGCGATGAATTGAAATAATTTATTCCAAAGACATTCTATTTCGCTCCTATTATTTTATTTCATTCAATTTCATTCTCACAGAATAAACATGTCGATAAAATCTTCTTTTCATCCTTCAAAAATTCTTCTTTTGAATGCTTAAAGCAGTAAATATAACGACAATTATTGGTATCAATATAACTTTTGGACATTTTATGTATTCTGTTTTTATTTATCTCGACGCTTTAAACGAATACTAATCTTGAATAAAAGAAATTTAATAATTAAAGATTACAATAAGTTTAAAGTGCTTTGTTTTGTAAGATATATTATGATATTAATTGAATATAATCACATTATTATACGCCTCTCACAAGAACGATGCGCTATTATAAACTAGATACAATATATATATTTACATCGGTCATTATTAATAATAAATTTGCATAAATTAATACGTCTAACGACATGATAAACGATGCAAAAATAGAGAGTGTTACTTGTTACAATTGATTTTACATACATATAAAACTTATGCAACTGAAATTGAACTATCTAGAATGTTGTTGCATCTTGTGTAATAGACATAACACTTTTCACGAACATAATAGAATTTGATGTAAACTATTCCTAGAAAAAACAGTTTTGATACAAACTAATATTTAAGTGATCGGTGATTTAAGATTTTTTTTTTTTTTTTTTTGAGGGAAGAATATTTAGAAATGTTGTAGGTTACACTTGGCACATTTATTTATTTTACTTCGAATAATATATAAAGTCAATACTACTAAAACAAAATTTAAGATTTGTAAGGTCAATTTCTCAGAATGTAGGAGGCCTAAAAAACATTAAAAATAGAATCCCAAATCAGGTACGTGTCTCTACCAGCGGCAGCAGCACCTTTTATCTGCAAATCAGCTTCCTGGAAGCTGCTCGAGGACACGTGTCACTCAACGACGGCCATGGAGTGGGTGGTGAGCTAGCTAGCTAGCTGCACAATTCCTGGGAGTTTGCGGGCAATCGGAGGTGTTGGGTCCTACAGCCACCGTCCAAAGACCCAAACCGATAAAAATTAGTATTATCTGCTTGTTTACCGGTTGGGAAATGGGAATTTCCAAGCCACGTGAGGGAGGGAGATGGGGAGTTTCAATATCGGAAATGAATAATGATATGTGCACTACACCACTATACAAGTGATAGCCATGGATTAAAGTGATGAATTATTTTTTATGATATGTCCCAATAGAATATGTGATGTTGATTGTGTTGTGTAAGATGTTGTTGTGGTTAAAAATATAGTTGATGTATCACTACTGATCGGAAATATCAAAAGCGTCACAATCGGCGGCAGGTTTCTGTTATTCTATCGTTGTTGTAGCTGTGCTTTAGGGCAACCGACATATCCAAATGGGCCTTGCATACTTTCACACTACTATATGTTGTTTCATATTATGTGACAGGTGATGTTACCGTAACCGGTGACGAAATATATTTTTATATTTTTAGTTTTTTTTTTTTTTTTTTTTTCTGCAACGAAAGGAGAAGAACGGGGAAGGGTGATTGAATCTCGATCATCGGCGCCAAGTAAACTCAAGCGACTAACTATCCGTGACAAGGATGAATTTTTATCTTTCCTAATAAAATGTTTGTGTCATAATAAATTTGTAAGCCATCAATTTTTACGAGACTTATATAATTACACATCTCGAAAAAATACATATATATTCAAAAAGAAGTTTTCTCACCATTTTTTTTATCTGTCATATTTTAGAATTTGCTTTTTTTTATTTATCTTTCATTTTATATTTTCAACGCATATTTTTTTCTCTTTTACCAATAAAGTATTTACATTTTCAATACTAAAAACCTCTTTACCAACAAAGTATTTATATTTCCAATAAAAATATACATTTCCAATACTATATTTTAGACATATTAATTATTTTCTTAATCTGTATGATTCTTCTCTTTGCGACATATAAATAAAAACGGAGGGAGTATATCTTAAAAGACTCTATCCTTTATTAAGAAAAAAAGGAGTGTATCCAATCTTTTATTACAAGCTTATTGGCAGCCAACAAGCTCAACAATTCACTTGAACCAAAAAAAAAAGTAATATCTTACGCAACTCAAACTCAGTTATTCACTTGAACCAAAAACTAATAACCAAATCCAAACCTTATACCTTATCTTCAGGCTGTTTCATACCAAGCTAGCTTATTGACAGTCATTACAGTGTCTCTGTTTCACTTTATAATACTGTACACCTTTTCTTTCAAATAGCATAGATTAACCCATTTTTCCTTCCCTTCCTAATTAGCTTCAACCCCAACTTTAATCATCCATGCCCTCTCTATGGCCTTTATATCCATTGCATTCATCATTATTATCTAATCCATTATCCAATCCAACAATACAAGACCACCGATGCAAAAAAATCACCAAAGATCAGAAGGAAAAAATTATGTTACATAGGTGAATCTTCTCGTGTGTGTAACTTGGTGTCTCACAAAACGATCTTCCTGTATGACCAAAGAATATACAACATTATGCACAACAAAATTTAGGTTTTTTCAACCTAAATTCACATGTTCCAAGCACTTACCCAATTGTCCGATTTGCCTTTTCAGGTGCATCCTTGTGTGGGTTTCTTCGCGCGCCTCTCACAAAGTCTCTGATTAACAATTCGACCCTCCAATCCAGCAATTCAATAAGATCAAATTATGGTATGAAGAGTACCTATCGTTTACAAACTTATTAGGATAGTCTTCTTGAATCGTGGATTTACATTCTTTAATTAAAGTCACAAGATTATCTGATGAAATTCTTCTCCTTTCAAACGAGAAAATTGAAAATTTCTAAACATAGTTTGGAGACACCACTCCTCTATTTACATGACCATGAACCTCAATAATACAAAGAAAACATTCTGCAGACAATAAAATTTTAGAAAATGCTGAAAAAATATGTAGACCGAGAAAAATCAATGCACATATTTGAGAGGAAAATATTCATTTTCATTAAATTTGAGATTTAGTTGATTGGGACATCAAAACTGTATTCTTAGCATTAGATTCTTCAAGACAAACAAAGCAACCCCTAGATAGGTAGCATTCACCCTTGAAAGTATATAGATTTGTATACTATGCATATAGATCTGTAGACTCTGCAGGTATACTTTCAAGGATGAATAGCTAAAGTACATAGAGTTGTATACTGCAGAGTATACTGATCAGTATAGCATTCACCCTTGAAAGTATAGTTGCAGAGTATACAGATCTATATACTTTCAAGGGTGAATGGGGTGTTATGTTTGTCTTGAAGGATCTAATGCTAAGAATACATGTTTTGATGCCCCAATCAACCGAATTTCCAGAATTTAATGAAAATGTACTATCTTTTCCTCTCAAATATATGCATTGTTTTTTTTTTTTTTTTGTCTACAAAATTTTCAGCCTTTTCTAAAATTTTCTTGTCTACATAATGTTTTCATTCTATTATTGGGCTTCATAAACTGCGTTGGTAAATGAAGGAGTGGTGTCTCCAAAACTGTGTTTAGAAATTTTCAGTTGAAAGAAGAAGAATTTCATTGTACACGGTTGAGGTGTTGTGACTTTAATAAGAATGTAAATCCAAGATTCAAGAAAACTATCCTAATAAGTTTGTAAACGGTGGGTTCTCTTTATACCATAATTTTGATGATCAATAGTTGGTAATTGCACAAAGATTTCTTATCTCGATCCGATTGAATTGTTGGTAATTTCACGTAATCTGGCGGGTAAATTTCGATTCATTCTTTGTATCCATAGACAAAGAGTGAATCATGTGGTCGAATTGTTAATCAGAGACTTTGTGAGGGCACACAGAATGAACCACACAAAGAAGGAACTAAATTCAGGTAAGGTATTGGGACATGTGAATTTGGGTTGAAAAAACCTAAACTTTGTTGTGTCTAATGTTGTATTTTCTTTGGTCATACAGGAAGGTGGTTTTGTGAGACATCAAGTTACACATACGATTTCGTTCGATGAGAAGATTCACCCATGTAACATATTCTTTTTTTTTTCCTTCTGATCTTTGGTGATTTTTTTGCATTGGTGGCCTTGTATTGTTGGATTGGATAATTGATTAGATAATAATGATGAATGCAGGGATATAAAGGCCATATAGAAAGGCGAGGAATGATTAAAGTTGAGGTAAAAGCTAAGGAGAAAGGGAAGGGAAAATGGGTTAATCTGTGCTCTTTGAAGAAAAAGGTGTACAGTATTATAAAGTCAAGCAGAGACGCTGGAATGACTGCCAATAAAGTTTGGATTTGGATATTAGTTTTTGGCTCAAGTGAATAATCGAGTTTAAGTTGTGTAGGATATTAGTTTTTTGGTTCAAGTGAATAACTGAGTCTCATATCGCCAATAAGCTTGTGATAAAAGATTGAATACACCTCTTTTTTTAACAAAGGATAGAGTCATTTAAGATACACTCATTTTTGAATATATATATGTATTTTTTTGAGATGTTTATCTCTTGTTTGATGATGAATATGTTGACAGCCTCTGACCCGTTATTGGTGGCGCCGGTTGATTTCTTGACAAGTGAGAGCTGGTACACATCCTTTCATGCTGAGGTTGCTGAAATATTGTGCAAGGATTCTAAGGGGGCGTATCAGAAATTCTTGATTCAATCTTTAGGGAAGAATAAACACAAATTTTTTTCCCTTCTTCGGTGCTTATCATTACTTCATTCTTTATCTTTGCTTCTTCTTAAGTTCTTATATTGACTTCGACTTTTGGTCCTTTTCAGCGAGGGAGCATAATAGGGAGATGAGGATGATGGTTTCCTTTTTCGGTCACTTGTTACTTGCCAGTAAAATACATTGGTCAGTATTTACTGTCGTCGGAATTTAAGAAGGAATGCCTTCCTGTGCGAGTACATTTGTCTCCGAACTTTTTGAGGTAATACATAATACATGATCAATGTTATGTGCAGTGTTGTGTGTACTGTATATTAGTTAATTGAAAATCGAGCGTTTTTTTCTTCTTCTTTTTTCTTTTTTGGTCTTCAGGTATTGCGTACTTAACTTACGAAGCGTGAGATAAGAACCCACATTTACGAGTTCATTATTGACGGCGAACGCACTATTGCAAGGAGTAATTCAACAACAAGTTTAATGTTGATCTCTAGCTTCCTTGCTTTTGGGTGAAACGATGGTTCTTGTAGCTTCCTCTGGTGGACGAGTCTATATATAGACTTTTTTTTTTGTTGATGTTGGACACTCTAGTGGATGAGTCTATATATAGACTTTTGGTTTATGTTGGATGTTATCTCTGTTTTGTTGCAGAGACATATAGACTTTATTACTGTCTCAGTTTATATGTAACTCAGTTACTTTTGTTCTCCATGTAGAAATCTAGGCCCAAACCCATATAAAAGGATGGACCTCATCCCCAAAACCTAGGTTTTGAGGTGAGGGAAGTCTATCTCTTAATATGGTGGGTGAAACAATCACAAGTTCCCTATGTGAGACACTTTAACACGCCCCCTCAAATGTGGGCCTAAAGAGGCACTCTCAAGGCCAATAAAGAGGCCTAACACTTGCACAATAAAGGGGTGACTACGATACCATGTAAATCTCAGCCCAAACCCATATAAAAGGAGGGTCTCATCCCCAAAACCTAGGTTTTGAGGTGAGGAAGTCCATCTCTTAATATGGTGGGTGAAACAATCACAACTTCCCAATGTGGGACACTTTAACACTCCATTCAATAGTATATGTAACTAAGTTATTTTTGTTTTCCATTTTATACGCGGGATGTTATATACACGTAACATCTGACACAACTGGGTCACAATAATCTTCATTTTTTGATTGTTATTCGTTTTAAAGCAATATTTATTGTGGGTTTTTTTTTCGGTTCATATTTCTCTATTAATAGTATACTCTATTAATTATTTTGAAGGTATTTTTAATCGATAATAATGCTAAAGCCTTTTCACAAAAAGTACACTGATTCTTTTTTGAAGAAACAAACAAATTTTATTAGGTAGATCCGCCAACGAGGCAGAGATTACAAAACAGGAGATGTGTACTCCAAGAAATAGAGACCCACACCGCGACCCCACGTTCAGCAAGTAGACGATGCCGGGACATTATCGAGGCGTCTAACAAAAGTAAACCGATAAGAAGCAAAAGAAGCGAAGCTAGGCGACGATCTACTAGTGCGGCAAATTTCAAGACCGAAAGATCTTCTGACGGACGAGAGAGGGTCAGAATGCACGATAAACAGTCGCTCTCGAAGATCATTGATGGAAGCTGTAGACGAGTTGCTTCTGCAAGAGCATGCGAAAGCGCACGCATCTCCAAAAGTTCCGGCGCATCACCCGGGTCAATGTGGAAGGAGAAGGCCGCCACAATAGACCCCTCAGAGTCTCGAAAGATCAGTCCAATACCCGAGCCAGAGTCTGTCACCGAGGCATCTGTGTTGCACTTCCATGTCCCCAATGGCGGCAGGGTCCAATTAATCGGGTGTGGGAACCCCCGGCTCCTCAACAATACCACCAACCATTTGCCTATACTCCAAAGCCGTTGCTGACGATGTTGAGACAACACGGGAGACATAGATGGACGCACCCTAAAAAACTGCACTGTAACGTATCTTCCATAGATTCATCTGGAAGCATACTGTTAAAGCTTAAATTCATCTTCTTAATTTGTGTTTTTAAATGTTTATAATTGTATCCATTGAAAACACGACGTGTAGCTGACTTTAACATGTTTATGATTTTCTACCTTGTTATTTATATTAATATATTGTGCATGATTATGATTCATGTGTCGCATTTTCATTGAATGCAATACAGGTGGAACTCTTTTATTGAATCTGATTCTCAACCTTGACTTCAAAGTTTTTGCAGACTTTACCGGTGCACTAAAATGAATAAAGAAAATTGAAATTGTTGTCTACCGACGTTAATTTTGGATACTTCTTATCATATCGTGCATCCTCCAATAGTTTAACGGCAACGGCTTCTTCAACTTCTTACGCTTCCACGCCTTAATTGTCATGGGCAATCCCGGTCTTTGTTAGTATATTACTTACCAACTTATTTCATCAGATGGTAAATATTGCGAATATGCTTTCAATATTCCACCCTCGTTATCATCTGTGTTAAAGTAGTAGTATATGTGTTTATTCAAAAAAAAAAAAAAAACAATAAAATTGTAGTATATGTATTTTTTCGGATTTTTACTTTAACCGTGCGTGATGCTAACGTGATGTTATTGTCGCAACGGTTATGTTGATACAACACATTTTTTTTATAGATTTGATTATGGTGAATCTACACCATACATCACAATCAATGTAAAATTATGTTTCATCACCGGTTCATGACACGAAAAATGATTTAAACATATATTTTATCTATATAAAAAAACATATAAGCTTAATCCAATGATTGATATTAATTTTTTTTTATTCATTATAAACATTGTAGGGTTCGGATGTGGATAAATTATGTTCGCATCTTTGAAAGCTCTCAAATGTGTTAATATGATGCTTGATGTTGGCATATATGGAATGTCAAGCCTACTTAAACAGGGGTAAAGGGGCATCGACGGCCGCAAGATTTTTGTGATACGGGTCAAGATTTAAGAATAACACATGTTATTATAAATTTTTAGAACATTAAATTTAAATTTCAAACTGTAGATACAGGTCAAGGGTCATTATTTTAAAATTTTATCGGGTCAATTAGTACATATTAGTGATAAAATTTTCAAAAGATTATAAAAAATACACTGATTTCCTTTTTAATTTCTTTTTGGTTTAGGGTCATTGACCTTAACCACCCTCATGGTGCCGCGCCCTATTCAGGGGTAAGGCTTCCTGATATACCTTCATTTTTACGGGGTGACTACATGTCCCAACGAAACCATGTGATCACTACACAAACTCATCCCTTAAACAGAGCATACTCCTATCCTATCATTTTGATATTTACGAATATAAAAAACCTTAATTTTTCAATCCAATACGGAAGATACTAAACAAAATTTAAGTGTCATACTCTTCTTTAATTGTTGAAGCAATTGTGAATGGTGAGCAGGACCACCATGAAATTGTTGTTCATAACATAAACATGATACGGCTTATTCTTCCGACAATTGCATGTACAACTATATTTTTTTTTTAAACAATAAATTTTATTTCATATAAACATGTTTTAAAAACTCACAAAACTGAGTTTCTAGTTTTAGATGACAAACTGATGATTAAAAACAATGGATATCTGTTTATTAGGACTGATTTGGAGACTTAATTAGGCACTTAGGACACCTAAAAAAGATAATCGTTTATAAGGACACATTTCATTTACTTTTCCTATATTACCCTTGGGCAACAGCGCTAATCATCTGAAAAAATAAAAACTTTCCCGCTGCCCCTCTCTTCTTCTTCCCCCACCTTGTTCTTTTCCATCCGCCATCGGTAATGTCAGGGAGACTTCTCCCCTATCTCTCGCTTCAACATACAAAAATGGGAAGGTCCGCGAATTCGAATGGCATTGTGAGAATGCTCACAGCGATTACTAATGGCATTTGCCAGACACCGCCAACACATAGCTCGGAAGGTTGGTCACAAGCTTCTGTTTTCTCACTCCTATTCAAATCCTCACTCTTCACCACTTCCATTTCATAGCCCTCCTTTCATTTCCATCATAATTTTTTTTTCTCACCAAACCAACAACAGCAGCTCGTTGCCAGTATCCCATTCCCCAAATCCCTAAAACCATCGAGCAACAAGATGACTACCGCGATATAGGCATAAAGTGGAATTCCAATCTACTATTTTCTCTGATCTTCCACAAAAAAAATTCAGAAATTGCTCGATCTTCCACTACAATTTGGTGCTTTTTTTAGGGCCAATTTGGTGCTTTTGAGAAGTTGTAGTATACAAAGATACAGCTTTGTTGTGTATGGATTTTATGTTGTAATGGAAATTCACCCACCGCAGCAGCATTCCTGAATTGAAAGCTCTGTTAGTGAGAAAACTTGGCCCAGTTATGTCCAAGCACTACTTTAATTATTTAAACAGATTCTTGAACTTGAAGATAGTCCTCAGTCCTCACTTTTCTGTTATTTTGTCATCGTTTTTTTATCAATCAATGAGTTTGATACGTTGTTCTTTAATACATTTCTATGTCTTCTTTGGTATTTTTGTTGAATCATCTTTGATTGGATTTGAGTAAAAATGGATAACAAACTGGGGATTTTCACTCGTGTGTGCTTTACAGCTTTTTAAGCCGAAAACTGTATGATAAAATTCCTGCTAGATTTTTTGTTATGGATGAAATAGTGTAAAAATATATTCTAAATGACTTTTCTGGTTTCAATCCTTTTGGTGAGTTGATATTATAAAAAAGTGATCAAGAAATTTGCTTATAAAGAAATGCAAAATCACTTCACTTTGCATTTGGTCCTGCAAATTTATTTGAAATGATTGGGTTTTGGAGATATAATGATCGTCGTGCTCTGCTGTTCATATTGGTGGTGTTTGTGGTATTTGGTAACTGTTGGTCACTCAATGATGAAGATAGAAACATATGGTTTTAATTTCTGTTTTTTGTTCATATTTTCTTTAAAACAAAATTGAAGTATTTTTTTGGTGTTTGTTGTAGGTTTGGCTTTGCTGAAATTTAGGGAGAGAGTTGTGAGTGATCCCTTTAGGGCTTTGGCTAATTGGTAGCAAGATTATCATTTTAGTTTGTTGTTCCTCATTGACAATGCAGTGACATTAATGTCACTTCATAAAATGTTGTTGTTATTGTCTGTCACTTCATAAAATATTGGTGTCATTGCATAAGATGTCACTGCATAAATTGTTGATGTCACGCATATATGATTGCCATTGTCACTGCATAAAATGTTGATAAAGTTCGGGCTCGATGAAGCCATAAAAAGGCAAGATCGAACTCGACTCGCTAAGTACTCGATATAGCTCGACTCGGCTCGTAAGGTCGATTATTTTCTTAGAATTCATTTAATTTTTAATAAAATATAAAAAATCGAGCTCGACTTGTTAATAGTGGTCAATGCATTGCGGTGTCACTGCATCGCGGTTGTTAGTGCATCACGGTGTCACTTAATCGTGGTGTCTCTCGTGATCGGGGTAGTCACCGCATCCGTGTCTCAGATCGTGGGTGGTCACGCGATCCGGTCTCTCGATCGGGGTGGTCATTGCATCGTGGGTGGTCACTGCATCGTGTTGTCTCTCCATCGGGGTGGTCATTTGCGATCGCGGTGTCTCTCGCGATTAAAAGAGGTGGCTTTGATTGAGGTGGTCAATGGATCTGGGGTGGTCAATGTATCGCGGTGTCACTCATTGAGGCATCTCGCTTCGCGCGCCTCTCAGATCGGGGTGTCACTTCATCACGGTGGTCATCGTGATCGAGGTGTCGCGAACACGATGGTCATCGTGATCGCGGTGTCTCTTCATCGCGATGTCTCAGATCGCGTGTCTCTACATCACGGTGTCTCTGATCGCGTGTGTCTCGTGATCGCCAAATGTTATACCATCGTGATGTCTCGCATCGTGGGTGTCGTGCATTGGGGTGGTCATTGCATCGCGGTGTCTCGCATCGCGGTGTCTCTACATCACGGTGTCTCGCACGCGGTGTCACTTCATCGCCTGTCTCTACATCATGGTGTCTGCGATCGCGGTTTCACTTCATCGCGGTGTCTCGCGATGCGCGGTGTCACTTCATCGCGGTGTCTCTCGATCATCGTGGCGTCACTTCGCCGTGTTGTCTCTACATCGCGGTGTCACTTCATCACGGTGTCTCTCGCGATCGCGGTGTCACTTCATCGTGATGTCTCGCGTGATTGCGTGTGTGCGTGATCGCGGAGGTTAATGAATTGCGGTGGTCACTGAATCGCGGTGGTCAATGCATCGGGGTGGTCACTGCATCGTGGTGTCACTTCATCGAGGTGTCTCTGCATCGCAGCGTCTCTGCATCGCAGCGTCTCTGCATCGCGTTGTCACTTCATCGCCGTGTTTCTTCATCTCGGTGTCATTTCATCACAGTGTCTCTGCAATACGGTGTCATTTCATCGCGGTGGTCAATGCATCGTGGTGTCTCTGCATCGCGGTGGTCAATGCGGTGTCTCTGCATCGCGGTGTCACTTCATCGCGGTGTCTCTGCATCGCGATGGTCAATGCGGTGTCTCTGCATCGCGGTTTCTCTGCAATGCGGTGTCACTTGATCGCGGTGTCACTTCATCGCGGTGTATTTGCATCGGGGCGGTCGTTGCATCGGGGTGATCAATTTATCGCGGTGGTCACCGGGAAAAAAAACACACCGTCTCGGCGTCCAGAAAAAAAAATCCTATATTCATCGCGGTGTCTCTGCAATACGGTGTCATTTCATCGCGGTGGTCAATGCATCGCGGTGTCTCTGCATCGCTGTGGTCAATGCGGTGTCTCTGCATCGCGGTGTCACTTCATCGCGGTGTCTCTGCATCGATGGTGGTCACTGCATCGCGGTGTCTCTGCATCGGAGGTGGTCACGGCATCGAGGTGGTCAATGCTTCGCGGTGTCACTTCATCGGCGGTCAATGCATCGAGATGGTCACAGAAAAAAAAAAAAAGAACGCCAAAAAAACACGAAAAAAAAACCGTCAAAAAAAAAAAAAGGAAAACCGCCCCAGAAAAAAAAAAACTAAAAAAACTAAAAAAAAGAAACAACAACAACACAGCCCCAGAAAAAAAAAGAACAAAAAAAAATAATAAAAAAAACAAAACAAAAGATTCAGCGTGTTCCTCCCTTTCTTTTTATTTTTTTTTTTTTTTTTTTCTTCATTAAGGGTATTTGAGTCTATCTATCTAATTTGTGTCCTTATAACCAAATAAGATTTTTAGTGTATTCTATTCTTTTAATTAAGTTTCTATTTTGTGTCTTTCAGATCATTGCTTCTAAAAACAAACAAACAAAACTAAAGATCAAATATTTTCTTTTTCTTCCGAGTTCGAGCTATCTTCGGGAAAGGAGTTAATGGAGTCTAGTTATATAACTAGTCAACCGAGCAATTGGCCGATCGAAAACCATGTTTTGGAGCTCAGCTAAGACAGACTATCTATACCCGATGAGGTTAATGGAGCATCATTCTGTGGCGTAGATAGGATCTCAAAAGAATTTCTTATAGAACAACCATCAAAGCACTCAATCTTCTTAGCTACACCACCAATTTTTTTTAGAGCCATCACCTATTCTTGTGTTCAGTTGTTTGCTGCCCAACTTCCCTATTCTTGTACCCAAATTTCCTGAATCATTTCCACCACACAATATTGAGCCCGTTTATGTTTGTTTGACAACAACCTTTTCAGGCCTGGGCACTTCCTGAAAAACAAGCTCAGCCTGCTTAATAAGTAAGAGTTCATCCCGCGATTTTCAACATTTGCATGTGAGCAAAGATTGGTTTTTCTGACCAAAGAAACCTCATGCTTTTTGGTTGTCTTTTGAGTATCAACAGGGGCTGTAGCTTTTCCAGTATTTGATGAGCTTTGCTGCGCAACGACCGTTAAAAAATTCCCTTTGTTTCCTCCACATCTACCGGTGCTCATACCTGTTGTTCAGTACCCGGTATCCTGCATTTTCATTGGGAGCGGTGAGACACTCTCACAGAGCAACTGCATTTCTTTCACTGGTGCAATTTCCATTGCTGCGTTAGATTCCTGTAGTTGGAAGGGTGTAGCATCCCCTAGCTGCACCTGCACTTTCCCTCTATCTGATTCCTGAACAACCACACCTTGTTCGTTTCTTTGTATATCAGTCTCCATCCTATCTTCCCTAAATTGCTACTCTTTTGGTCTGTATTCAGAGTGTGTATTTGTCATGTGTTGATAAGTATAATTGTGGTGTAATTATGGATATATGACTGAACAAAAAATTTCTTGGTGACCTATATGTCAACAATATCTATAGTATGAGGGCAATGCCTCTTCAAGTTCAATTTCCTGCCAAAAACCATGCCCTATTTCGCTTTGAACCCAAACCCAAGATGGTAACAAATTCAACAAATCAATCTCCACTTCCACCCTTGCAACCGATGGTCGTTTGAGATATTCAGTAGCAGTATCAATACGTAAAGGCTTACTAAAGGAAGATTCAAGAGAGAATATGAAGTTTTCTTTAACCAAATGAATCAGAAGCATAGACAGAGACAACCAAATGGGGACAAATGAAGGTTCCCGATCAACATGGAATTCAGAAGTCCATTTGAGGATCATCATTGGTTTTCCATTTACATTCCAGATTGATTTAGAAAACAAACGAATATAGTCTTCAGATAGATCAAATCGAATGAACGTATGCTTTTTATCTATCAATCCTACAAGAATGGTAACTTTGAAATTTTGGATGGCGAGGAATTTGCGAACTGCTTCGAGGCCTGGATTTCCTTGGGAGAACTTTCCAATAAGGGTTTGAACAAATCTCACTGCCGGTGATTCTTCAATTGCCCGAGGAATTGTAATCACCGGCTCTCCTTTGAAGGTGCCAAGTAAAATTGACATATTTAATCAACATGATGTCGTTGTATGCATAGTTAAACTATCGGTTTGTTTTTGGGTTGGGTTGAAAATAATATAAAATTAAACATAACCAATCTATTGTAATTCGGTTTGCTTTAAACCGAATCAATCGATTTTTGAAATCTATTTGAGTTATTTCGGTTTGAGCCGGTCAGAATCTCGGTTTGTATTGGTTTGTTTCCTCACCCTACCAAAATGAAATAAAATCGGCCACTCCTAATTTCTGGAGAAAGAAAAATCATAAAAACGACGATCCCAATTTATTGAATTTGAGGAAGACGTAACAATCTGAAGCAAACAAAGATTGCGAAAAGTTTCTTGCAATGGATTTCAACCCGGTAAGTTGATTCAAATTTTGTTGCATAATTTACCCTTCTTTTGGTGCCTGTAATCCCTAGGATTGATATTGAAAAATTTTAGTCCTCATTTTGTATGAGCTGCTGATCTTGAAATATCGAACTTTGAACATCGGCGATTTTGATTGTTTTTCGCATTCAGTTTAATTGTATCTTTATTGAGTAGTTGTTCTGTTTGTGTTTTTGCTGTATTTCCTTGATAGGTTTAGATCTATTTGTTGGCATTATATGTATTGCTGTTTGTGCATTGCAAGTTTCAAATCTGAAGTTGATAGGAAATTTGGGGGTAGCTTCAATTATGGATTCAATACTTGATAATGTCGGTTATGACATAAGAAACAAAATATGAATGAATCATAAAGCTCATTGTTGAGCAAGAAGTTGGAAGTTAGCTGAGATGGAAAATTGAACTTTTATATGAGTCCTTAAGTTAGGTTTTTGCCGTGAGATCCTGATGCCATGGGTATACAGTAGTTTTCCAAACAGAGAGTGCTTTATCATATGGGTGAAATCACGCTATTTGGAAAACCAGCAAACGATCTATGATCCTTTCCTTTTCTCACGAACACAGAAGAGGAGAAAACATTCTTGTAATAGTTGATGACCAGTTGACATTTGTTTGACTTCTGTTCTCAGGCTGCCGGGGAAAATTACGCTCACCCGCAAATTTGTTTCTTTCATGTACTTTTCAAGGTCCGGTATCTTTTGCTCAATATATCTTTGATGTTCTTAATTTTCTTAACTCATATCTTACAAGCCGTATTCATTTCATTGGACAGGCTGCAGCTTTGGCATTTTACATACTTTCAGCTTTATTTGTTGACAATTTCGTCATCATTTTCGTGGTCACCGTGCTTCTAGCTGCCCTTGATTTTTGGGTTGTCAAGAATGTAAGTGGCAGAATCCTTGTTGGTTTGCGATGGTGGAATGAAATCAATGATGAGGGTGAAAGTGTATGGAGATTCAATGCCTTGACCAAGAGGTGGGTGACAACATTTTAAAACTGTTAACGGACATTTTTTTTTTTGTTAATTATGCATCTTGGTTTAGATGATCTTTGGATATTTGTCGGTGCTTAGAGATTGTTTTTTTTGTAAGCACATGTTTTTGCGTGTGAAAAAAGGAATATATACACTAGTGACAACACCACAACCCTTCACAAAATTTGAGTGTGATCTGGTTGAGACATGCTCACATTTTGATACAACTTTTTTGCAGTCATTAGCTCGGATGAACAAGAAAGATTCGTGGTTGTTTTGGTGGACTTTATATCTCACTGTAAGTCTCTTTTTTGTTCCTGTACAAGTTTAAAATGGAGGAAGTAGAATTTCTTAAAAGTGCAATAAAGTGCATCTTTTTCTGAAGAGTAAAAGGTCAAAATCTTTGAAAACAAGGGTGCAGTTGCTCTTTTATTCTGAAAAAAACACAATAGCTTTGGACAGTGTATGATTGTATTTATAATAGAAGAGCAACTTTTTGTTCAGGCTGTTCTTTGGGGATTCCTTGGCATATTTTCGGTGATAAGGTTCCAAGCTGATTACGTGCTCGTTGTTGGAGTTTGTTTCACTCTCAGCGTAGCAAATATAGTTGGGTTCACCAGATGCAAAAAAGGTGTGCATCCTTTCACCCAGTCAACTTTCTTTTGTTGCTTAGAATTCGGTTATTCTAGGAAAAAATTGCAATAAATAGTTTATACTAGATCTTTCTTGTCAAGTATTTCATCTCAGCTGTTAATTTTATGTATGTATCTTGTGGTAGTCATTATGTCTATATTTTTGAAAGTTTAATCTCCTATAATCATCAATGATGCACAAATACTTGTGTTTGATAACATGTCCTGTATCTGACACATGGATACACCCCAGATACTTAGGATATATGTCTAAAGCAAATTCATAAAATTTTAAAGTTGGTTACGTGATCCGAATATGCACAACCATAACTTGTATACGTAAATTGACGAACCTTGTTTGAAACTGAGGGTAAACCACTAGGAAATTAACGAAAAGCTACCAAAAATGAAGGAAAAAACATTAACAATTTGCGTTGCTTTACATTCTTTTTATGTTTATAATTTGATCCTTCTAGTTTTACCATGTACAGTTCGTTTCTATACTCAAATATTAGTATATTACGCATATCCGATCTGTACATGTATATTACTTATAAAAATTATGTACCGTGCGACCTAGATATTCATTGTTTAACTGGTTTTTTTAGAATATGGTTCTGACCGGAAAAGCAGTGTAGCATTGCATGAATAATAGTAACACATATTGTTTATCTTAAACAGATGCTAAGAAGCAGCTGCAAGCGTTTGCATCCCAGACGCTCGCTTCTCGGATGACATCCACAATACAATCTGCATTCAGTGTTGTTTGATTGTTTATTTTTTTACAGTTGCAAACAGATTATAGTATTAGCAGGTGACATTGATTGTATTTGATGTTTTTGAGGCTTTTGTGTCTATTATTTAGTGTTATATACCAATTTATAAGAAGGATATGGAGAGGTAGGAGGACCTTGTAGAATTTGTTTGTCTTTCAGTCATTTGCTTTTGAGACCTTCTCTTTGAATATCACACCACGATACTGTGCAACACACAATCGAAATCGACTAAGTTTCTCGATTTTTTATTTGAGGGACAGACATTTGAAGCCAATGAGGCTTATTATCTCCATGGTTTCAAAAAACAATTAAATCCGGACATCACTTTAATTTCAGAAAGAAAAAAAAAAAAACCGATACCAGACCGGCTCATAAAACGGATTTCTTTATGCGATTCCTAGAGGATCAAGGTGTTCAGGGCACCGCGAGCTTTGTGTGGCTCATGTGGGGGATTTGGAAGGCGCGTTGCTCTGTGTCTGTGGTGTTTGATGATCAGGCTATTTATGTCTCCACGGTGTGTACGCGCTCTCTGGCAGCATCGGCAGAGTATGCAGAGGCTATGGAGGTTTATCGGACGCAGACCTCTGTTCCACACTTAGTGGATAAGTGGGTGCGCCATCGAGAGGAGGGAGTTATAAAGGTCGATTCATCGAGGCGGGAGTAGGGGTTGGAGTCCTTTTCCGAGATTCTCATAGGACGCTTCTTCATTCTTTTGCATATCACTGATCCAGGGACTCATTTGGAATATATGAGTAAAATTTATTTCGTTGGCTTGGAAGAATCACGACATTTGGGGATTCATGGACTACAGGTATAGAAAGCGATTGTTTGGCAAGGCAGTATCTCGAGGCTCCATGCACACTGTCAAGATCTTACTACTATGGATGTCTAAGACAAGACTGCTTTGGCGCTTATTATCTAGTTTCACATTTGTTTTATTTACTTTTATTCGGCGTATGGGAATATCCTGCAGATCTTTTAATTTCGACACGCTTTCTTTAGTTTGATTTCGGACATCTTCAAGATCTCTGCTCTGGGATGAAATTTTAACCAACATTGCGGCATATGTTGCATAATAAAAGTTATTTTCTCAACAAACAAACAAAAAAAAAAAACAATACAAATATTCCTAAATAAAAAATAAAATGAAAAATCAAATAGACATATTTAACCAAACCAAACCGAATTCATGAAACCCGATTCTAGTTCAGCCTTATTGTTTGGGCTTCGCTAAATGGTGGGTATACAAAAATGAAGAGGCCCAGACGGCGATCATCTCCGTTTAGGGTTTAGGCTAACCTCTTATATATTGCCTTACGCAACCAACAACCAAATCAACCCCATCAAATCTCGATCCCCAGCTCTTCTACACTCACAGAGTGAGTAGAATTAAGTAGTTTTTAGTTTAATTCGTGTTTGTATGTAAATGTTTATGTAGAGATGAATTTATGTGTTTGATTGATTTTCCAATGAGGAAGAAATCCCAAGAATAGGAAGTGCCGTATGACACATTTACAACCACCAGCGGTGCTCAGGCGGCGGTTCGCAGTTTCTCCCATCCACCAATTCAATTTGCTCGTCTATGTGACGTTCATCGCTGTTAATTGGTCGGGAGCTGTGGTCCGGCGTCTTCCGTTGGTGGTGTGTTTGATTTGAAACGGGACTCTGAGGTATCAGTTATTTTTTCTTCTAATGATTCATTTCAATTGAGTTAATTTGAAATTTGAAAAAAGGTTCGATGCCACGTTGCCGGTAGCGATAGTGCAGTGACCGGTAATGCTATGATTGAACCAAAATTAATTTATTCATTCGCATCTTGATAGGAATCTGTGGATTGATTATTTGTTCATTCATGGAGCCGTTTTGTGCGATGACATTTTCTAATTTATTTTTTCTTTCATTTTAGTGAAAATTGAGCCGATGATGAATTGTCTTAACAAATATCTGGAATTACCGTCTGATTAACTGATGCGTGATCGACTATCTGAGGCTTCATTTATAGATATGTTTTTATTCTTTTTCTTCTTTCTCTTTTTCAATTTTTTTCTATAAATAACGATTATGCTATAACATCTGTCCACAACAACATTTTCTACCATTAATTTTTCTGAGAGTCATTTGAATCCATAGGTTACACGTTTTAATGCCCTGACAAAAATGCACAACAAAATTAATGTTTTTATCATTTTGATAGCTGTAAAAGTGTATAAAATTCTAAATATATTGCTGCAGATCCATAGTGAGCTTCAATAAATACGAAAAATGATACAATTATTTAAGATTTTTGTTTGGATCATTTGCATACATAATTTATCATAGTGAGTTAGCCAAATAATTTGTTCGAGTGCTTAAAAGATATACACAATGTGGGCTTGTAACAAACGGTAAAAGTGGCTTATTATTCTTGTCAATTGTGTCATACTTGACTACAATACTTGCTACAATGGGAATATGTTGCCTCGACAACCCAAGCTATGCGCCCAAGCTATGCGATTTTGACAAGAATAGCTCTGTGATTTTGTTCCCAAGCTGTTTACGTTGTTAGTTATGTTGGGAGGATTCCGGTCTGTTAAGCAAGAGCTTTTGTGTTCGAGCCCTGTGGATTCAACAAATCTTGTTTGGGAGAGATTCTCACCTATGGTGTCCGACACTAATCGAAGGTTTCTCACCTACAGAGGATCCAGCCTTCAATCTGAAAAGAGATTTTACTTTTGCTTTTCAATTAATTTCTAAGGTTTGGAGAGAATTGTTTGTCCTTTGTTTCATGGTTGCTAGCTTCATTTATATTGTGGTTTTTTTTTAATCGTATTAAAATAAAGAAATTCTAATGTTAAATCACCATTTCATGTTGTTGCACCACAACTTGTTGGAACTATTTTCCGCTATGTTCATTCATTCAAAATCAAATTATTTCATCTATGTTATCAAGACCTGATTAACAATAATAATAAAAATCAGTATCATGGAGAAAGAGAAATGCATGTCACGAAGTGTATGTTTTATGGTTAAGCGTAAAGGAATCACTTTACAAATTTTTATCCGGACAAAAACCATGAAGAGGTTAGAGGTGTAATCAAGCCGTGTTGAATTGATATTTTCTACGGTTAGATTTTAGCTCAATGGAAAAATTTGATATTAAAACTTGGCTTGAGCTGATCGAGTCATAAACATTCAAGATTGATTGTCAATTGTTTCATACCCTATATCGTATCCTTTTGTTGTGCAAGCTTTTTTGGGAAAGGGCATATCTTAACTAAACCCTTCGCGCGCCGACGCCGACCTGCATTGGTGGCCCTATGTTTTATAGTTTATGGGCTTTAGCCGTCTTTGGGTTCATACATTGCGTGTTCTTTTGTCTGGTTCAATAATATCACTTATCCTAGTGAGTTTTATGGACCCTTCCACCCAAAAATAAAATAAAATAGAAGAGACACTGCCATTACTATTTTCACCTTTATTTATATGATTTTATACCTTTATTTATATGATTTTATTATAGTACTTGACAACAAACGTGGATTTGCCAATTTGACTTTCGTTTTGAACATAAATCCTATATAGAGTCCATCTGTCAAAAGGAAATTAGAGTTGTATGATTCATTTCTGTATATATATTAATTTCAACATAATTGTTTATATACTTATTGTGCATAGTGAACCCTGCCTCACCAGATATAAGCCTAGTAGCGGATAGGGTCCTTGACCTAGCTCCGCCTCACGATATCACGATTGGCCAAGGCAACGGGAGTAAAACAGCTAACAA
The DNA here is from genome assembly GCA_026214975.1 of Gentiana macrophylla. Classification (NCBI taxonomy): domain Eukaryota; kingdom Viridiplantae; phylum Streptophyta; class Magnoliopsida; order Gentianales; family Gentianaceae; genus Gentiana; species Gentiana macrophylla. Next base: position 114,600,290 of record CM047811.1, read on the forward strand.
CTAGCTCAATACAAAGCACTGGAGGCCGACCTGCTCGTCACTCTAAGTCTGACCTCAGTTCGGCACGTTCCTGGTTTTTTAGCTTGCCCGCTCGTTCAAACGATCTTTCTTAGCACCGCAAAGCCTTCAACGAGTCCGTCAGGGCTCTCTGCCCGTCAAGACTCTCTGCCCGCCGTAGGCTCTCTGAGTCCGCCAGGGCTCTCTGCCTGTCAAGGCTTTTTGCCCGCCAAGGGCTTTCACCCCTCCAAGCTCGCAGTCTGCTAGTTGTCCTGCTCTCGCCAGCTGGCCAGCTCCATGCCTCTATAAATATCACCTTCACTTCCATTACAACTCTCGGATATTTCTTCTAAGAACTACGTATTTGCTTGATCCCTTATTAAGGGTACGTAGGCAGCCTTTCAAGCACAGCTCATAATCAAAAGCATCATCCTCCTCTTATTCCAAAAAAGCTCCATCTTCTTTCTTGAGCTCCTCCGCTCATCACCGGAGAAATCACCTACAATTAGCTAAATATCCACCTCAAAATTCGAATACCGCTAACCTGATATTTCTGATGATATCACATAGTAGAATTGATGCATTCATACAATGTATTGCAACTGACCTGAATGTCTGAATCAAAATGAGTCTCCATACTTTTGGTTGATGAATTCAAGTTCAAGAACAATTCTTATAATTAATGGGCTAATCAAAATGTCAAAAATCATTCCAAAAAAAAAAAGTCAAAAAATAAAAAAATTATTTTATGAGAAGGACTTCCATCTAAAACATTAGTCAAATAGAAAAAACCATATTAGTTATCCTAAAAGTATAACAAAATCACGTAGATAGGAGTGAAAATCGTAACAATCAAACATAAGAGACAGTTTTGAGAAAACACTGAAAGATGATGTATTAAAAGTGATAATATCCGATAAAAAATACCGATTCACTTAAAAGTCATTTGTTGAAAGAGAGCACCGGAGTCATTATAGCGGTTAACGGGTGTCGAAATTATTCCGCTATCACTGTTCACTATATTTGCAATGACAAATCACAATGATTTATTTGAAAGTTTTGAATTTTCAAGTTCGCTAGTACCGCTTATCGGTTGTACTACCGGTTCTCAAATTCATCAATCAAACATATTGACACATCCAAATGACTTCCCTCAATGATGAGGATTTATCTGCATTCGCCGGTTTACTATCGACATTCTTTTCTCGATTATTCTTTCTACTTCCAAGACCACACTGTAACGCCAACGTCCTTTTCAATATCAACGCCGGTGATCAAGTTTTAAGTTGTGACATTTTTATAACGTGAACGTCGCCGCGCCATCGACTTTCGTTTTGGAACAAAGAACGTCGGTGTCGGCCGACTTTGATTTTCAATACCAATGCGTCGGTGTGGTGTTGAAATAATTTTTTTATGACGCCGAAAATAATAAGATGTCAGTAGTAAAAATGAAATGCCAATAAAACCCCAATTTTTATACATCATCTCACATATAGTAACAACAATGTGTATGTGCGAATATGATGTGTGTCACAACCTTACACTTGATAGTGCTCATGGATCACTATGAAATCACTGGTGTACTGAATGAATCATATGTCATTCCCCAAATTGTTGTGAAATTTTTTCCTCCAATAAACTCGATGGTAAGCGCAAGAAAATACATACACACATTGTTTTGTGTTTAACTTAAACAACGTCGTTTAATACGTCAATTTGCACTCGATGGTAAAATCCATGCCCCTTATTTGCAACTCTATCCGTTCTGAATTAACCGTGGTAGTTGACAAAATACGCATATTAAGGATTTTAATTAATGTTTTAATTTGAATGTCAAAATAACTAACACAATATTGTATTTATTTTCTCATTTCTTAACAAATAAAAGTAAATGTAGGAAAACACAATAAATACTAGAATAAATCTTTTAAGAATCTGACTCTGCTTATTTCATAACCGAAAGAATTTTTTTCTCTAAAACGAGCGCCACTGAATCCATTTCACTAGTTCTGCGAAACGAAACTTTTCAATTGACTTTTCCATTTTCGTCCGAAAAAAAATAATAAAAATTGAGTGGGCTTCCTTGTTCTTCAAGTTCTGGTTCAATCAAATCTGTAAAACTACCACATGGATGTTTCCGTATGCAACCAATAAGCTTCATGGCGACTAAATCCTGTCATAGAAGATTACTCCTCGAAGAAATTCATCTTTTTTAGGCTTTCGTTCATCCAAATCAAACCCGTCATGTAAAGAAGAAGATAGTTCGATTGTCTCTCAAACCATTCTTGTTAATAATCGCAGCTTTCATGCATACCTACCTCGAATCTCAAACTATGCAAGCAAATTGAAGCATATCCAGGCTCAGAATTCATTTTATTGCCCTAGTTCGTTATTAGGTCAAGCGAATTTTGTTTCAAGCTCTAATAATGTTGGGAGCAGAGGATTGTATGTTATTGGTAGGACTACAGCCTCAACTGTTCGACGATTTTCCACAACCGTTGAAACTCGTGTGAATGACAAGAATTTTGAGAGGATATATGTTCAGGGTGGGCTAGATGTCAAGGCATTGGCTGTTGAGAAGATTGATTTGGATGAAAATAGAGCTAATCATCATGAGGTTGAAGATTTAAGAAGTGAAACAGATGGTAAAAAAGATGACGTGAAGATTGAAAGTGAAATAAAAAAGGAATCGGAGATCGAAAAGCAGGCGTGGAGGTTGCTGGAGAATGCAGTGGTTAGGTATTGTGGGAACCCAATTGGGACTTTGGCTGCTAATGATCCTAATGATAAGGTTCCATTAAACTATGACCAGGTGTTTATAAGGGACTTTATTCCATCAGCCCTTGCATTTTTGCTTAAGGGGGAGAAGGAAATTGTGAGGAATTTCCTCTTACATACCTTGCAATTGCAGGTAATTTGTTGTTTTCTTTTTGTTGTTCTGTTATGATTTCATTGTTTCTCTAAGTTATCTGTCTGCGTTTTGCTTGTAAATTCGTTAGATTTTGGCTATGTTGTTAATCATCGGAATGTGAATCATATGTCCATTAGGTTAGGTGGCTCAACTTAAACATTACTTTCAACAACTGAAGACTTTATCTGTAGTAGGAATTGAAATAATAGGCACTTTTGTTATGGGGTATTTGTGCTATGCTCCTAGTCCCATAGTTTTGGAGGATTCTATGTGAAGTCACCTCTTTTCAATTCAAGTTGCATCTCTTTCTTGCTGTATTTTGAAATGCACTATGGATTTGAGTTGGAGCTTATGAGTAAAGTTAGAGATGATGGACAGTGTGAGAGTTAAACCGTGTTTTGATGGCGAGCAATCTAGTTATATTACGAATTTCAGTGCATGAATTGTGTGATACGAAAAAGGTTTATCGAATGTGTCCTGCTCATGTACTTTCTTGATTCATAGTTATTATACAGCAGGTGTTAAAAAAGTTTATCCTCTCAGATAGTGTGTCATTCAAAAGTTCGATTATTCTGGTTTCTGGTGCATGTTTAGTGTATCCATTATCGATGATAATGTTATTTCTTTTTTCAGAGCTGGGAGAAAACAGTTGATTGTTACAGTCCTGGTCAGGGCCTAATGCCAGCAAGTTTTAAAGTAAGAACTGTGCCCCTCGATGAGAACAAGTATGAAGAAGTTCTCGACCCAGATTTTGGGGAGTCTGCTATTGGTCGTGTTGCGCCTGTTGACTCTGGTAGGTGTTTATTTCTTTAGTAAAAAGAATCATTATGATTAATTAATATCATTATTATAGCTTGGATACAAGCATATTCTATCTGATGCATTTGTCGTTTGGATCTTTAAACTTGATTTTGACGACATTTATTTTTTGAGTTCTTCGTAGGATTGTGGTGGATTATTCTGCTGAGAGCCTACGGAAAGATCACCGGCGATTATGCTTTACAGGAAAGAGTGGATGTGCAGACAGGCATTAAACTGATTCTTAACCTGTGTTTGTCTGATGGGTTTGATATGTTTCCTTCTCTGCTAGTTACCGATGGTTCCTGCATGATTGATCGCCGAATGGGTATTCATGGTCATCCCTTGGAAATTCAGGTATCTCATATTCATGTCCTATAACGGTTTTTCCTGATATATTCATCTTGTCTCACGCAGCACGATGGCTTATTTTGTTTTCTATTGTTTGATCTTTGGAATATTCATTGTTGCTACAATTATCTTTTCTATATCAAATTTAATGATTCACATGCTAATTTTTTGCTTGAATGTTCGGATTAGTGGGAGCACTAGCAATAGATACCGTAAACAAGGTAAATCTGTAAAATAGAGATTCAAATCATTCAGAACCACTAAAAACCATATGCTATTACAACTCTATTTAGGTCTGTTGTACAAAGTCTCCAAATTATGCACTACATGTCTTGCACAATTTACGGATATCTATTCAAATTATGTGTTGTAGAGATTCTGATGCGTTTCACTCTGAATAGAGATTCCAATGCGTTTTCACCCTAGCTAGAGATTCTAATGCATTTCTCTCTGAATAGAGATTCTGTAAATCAAACGACAATGGTATTTGAGTGTGTAAGATAGAGAATCTGTTAAAATGAAGTAATGCAAGTGCTCTGATGGATTTATTTTGATGCTTCAGTAACTCTTGGGACATGATATCTTAAAGTATTAGTCTACCGGCATACTTCACCCTCAATTTGTAGTTCAGTTATCAAGCCTTGTTTGCTTTGTGTTTTAACCAATTGAAGAAATGTTCTCATGCAATTCTTATTTTGCCTACATGACAGAGAAATGTTTTCCTCTAGATAAGAAGTGATATTTTGCATGTGTTATTATCTCACAGGCTTTATTTTACTCGGCTCTTCGTTGCTCTCGTGAAATGCTTTCATTAGACGAGGGATCAACGAATTTAGTAAGAGCTGTCAATAACAGACTCACTGCACTGTCATTTCATATCAGAGAATATTACTGGGTGGATATGAAGAAAATCAATGAAATTTACAGATACAAAACAGAAGAATATTCTACAGAAGCCACTAATAAATTCAATATTTACCCTGAACAAATACCTCATTGGTTAATGGATTGGATCCCCGAGAAAGGCGGTTACCTTATTGGCAATCTGCAGCCTGCAAACATGGACTTTAGGTTCTTTACACTTGGGAATCTCTGGTCCATTGTCTCATCTTTGGGCACTCCAAGACAGAATGAAGCTATTTTGAACTTGATTGAAGCTAAATGGGAAGATCTTATTGGCAGCATGCCGATGAAGATTTGTTATCCTGCGTTGGATCATGAAGAATGGCGTATAATCACCGGCAGTGACCCAAAAAATACGTGAGTTGGTTGTTCGATTATTTATTAATTTTTTTTGTTGTTCTACATCCTGTGATGCACGGATACTTGTGATACGTTCGTGTGTAACTTGTTCCAGATATCGACACGTATACAACACAAATGCACATCGGATACGCTTGGGGGCATTGGATATTGGATTCGGATATGCATTTTACATAACTCAAATATGTGAAATGAAGAACCATGTTTAAAATTGAGTAAAAACCGTCAAATAATGAATGAAAAACTGTCCAAATTAATGAAAAGCTACCAAAAATGAAGAGAACCTCTCGAAAACTTTCGTTTGATCTTTACATTTAGAATATTTACACATGCATTACGAACATTACGCACCGTGCAACCTAATACTAAACTGTATACCCTTTTGTGTGAATTTCTTCTTACTAGATGGTTAATTTATAGAATTTTCCATTATGCTATCTGCAGGTCGTGGTCTTATCACAACGGCGGGTCATGGCCAACACTTCTCTGGCAGGTGCGCGATTAAATTAGACTGAAGCTTTTCTTGATTTTTTTTTTCTTTCTCTAGAGGTATTTCTTGCTTTAAAATTCTAAATTGTTTGGTTCTTTCTACTTTCAGTTCACATTGGCATGTATGAAGATGAACAGAAACGATCTGGCTAGAAAGGCAGTTGATTTAGCTGAACAAAAGCTTTCAGTGGACCGGTGGCCTGAATATTATGACACGAGGCATGGCAAGTTTATCGGAAAGCAAGCTCGTTTATATCAAACATGGACAATAGCCGGATACTTGACGTCTAAAATGCTATTAGAGAACCCTGAAATGGCTTCACATTTGTTCTGGGAAGAGGACTATGAACTTCTTGAACTGTGTGTCTGCGCTCTTAGTAAATCTGGGCGGAAGAAATGCTCGCGCGGTGCTGCACGGTCACAGATTCTCGTGTAAATCTGATGACGTATTTGACTTGTTCGATACTCTCCCGAGACTCACTGCCACACACACACACACACACACACACACAAACACCCTAATTTGGTAGTCATTAGGCTGATAGTTTGGGAAATTCCATAAAACGGAGTGTCTAGAATCTAGATCCACCATTATTCAAACAAAACACGACACATGTTATCAAAGCGCTCATAAACAGAGGCCACTACAAACATAAAATAAAATAAAATAAAATCATGGCAAGTGTCATGTTTTGATGATGATGGTGATGATGATGTAAGTCCCCGTATTCAGGATAGGTAGCTATTTTTCTGAATGACAGTATAAGTGTAATGATTCGGTTGCAGGTTTCTGATCAATCAGGCAACGTTGATCAGCCATAGGTATTATTTACAATATATGGCTTCTGGTGTTGGTTGGGAGCCTAAAGATAAGAAATGTAATCTCTCTATATTATAGTGTAGCATTTTTATCCATAAAGTTGGGCAACATTGTTATCTCACCAAAAGTGATGCAAAATTATACCAATTTAGTAATTCTAATTTATCATGTTACCGGTCTGGAGGTACACATGAAATACAATGAGTGGAGTATATGTTGCATACATATCATGAGTATGCTAAAATTGTATTATGTTGCTTTTTCCTTACCACAATAGTTGTCTTTGCTCTTGTGGTTGTATCTTTGTTAAATCTTGCTGTGAGCCTGTGATTTGAGTCTTTTAACTGAGTGGTTTCTAAACACAACCTTTGCATTACGGTTCCATTCGACTTCTTGAAAGTCAAATCTAAGCTCAACCTTCGATTTTGTAGAGTTAGTATGTCCATTTTTTTTTTTTTTTTTGGTGAAGTGTATATGTGGTGTCACAATGGATTCGTTATGGTGGCTTTAACACCACCCTAAAACAAATGTAACTTAAGCCAAAATATAGGGAGCCTAATATTTATTGTGACATCAAATTGGGATGTGATAGATAGGTTCAAACCATCTAATTGTTGATGTGGTAACTTGAATGTAAGTTTGGTGTGATATATCACTAAAGATCGTCAAAATATATCGTGTTCTAAGTTTGGTGTCGTGTCATGAAGACTCCTAAAATATATCTTGTGCTATTGAACTTCACTTTAGTGTCTCAAAAGTAGATCGGCATGTGTGTGAGTCTTGGATGGTCCCTCCAAGATGTGGACTGACGAATCTGGATTATATTTTATTAACTTCAATTCTATATTGAAACCCCATATTTGTATACAACCAAACAGGGACGGACGTAGGATCTCGGAAGGCAAATAAAAAATTTAAGGGGGCAAACGATATTCTTTGTACATATATTAATGTAATTTTTCCAGATCAAAAGGGTCAGTTGCCCAACTTGATTGTATGTAGCTCCGCCACCGCAACCAAACCAATATATTTCTTTTTTTGAGAACCAAATCAATACGAACTGTTCATCTCTTAGGGCCTGTTTGGATTGAAAGAAAAGAGAGGAGAAGAAAAGAAAAGACTTGGGCTGATTTTAATTGAGGTGTTTGGTATGTCAATAGGAGAAGAAAAGGAAAAACGAAGGAGGTAGACCAAAGGAAATGATTTAATAGAAATTAGACTCTTTGCTTTCCATCCATTTTCAACAAGATTTGGAAGGAAATGATATTTTTTTAAATATTTTATATATTTACCTCTTCAAAAAAAGTATTTTATATAATTATTTAAATAACCTTAAAATTAATACTAATATCTCATTAACATAATGTCTAAAATTGGAAATTTATTTATAATCTTGTGATTTTCTTTCTTTTCTATTGACATTCCAAACACATTTTTAAACCTTCATTTCAAAATCTCAGCTTCTATCCAAACTCAAAATAAACTTCACAATCTCTCATTCTCCTCTCATTTCTTTTCCGTCACTATCTTTGCTTTTCCTTCTATTTATTCCCTTCATTCAATCCAAACGGCCCTTAAGATTTCTGTTTAATTTTTCACTATTTAAACTCAAGTTTAAGCGGAAATTTCTGTGTTTGAATAACAACTGCTTGCTTTGATAATTGATATGCTATGAAGTCATTCTTTGCTGGTGTAAACATTGCGACTTTAACATTGTAGGGTGGACAATCAGAAGTCTTGTTCTCTTCTTTGATGAGAAGTGTCGTCTGTTCCAATTTCAAATTATTTATTCGTCTAAATGCTTCAAACATGACTTCAAGGAAGCTAATTTCCACCACTTACAACCAACGAATTCCTCAATCAGTTCTCATGTCACTTAATTGTTCCCAAACTGGCTCGACCCATTTGAGCCCACCATTTTTACCCAAGCCCCTTCAGTATTAGCCACCAACATCATCAAATCATACTTAGAAAAGGGACAAGTGAAAGAAGCTCGTAACCTGTTTGATGAAACGCCTGAGAAAGACGTTTATACATGGACAGCAATGATTTCTGGTTACACTTCATGTAACTATCACATGTATGCTTGGGCAGCCTTTTGTGAGATGAGGAGGGCCTCTGATTATGTAGGACCGAATGAGTTTACGTTTTCTAGTGTGCTGAAAGCGTGTAAAGGAATGAAATCGCTTACGTGTGGCTCTATGGCTCATGGTTTGGTTGTCAGGTATGGCATGCAAGGTTTCATATACGTGGACAATGTACTCTTGGATGTTTATGCTACTTGTTGCAAGTCTATGGATGAAGCATGCTTCTTGTTCCAGGAAATTGGTGTGAAGAATTCCGTGTCATGGACAACTTTGATAGCTGGGTACACTCATCGGGGTGATGCATACGGCGCTCTATCGATTTTTAAGCAAATGCTCGCGGTTTGTACTTTCTTCTTCCCTACCTATTTGATCCTGCAAACTTCTTTATGCGGGTCCATTAGTTATATAGCTATATGCATCTTCATTACACTTAGTATAGCACAATAGTCATATAGTTTAACTGGAAATTATGACCGAAAATGAAAGACACCAAATGAAAGTGAGGATTGAAGGGGTACCTTATATCTCAATGCCATAGATGTACATTGAGAGATATTACTGATATAATTGTAGCTATTTGCAATACCAAAAGACTACTGTATGTAAGCATGTGACGCGCTAACTAATGAATCGAGAAAGTTTTGTCAGTTTAGTTAATTTTGAGCCTTGGTGCAGCAGTAGTGGCCAGAGATCACGTGTTTGAACCGCAATAACAACCTTTTCTTTTTAGAAATATAAGGTAAGGGTGCCTACATATGGTCTAAATATCCAGGTCTTTTGACATAATCAAAGAGAGTAAAAACCTTCTGTTTTGTTTTACCTTTAACGGCATCATTCAATATTGTTGAAGTCATGAAATGGAGTGTGCGCGATGGAATAATGAATACAAATATTTTTATTTTTTTTGTGTGTGTGTGTGTGGACAGGAAGGAGCTGAACTTAGCTCATTTACGCTTTCCATTGCCACCAGAGCGTGCACGTCAATCGGCTCAAACATGCACGGCAAGCAAATCCATGCAGCAGTTGTCAAGCATGGATTTGCATACGATATTCCTGTGATGAACTCATTGATAGACATGTATTTTGCCTGTAGCAATATGAGTGAGGCAAATCAGTGCTTCCAGGAGATGCCCGAGAAAGATTTGATCACATGGAACACTTTGATTGCTGGATACGAGAAACCGTATCCAGATGAGTGTCTCAACATATATTCACAAATGGTGTATGAAGGTGTTAGTCCTAATAGCTTCACGTTTTCCAGTATTTTGGCTGCAGTGGCTAATTTAGCAATATTGAGATGCGGTGAACAGGTTCATGGTGCAATCGTTAAAACGAGCCACAGCCTTGACTTAGAATTGACCAATGCTCTGATAGATATGTATGCCAAATGTGGAAAAATTACGGATTCTAGAAAAGTGTTTGACGAAATGTCTTCTAAAGATCTTGTTTCTTGGACCTCCATGATAATCGGCTATGGTAGCCATGGATGCGGAAAGAAGGCTGTTGAATTGTTTGAAGAGATGGTGAAATCCGGTATTATTCCTGATCGGATAGTATTCGTAGCAATATTGAATGCTTGTAGCCATGCCGGACTAGTAGATGAAGGTTTAAAATACTTTAAACTACTAAGACAAGACTACAACATAGCACCGACACAAGAAATCTACGGGTGCGTGGTGGATTTACTCGGACGTGCTGGGAGAGTTAATGAAGCTTACGAAATAATGCAAAGGATGCCCTTCGTGCCTGATGGGTCCGTTTGGGGGGCGTTTCTTGGAGCATGTCGAGTCCATAAGCAACCAGAGTTGTGTGAACTTGTAGTAACTAAGCTCATGGAATCCAGGCCAGATGTCACCGGGACATACGTGACATTGTCTAACTTATTTGCAGCTGCTGGTAAATGGGGAGAGTTTGCTGAAACACGAAAACTGATGAGAGGAACCGGAAAGAAAAAGGAGACGGGGATAAGTTGGGTTGAAGTACATAATCAGATATATAGCTTTGTTGCTGGAGATAAGATTGGTTCCCATATAGAGTTGATTTATGAAATTCTTGAAGTGTTGGTTTGTCATATGAAAGATGCTGGATTCGTGCCTGATTTCGATAGCCTTGTACTACATGATTTACAAGATGGGACTTGAGGTTTTTATATACTCTGCGGGGACATCATTATTAATGGCAAACCTACTGTTGTGGCACCACAGTTTTCAGTCGATTGTCAGCTCTAGAATCAATTGTCTGCCTTGTCACAATGATTTACAAGATGGGACTTGAGGTTTTTATATACTCTGCGGGGACATCATTATTAATGGCAAACCTACTGTTGTGGCACCACAGTTTTCAGTCGATTGTCAGCTCTAGAATCAATTGTCTGCCTTGTCACAATGATTTACAAGATGGGACTTGAGGTTTTATATACTCTCTTGGGGACATCATTATTAATGGCAAACCTACTGTTGTGGCACCACAGTTTTCAGTCGATTGTCATCTCTAGAATCAATTGTCTGCCTTGTCACAATTGACAGGGTGAAGATCGTTTAAAGACGCCTCGTCCTTGAACCTAATTCCAAAGAAATTCTTTCAAGATTTTACTATTCATGTAAACTTCACTGATCTTTATGTTGCTTTTCTGCGAAGTTAGTACAGATGTGGTACAGCAATGGCAGCTCCCTGCTCGAGTCCTACCACCGTACAAAATGGCAGTTTTACGGACCTGATTAATCTCTGCTTCAATTCAGTTTGGAATGGGATAAGTTTGTAGAGCTGCAAAGAGGACTTTATATCAAAGAGGAGTATTATGAGAAGCCCCAAAATACATAAAGCAAGATGGGCTATAGATACAAAGGGCAAAGATGAAATATAGGATGCAGTTTCTGCATTGCAGCCTACTTTTGCCTTTTTAAGAAACACGGGAGTCCGTATGGATATACATTATTTCACTTTAATTTATATTCAATGAAGAAACAAATTTTGGTTGATATGTTTATCAGATAATATTGCTGAACACAATGTGTTAAAAGTATTTTGAGGACTAAAGTAACAGAGATTCTTATGGGAAAAAATGATGTAAATAAAATGAAATAACTCGCATACAAACGTATTAAAATATCCATGGATGTGTTCATCTCATGTTTTACAAAAGACGTTTATTCCCCTTTTTACAAAGATTTCGAACAAAAAACATGTTTAGTCTGATACTTTGGGGGATCCAAAGAAACAGAGTTGGACAAGCAGCATAAACATACTATCTTCAATCAATGTCTAAAGCCAAGTGTCTTGTAGTTCCTCCTCCTGTTCATTACCGTCTGCAAAGAAGCCAAACCAACAAGTACATCTTCATATTCTGAAGTTGCCACAAGTAGGAGAAAGCTCTCTACTTTATATGAATCTAAGCCACTACCAAACTCCTCGGCTCCATTGCCATTCTGGAAAATTAGAATTTAAGAAGAGAATAAGAAACCCCAAATTGCTGGATGAGACCTTTATCTACCAATCATCTAAATGCATGTTATGCAACAGCTAGAGCCTGGAATTCAAGGTCAATAAAGAGCATTATGGTTTTCCAAAACCATCCTCCACAAGTAGAAAAGTGCAAAACTGAGCTTAATCGGAATGTGACAGACCTCTAACCCTTGAGGCATAACGGTAATTTGCAGACTTCACCTTAATGAAAGTAAAAACATAGATCGCCGATAGGGGCATCGTTCTCTATGTTCAACCAACTATAAACCGCTCCTATCCCAAATTTCAAAAGGGAGAGGACTTTGTATTGTGTCTCTAGCCAGACTTCAAAGTACCAGAAAAGGTCAAGATTTGTTTAAACAATCTATTTTCTAATTGGTTTAATAAGGCTAAAATCCCTTGCATTTCGCAACCATGAGCATATCTTGATAAAGGCTTTCATTTGTCTTGGTGCTCAATTCCACTGTATGGCAGCATGGTAGTCTTCCGCCAAATCTTCAAGAGAACTACATGATAACAATCACTAGAGTTTATGGTATGTTTTTTTGCATAATCAAGGTCGTAAAGTTAACACAAAGGTCAATGCAAGATAATATCTCAGACATACTGTAAAGGGTCTGACCAGAATTCATGAAAATTTTCTGCAAGCTTCAAGATTCAAGAAATACTGCTGCCAGCAAAGTTGTTCCTATAATAAGATAAACCAAAAAAACTCAATATACGGGGGGAAAAAATGGTGGAATAAAAACCAAATCAAATGATACCAGCAGGGACTTGCTTGCCTTTCTCCCATCAGCCCAACCAGAACAGCTTAACCTTGAGACGTAAATCTTATGCAGCCCAAAAGTGCTATGTGAATAAAGATTCTGCCCAAATATTCAGGAGAGGTCATGCTCACTAGTTTCCAATGTGAAAGTTCCTTGGCTTAATGAAGCTGTCATGGAGATTTCCTAGAACCTTAGCACAAGCCTTCCATGGTCATATCTGCAATATTTTAACACCAAACCCGAGTGGCCTTACCTGTCTCTATGGCGACCCCTTTAGAAAATACAAACATAATAACAAATCTCAGAACAAACCCCCACCGTTAATTTTCAATTAAAAAACCTCTGCATGCCATTTTTTGCAGCTTCATGATAATGGTAGAAAAGATCCTACATCCTTTATCATCCATATACGCAGCTATTGAACCGCCATCTCAATCAAAAAGTCAAATTGTTTGAAAGATACGAAATTTAATATTTAACCATTTAACGCGTCCCCACACATGTAGGGTAGTCATTCATTCTCTTCTGCATTAATATCAAAGAAAACATCATCTCTACTAGCCACATAGCCGGGCATCTTCATTCTTTTAGTCATTTCATTTAACATCACCGATATCTCTTCCATCTGAGGGTGCAACATCCCTCCTGCAAGAAATTCATGAACAACACCATTGGTTTCTATCATACTGCAACCGGGGTTTTTGACTACCCGTTGTTGCATCATTGCCCCTCAGATTTCTTTAACATTGCTCCACTCACCTTTTGAAGCATATATGTTAGACAACAACACATGAACACCGTCATGGTCAGGTTGAAGCTGAATAAGCTTCCTTCCAACTCTCTCCCTATTTCCTTAGCGCCGTGTTTTTTACAAGCTCCAAGCAATGCTCCCAAGTTGTAACATCGGGTTCCATAGGCATACTGTCGATAAGGCTCTCAGCTTCTTTTAGCTGCCCTGCCCTTCCAAGAAGATCAACCATGCAACCATAATGCTTGACGTTCGGTTCAATATTGTACAATAATGTCATTGAATCAAAGAAGTAACGGCCTTCATCTACTAGGCCCATGTGGCGACATGCTCCAAGAACAGCCACAAAGGTTATAGCATTCGGTATAACTTGACTTCGCCTCATTGTTTCAAACATTTCTAGGATCTTTCTACATGTCCATTCATTGCTAACCCCATAATAGCAGCATTCCAGCTTGAAACCGCTTTCTCTTTCATACTATTAAAGACCTCGATTGCGTTGTTCACGTCTCCACATTTCATATACATGTCGACAATTGTTGTATTTAGAATGACATTATCCGTAAACCCGTTCTTTTCATGTAGGCATGCAACCATTTTCCCTGGTCAAGTGCAGCCAAATGAGTGCACGAGATACTACGCTGACCAGTGTCTGATCATCAGGCTTGACATTCTGAAGCAGCATATCTTGAAACAAACTCAGGGTCTCCGAGAACAGATTAAGGGCAACGCCCGGATATCATTGCACTCCATGCTACAACGCCCTTCGTAGGCATAGCATCAAATAAGGCTCTCGCCTTATCTATTTCACCGCACTCTAAGTAGCCAGAGAGCATCGAGTTCCAAGATATCTGGTCCAAAAAAGTGCTGGTACCAAATAAAGTTTGAGCAGCATGTAGGTCCCTAGAAGAACAGTACATATGAATTAAGGCATTCTGAAGATTGACATAAGCTTCAAACCCAAGTTTGTAAATTAAACCATGCGCAGATTTTCCCATTTCAAATAATGCTGAATGAGCACAAGCCGAGAAGATGGTCACCATCACAATTTCATCCACAATAACCCGTCTACTACACATCTGGACGAACAACTTTAAAGCCTCTTCATACAATCCATTTTGCTCATAACAAGAAACCAATGCAGTCCATGAAATATAATCCTTCTCCTCCATCTCACTAAACAGCTGGGAAGCTTCATCCACCCGTCCAGACTTACCTAGCAATAAAATCATCGAATTAGATGCAATAGCATTCCTTTTAGGCATATGATCATACACCTTGATTGCTTCCTCAACGTTTCCTATTTGAACATACCCTGCCAAAATCGAATTCCAAGAAACTGAATCCAACACAGAACTTTCATCAAACACCCTCCTCGCATTCCCCATGCTCCCACAAACAGAGTACATGTTAATCAGATTATTCTGCACAAAAACGTCATTTTCAAAACCCATTTTAACCACATGATTATGCAATTCCTTACCCTCCAATTCAGCAAGACGGAGCCCACATGCTTGAACTAATATAGGATACGTATACTTATCTACACAACCTGCACTCCTCAACAATGATTTGTACATAAAAATTGCATCTTGGGGTTGATTTCTCTGAACATAACCTCTCATCATAGTATTCCAAGTAAACCCATTCGGGTGCTCAATCTGATCAAAGATTTTTCGAGAATAATTAATGTGGATAAATGAAGAGCTGGTGGAGAACAAGATAACTCTGCTTGCTGCATAAGTATCTTGTATAAACCCACTAGACAACATCTGCGAGAGAATCTGGTTGAATTTCTTGAAACTGAAACATTCAAGCAAAAGGGTCTCTAACAAAGAGAGATTTATGGTTATTCTTGGGAGCGGTCTTTGCTTTAAGATTGGTTCAATTGCAATTAGCCCCGAAAAATTCATATACGCCGTAGTGTGTCTCTAAGGGATAGCCGGTGTGTTGAGATGATGTATGATCTCACCAGTCTCCAGTCTCCAGTCTGGTTAGCGATTGATACGATCATATATAATGACTATTGTTTACAGTTTGGCGCCTAATTTTCGACTAGGACGATGAAAGGTATGTGTGTGCGTGTCAGCTTCTTGTCCTCTAAATAAATTAATTTCGTCTCTGGAAAAAAGAAAAAGAAAAAAACAAGTAAATTTATCTTTTGTACTCTCTTTTTTCAATAGATAGAAAACAGATTTTATTCAGTGCTTGATGCAATTCAGACATCATAAGCAACATTTCTTCACTAATTAACAATAAAATTGAATATCTTGTATTAAAACGGGGCCTTTATTTTATATGGCATGTCACTTTTGTAAACAATGTAAATCATAATTTTTAATCTTTCAAAATTACATAATTAACCAGAAGAGATATGTCAATTATTTACAACTAAAGTGTGTATAAGGGTTCAAAATTAAGTTTCTAAGTAATGTAAATGAAAATTGATATATATATTCACTTGTAGTTTTGTAACAAAGATGTCAATGAAGTTACACTACAAAATCACCTATTGTGGCCCTACCACCTAAACCCATTCATTAAAAAAATGGTTAAATCATGAGACTGATGAAATTGTAAAGTACAACAGTTGTAATAACTAACAAGTGTAGGGAATTACAAAAAGCTCTTGGGGGGAGGGGGGGGGGGGGGGGCACATTTTGGTAGTGTTAGAGCAGATTACACTAAGCCTAACCCTTCAACGATATATTATTTGCTCTGACATTACCAAAAAAAGGGTCCCGACAAACAATACCGCTCTCGCCATAAATAATGGGCTCCACTTGGGGACCTAAAATCAAAGAATAGTAGTATAACAAGCCTTTCTTCTCAAGGTTAGGCATGCTCCAATCCAATCAATGATTAGAAGGTGCAGACATGAAGTTTTCAACTCCATTATTACCAAAGTTGTTCAGCAATGACTCTATTTGCTTTGTTTCTTTTGGTATTGAACCTGTAAGTACCTGTTGTTCAAAATTAATCAAATAACAGTCATTCATTAGCTATCTTCTCCCACTTCTCAGGAAGATGGTGGCAAAAACATCAAAATCATTAGAGACATACTTCGTATCCAGATTCAGTGATTACAACTTCATCTTCAATTCTTATTCCAATGCCGTCAAACCTGCACATTGCATATATTTGTTTTCATTTACTGGCACAAGATTTCCAAATCAAGGAATCTGTGTTAGAGAAAGTTTTTATTTCGGAACAAAAAGCTCATCTTTATTGCAAGCATTCAACAGGAATAAACCAAGTGGGGTGGCAATTTGGTGAGGCAGGAACATACCTCTCAGGATAACCAGAATTAGGTGGGACGTAAACTCCAGGTTCGATAGTGATCACCTGCCCATGAGATAAGTGTAGAAAGTTCCATCAATAAAGAAAGAAAGAGGACTTAGTTCCGAGTATGTTTGAAGCATGACAACATGGGCAGCCCTTTTTATCTGGAAATTCTAATGCAAGTGACTACAAGGAAAAGATACACTATCATCCAATCAAAACACAACACATGGCCTGATTTACACGTGTTCATGGTGGCCTGCTGACTTTATGTGCGTAATAACACGGGTCATGTTTTGATCGAATGATACTGAATCTCCTCTTTGAGGGTACTTGCAGTAGCATTTCCCCTTTACCAACCGAAATTAGGTTTGTGACAGCTTCTCTCCTTGATGAATAGGCTCACAAAATAATATAATCAGACAACAAGGTATCTTAAAATATGGGATGTAGAACATCTCGAATCTCGATTATAAACAAAGGAGGTCAAATGAGTAAATAGTAATTAAGAGGACTTACAACGCCAGGCTCTAGCGTACGGGAATACTCTATTGTTCCACAGTCATGTACATCCATTCCTAGATAGTGTCCTGTACAATTATTACTAGCCATACCGCGTTAATAATGCCAGAAAATACAACTTAACTTGAGGGACATTCTTTATTTAAGTCGAGTTGTGAGTCACAAATTTTCCGGGAGTCTCAAGAAAAGAAAATGCACCTATATTTGTCGGGTTAAGCATGTTAAAACTTTGTGCACGGTTATCCTTTAGTAATCCAATCTCCTTGAATCCTTTTCGCAGCTTCTCAACCTAAAACAAACAAAATCTTATAAGCAGCTTTTTAATGATTAATTTAATGCAGATGATTATGTTTAGACTTGTTCAGCCTGATGGATGCAGAAACAAGCAAGATTCCGAAGAACCAATCAGATAAGCTGAAAGTAACAGGGTAAGCAAATTACAGAGTATTGATGTATTTGTCGGATACTTGTGCCAGGTCTGCAAAGCTTCACACATTCCTTGTTTGTCTCTAAAATAAGTCCATAAAGTTCCTCCTGGAATGCACAATCCAATAAGTCAATGTAAATGTTGGCCCTACGTATTGGCTTTATATGCCGTTTATTTGCCTTCTGTGTGCCATGTTGGCCAGGCACTTACATATTAGGCCACATTTGGGGGAGAGGCATGTTAATAAGTTAATTATTCACCTCCCAAACAGCTTAAGCTTTTGGGAGAGACAGTAATTCAACAGGCACAACTGAATTTGTCGGTATCAAAGCTCCATAATGTACCAAATGCGCACCTGTAGAGGGGAAAAACTGCCACAGGGTGGCCAAGTGCGAGTAAGATCACTAACATAACCGTGCAACTCACATCCAACGTCCATCAAAACAAAATCTCCATCTTTAATCTGTGAGTAAAAGATATCCTATCAAATGAGTTCTTGCAGAGAAAGAATAAAAAACATTTTTTTTTCCTTTTCATAACGGATAGACATTTAAATCAGTAACCTTACTTTCTGATCATTCCGAGAATAATGTATAACACTTCCATTGGAACCGCCACCAACTACAGGGTTAAACCTATAGATATAAAGGAAATCATTAGGACATCTTGTTAGGAAACATCCACGATCTCTATATAACATATGCAAAGCATCAGAACACAGTTAATAATCATAATTTGAGCTAACAATATATTTTAGTTCCCTTAGGAAAATGTCCTGAAAACTTACGCCATTCTCTGTGCACCCCTAATTTTGCACTCATATTCAAATTTAGCTGCAAGAATATTCTCATAAGGAAAGGTCTTAGAGTGCAACATCGTTTTCAGAAGGGCCTGCCAAAACAGAAGACACGTAAAAGTTCACAATTCCTGAAAAGCATGTGTATGTTCATACACTCTAGTGGAGATAAATGTTTAATCATATTAAATTGCCCAAGAGGAAGAAACATTTCCTAAAGATTCAGAACTAATGGGGTCAAATCAAAACAGGTGCATTTTCAAATATGTCAAATTATGAATGGATAGCAAGAAAAGAGAAATTAAGTCCAGGGCAATAAGCTCACCCTATAGAAACAAGTACCTGGCATGCAATAGCTGCAGAGTCTCTCATTAATTTTATCTCCGCAGGTGATTTTATCCACCGTGCTTCATGAGTAATGGAAGATGAATCTTTTACTTTGCCGGTTTTAGCTGCTTTCTGAAAGGTCTCCAAACCTGTGTAGTTTGAAGTTGCTGTCTTTACATTATGGAATACTTCGGAAGAGGCACTAATAAGCCCCGAAAGAATCTGTCACCGCCCCCACAAACTTTTGGTCATTATTTGGAAAAGGAAAAAAAGAAACAAACGCTTCTAAACATGCCTCCACAATACAACTTTCATGACCAAAGCATGATGATATCACAAAAGAAAACTATTTAACCGCCAAGAAAAGCAAAGCAACAGAATGTAGACTTCTCAAAAAGAACTTAGTGGAAGTCAATCACTCGTGCATAATCAGATATAAATAGGGCAAGAATATTTTACCTTTTCCAACATTCGTATCGGATATGCTTCTTCACACAAAAACGCACTCCTAGCCACGTCAACTCCTGCTGTTTCACCTTGCCACTGAACATCCTAAAAAATATGCACCATGGATTTGATTAGATTAAATACATTTGTACAAGTTATAAGATACAGGACAACTAACATAGGTATGTGACGCATCAGTAGAATGCTCGGGATAGAAAAATCTAAGAAACTTGATAAATACTGGAAAATTGTTCGGTTGATCATGGTTGGCTTGATTACAGTTCCATTCTTCGTTTTCACATATTGTTAAAAGCATAAATTAAATCAAAGAAATCAATGTACACGATATAAAGTAAGAAAACCATTCAAACGGAGGATTATCAACCATGACTAGCACATTATAACTCGGTAAAAATTCCAACAACAACTTAGGACATACATGGATGCTTGTTTCTGGCATGAACATGAGTAAACCATGGTCATGGCTCAACACTGCTATACCACCAGGCTGCTGGCAACCAGTGATGTACTGAATAATCAGCATCTTGGCGGAAGGTATACGGCACAACATCGGTCATCATTTTTACAGGGGCGGCAGCAAATATAGCTAAAGCATTTCGAGGTAAAAGCTCTAGTAACTTCTTCCTTCTTGAGAGATATTCCTCACAAGTTATCCCAGGTGTAATCTCCCCATCCTTTAACAACTGCAAACAAATGTAGTGCTAAAGTTTCTAGCTACACATAATGCAAGTTTAGTGACACCTGTAATGAACTAACTGCTGACAAAAACGCAAGTACCTGAGGGTGTGTGGCAAAACTTGGCTGTCCTATATCGCGAACTGCATTAGTTGAAAATGCTCTGCCAACCTACAAAGCAATGTGCATAAGACACTGAGACAATGTAACGAACACAAAACATCCCTTTCTTCACATGTTCCTGATTTTGACGATTTTAAATAGGTGAAAAGTTCAAATCAAGAATTTCAGCAATGTAACGAGAGGGTCGAAGAAGACAATGGATGTTCGGGAAAAGGGGCTGATGGGGCAAGGTCCCGCAATTTTTCCTTCTAAATTAACAATTAGGATCTTCTAATTCCTCAAATTTTATTACTTTGAAAGCCATTAACTTCATAAATCTTAGGCCCCTTGCAGTAAGAATATTAAGTTTCTTTTTCACCCCCTCTCCATGACAGGAAGATCAAGCAGAGGTTTTTGCCACATCAAAAAATAAATAAATAAAGAAACGAAAACTAGCTAACTAACTTGGTCGAAGCAGCCCTCAAAAAAAAAAAACTTGGTCGAAGCAACTGTTCACTAGCAAAGAAGAATCGTTGAACAATGGGAACAAAATCCCAAACCAAATCATAAAATGCAAAAAAGAAAATTTTAGAAGGGGTTAAAAAAACACGTTGTTAAATAACACAAAACACTGAAAAAGAAGATAGAAGAGTGCTGATATTTTGATTGAAAAAAGGAAAGTACAACCTTGTTGACGGACAACGACCTGGAGATTCTGGAAAGTAGATTACGTTGAAGAATATTCATTCCAAAGCTACTGTTTTCTGGATGAGTTTTAGTTGCATCGGATTGTTCACTTGTGATACCCAAGCACTGAAGCACCTTGTTCTTGTCCCCCCGACTTTTGTCGATCGTTCAGGGTTTAAGGTTTTTCACAATTTTTTTTAGGGTAATTTTTATTTTTAAGACACTAAACATACATTTTTACAATGGCTATATATGAAATATAATGAGAAAATGACGTTTTGGTTTGGTTTTTTTTTTTTATAAAAAAAAATAAAAATAAAAATAGCCATTATATTTTTCATGCTCACAGTTTTAATAGGAATTCAATAGCATGTCATATAGAGCCATTATACAGATTTCAACATATTTTACTGAATCTTTATTCATGTTGAAATGGATCTGAATATCTTCAATGCATAATTTGAATAAAGAAAATGATTTGATTATTTATTTTTATTTATTTATGCAGCACATATATATACAGCAGATAATTTATAGGTTTTGTAGTTTACAGGAGTAGAGATTATACTGCATAAAATCATAACACATCAAATTTGTTAAAACAACACAAAGTACAACAATGCTACATTAATCTCTCTTTCAGAAAACCACAAACAAATGTTACACAAAAGATGATCAAGAAATTAACTAGTAAACTATCAGAGTCAACTAAAATAATCAGACAAAACGCTGAAGAAAATCCTTCAATTGGTCAATATATGGAGATCTTGTAGGAATTATATGACCGAAATCATGTTCTATAACAACACAACACCCTTCTTCAAACAAGGAAGCAAGATGTTTGCTTGCTTTGCTCTCTATCTGCCTGTCTTTTCCAGGTCGGTTTCCGAAAATATGAATTGAAGGTAAGTTAATAGATCCTGGTATCACCCCTTCCATATTCACAGCAAATCCAGAACATAGTATCACAAATCGAAAATCTATTACCTTCTTCAGGTGTTGGCTATGGCTACACAGCAAGGCAGCCATTGCAGCTCCTTGTGAAAATCCTAGGATTCCGTCGAATGGACCGTGTTTAGAAAACACGGTTTTTAAATATTCAAGCGATGCATCAAACCCTTCTGTTTGTTGCTGGTATTGCAGTGAGTCAAATGGGGTATCAACAGTTTTCCACTCGGTATCGGTGTTTTCTTGATAATCTGGATCGACTAGCCAAGCGAACTTTTCATTGCATAGCTTAGAAGGATTCAGGTTATCATCATCAACACGTGGCGTATAAACGAAGGGTAGTTTGTGTGGGGCTTCAACAAAGACAAGCTCAGCATAGTTTTTGAGTTTCTTTGCTAGTGAGCCTGTTCTTCCCTTGAAACCGGAAGCGTTTTGTCGGAAACCGTGGAGACATAAAATCCTTAACTTCTTTGAGATTCTATTACCTACAAAATGGTTGTACCAAAAGAATTTTAGTATTCGACTAAACTAGAACAATGCTATAGCAAGTATCAGCTTAATTACCAGTCACACATGGCAGAGAAGGAATTGTCACACGATTTAAAGTGGTGATACCACAATCTTCTCCTCGAATACGCTCTACGTGTTCGTCTTTGCTTATTGACACTGGCTCGTCCAGCTTGCCGCTTCTCTGACAAAGCTCACAAGCATATGAAGAACTTGTTCTCTGCATTTTGTAAGACAATGTGGTTTTCGGTTCAAATTTACATATAAATATTTGGAGAGCAATCACAAGTACAATATCAATGATTTGTTGACACGGTGTAAAGATGAATTATGCATGAAACGTAATGAAAAAGCTGTTAAGAAATCTTTCAGAAATATTAGAACATGTCACTCATGGAAGACCGGAGAATATTCATATACCAGACAACTTGCACAAACAAGGACAAGCATCCGGCAGTACTTGCATCTGTTGCGTGAAGAATAATCATCAAATGGTGAGCCACATAGGAGGCAGGTGCCGAGAATACTTGGAGCTGAACTCCCTACTGACACCCTGCAATTCAAAATCGAAACCAATAGCATTAGACTTAACTTTCATGGTTGCTGCACAGAATGTGCCAACATCAAGAATTATTGACCAAATGCAATCACTTGATAGGATCAAACACTTGAAGAGGTAACTGCCCCATAGTTAGGCTTAAAAGAATCGAATCCCAGTAAAAGCAGTATACCAGCAGGGGAAGGGGGGCATTTAATGATAAGACTAAAGAACCATACCGGTGGTCAAATACAAAGTTCTTTCCTTTAAAAAAACCACCATCTGGATATTGCTCCAAGTAACGTTGGATCCCACCGTATAACTAGAAAAGAGTGAGGTACCAAAAGGGAATGCATAAGTACATCACTGAGAACCATACAAGCATTTTCTCACACCAAAAGGATGTGAACTTGTAAGTGAATATGCAAGAAATCTAATCAGATTGAGAAGACGCACCCAGGGGAGGAAGGGGGTGGGGGGTAGGGGGGATTGCAGGGAAGTTAGTCACAAAAAACCAGCATACAGATAGGGGGGAGGCTGCTCATGTTTTCTTTTTTACTCCTAGTTTAGAAAGTTAAGAATTTTTTTTCACCTGATACACATCTTCAAAACCAGCACCTTTAGACTTTATATAAGCTGAAGCCATCTCACATCTGATTCCTCCAGTGCAATACCTGATAAAGTATCAACTTCTGGATATTAAAAAGCACTTAGATTATATTCCTTCTAAGATGATGCATAACTGCCTGTTTGAACGGCATTTGTAAGAAATTGCTTAAAAGTGAGAAAACCCAGAACAAGAATGAACAATTTTTCTGCTTTAAAACAAAAAAGACAAGAAAAGATGCTGCTTGGACCTCCAAAAGAACAACTAAGCTGAGGTTGGGAATACATGATATCACACAAGGCATAAGTAACAAGACGCAACGGATAAAATATGGCTGTAGAGTTTCAATACAAGTGGAAAAGGCACTTACATGAGAATATTGTTACCTCGCAATCTCTCAGAGTTTTCATCTATCCAATTTGGAAGGTCACTGTATTGTCGAATCCATGGATCCAAGGTTTCCACATCCTGGGTTTGGAACTTCCCTATTCTTGTCTCATACAAGTTCCTTGCATCTAAGAGCACTGTTTTTTTGTCAGAACCTGAACTATCTGCGTTTTCAGGTTTTCCTGAGGAATACAAAGAAATAGAAAAGAATGCTCAAAATGAGTCTTCATTGTGAAAGAAGATATGATCGTCATAACAGGGAAATAAGTCAAAAACATTTGGACCATTCAGAAAAGTTGAAGATTTGAGATAGAGTCATGCCTACAGCTTTAAGAAGAGAATGGAACTCAGCTGCAGATAGATGTCTCCCGGCCTTTGAAACTTCTGGTGACTTTAACAAAGGATTTGAGCTTAAGGTAACCAATTCCTGACCACAATACAAATGTAACAATACTGGAATCAACAAAAGGCTTTTGACTGAAGCAACATATAGGCCCAACACAAGGGAAGTATTCAAAAACTGGTTTGCATCCTTGGAGCCCCCATTCCTCCTTTGAAGACAAGTCTCATGGCACTCAAAGAACTACAAAGGGAACGAAGTGTTCTTCACTAAAGTTCCAGTTTCTTACGGATAAGTACATAAACAGCAGTTTATTAGTCCTACGAAGCAGAATTAGAAGCATACATATGTACGTACGTACATACATACATACACATATGTGACAGTACCCTACGAATACTTATACCGGCACGCACACACACAAACACACCTTAATGGAATGTGAATCACCCACACAAGATGATGTAAAATTGGCAATGCCATGCTTTATTGAAAGTCCTTAAGGTTCATATTACTAACTTGCAATCTCAGATGAAAGGGCTCTATACTGGTAGTGGTCAGAGAATGTGTTATCATATTGCAAGCCTTGAAATTGAAAACATATATATATGATATAAACAAATCCAAGAAGCCGCAGAAAACTTTGAGCACCCTACAAGATATCCCTAGGCAGGCTAACTTTGACCATATATTCTTTAACAAATAAAAGCAGAAATCGGAGTACGAAGTAAGAATATTTGTCATTCAGAAAAACAACCATCATCTACAACCAAGGATAAAACAGAAAATATAAAATTAGACATTTTAAAAAAGATGATTCTCCTAAAAAAAGATATTTCATTTCAATGCTCATGAATGGTACTAAGAGTTTCAAATAGGGAACATATGTACTGTATGTGCTACTTTGCTTGATGAGCCAAAAAACTGGAAAACTCTCTACGACCTTAACAACCCGAATGGATAGAGAAGTGAACCCGCATTCTCTGGCAACTTGATCATTCAAGGGTCGCTGACAAGATGCAAGCTTGAAATCCGTCCTTCAAACAAACTATTCGTCTTTACCGCCTCAATGTGCTTTTCTAACGCCTCTAATTCTCCACCAACCTAAACAATTACCATTCAGCATCAAAGTCAAATGATTCAGTGATCACTAATGCCACTTAATCATGAAAAACTTACCGTCACATTGACGCCATCAGGAGAGAGCCGGACGCGGCCGAGGAGATTTAGGGAGGTGCAATTGGAGGTGTAGAAGTCATGGAGGTCATGGAGGTCCGAAATAGTGCTATCGAAATATTTATAGTATAATAGAACTCCATAACTGTTTCCTTGCTGGTCTATGTCTCTGCCTTGTTCGATGAAATGCCCCTGAGACGACATTGACACAGATGAGGCGACTTCTCTCTGGTCTCGGATGGCTAGTGACGCTGGTTGGTTTCGCTTATGTTCCATCAGAGGGAAATCGAGCCGCTCACGAGTAATCCAGCGCTCGACTCGTAAAATATTCATTCAAATAG
Source organism: Gentiana macrophylla (assembly GCA_026214975.1). Lineage (NCBI taxonomy): Eukaryota > Viridiplantae > Streptophyta > Magnoliopsida > Gentianales > Gentianaceae > Gentiana > Gentiana macrophylla. The sequence goes on from CM047811.1 coordinate 114,626,113, forward strand.
TATGATACTATGATCGAACTCAAGCAATTTATCAAATTTAACGAACCGAAATCGAGACCCTGACTTTATCTTTTTTTTTTTTTTTGGAAGGAAGAGACCCTGAAAACTTGAGACGAAATGTTTTTGAATTTTATCGAGACTTGTTATATTAAAAATACATATTCTTTTGTATTTTTATGAAATTAATCGAATTTAACACTTCCCAAACTTAACAAGCTTTCGATCTGCATGAGCATTAGTTCGAACTTATAAGAGCTTAAAATTGTGTATCGAGCATAATCGAAATTGAAATGAAAGATAATTAAAACTCGATCAAGTCAATCTATAGTTCCATATGTTGCATGCATGTGACCTTATTACCGATTAGGCGGTGATACGATTAATTTAAAATTTAAAGATACGATACATCACGTACGACACGTTATATATATATATATATATATATATATATATATATATATATATATATATATATATATATAACTTAAAGCGATGAGGCTTTTATTATACAATCTATAATCTGCAGAAATTACTACTAGCACAGTGGGCGTACTATCCCTCACCCAAATACTCAGATAATCATTTTCAGGGATAATTGTGTTAAGGCAATTAATTGATTAATGAATATATGATCCACTAGAACACTTTGACCATTGTTCATCTCTCCCACCTGTAATGGGATAATGAAAAACTTAACATTAAGGGTCTTGGGTCTATGAACAACTTAACATTAAGGGACGTGGGTTAATGAATAACTTAACATTAAGGGACATGGATTAATGACTAACTTAACATTAAGGCTTCAGGGGGATTTAGGGGGTGTGTAAAGGGCATAGTTCAAATTCTCCTCCATCGCTTAGTCTTGCGTGCTCAGGCACCTGAAAGAACCATGATCCATCGGTTAGATTGTGAGAAAACTGGGTTTGAATGTACAGTGTTTTGTCGACAGACAAATTCTCTCACATCAAGACTACTGTTTCAATCACTATTGTACAACAGTAAAAGGTAATGATGATGTCGGATATTTGAATTGTCAGATACAGTGTGAAATGGATATATATTTTGCTTACTCCATTTTCTGAGAAAAGCACTTTATATATATATATATATATGTGTGTGTGTGTGTGTGTGTGGTGTAAATAAGATTCAATTTATCAACGAAAAAAAATCGTAAACTCTATGAATATCTAAAATAGATATTCGACATTTATATATTGTCAAAAGAAATTGTAATTAACCTCAAAATAATATAAATTGTAAAAATGATTGTTTATCAACAAGATACAAATAAACTTAATACTATGCGACTATTTATTAAATTATTATAAAAATATAAATCGTGATTTTAACGTTCCATTGAAAAAAACTTAAATAAACAAAAATAAAACAAAATTTAAAAATTGGGTTCGTGAGTGTCGGAGAGTGTACAATGCCTTAGTGTAATGGGGAACGTCGACATGATGTGTCGGATATTAAAATTTTAAATAGTATTATTTTGTTTTTGTTTGTTATTTTTTAAACAATCAAGTGCTGCTGGGAGATAATAATGTAAGAATTATTAAAGTCAAAGGTGATCTGGTTTAATAGTTTATCTAACAGGTAAACACTACTCAACAAATAAATACAAACAATCTTTTAGAAACAAACAGCGGCGTTAAAAGTAGTAGTAGTACGTATTTGCCTCTAATCCTAGTATGCATCTATAAATAATCGCAAATTAAATGGCTTTGTATAGAATCAGAAGAACAAACCTTAATAATTTCCATCTCAAACAGCTAAATTTTTTTTTTTATTATAAATTTATTTGAATATATTTGAACATAATGTCGATCGACCGGTAGTCCACTCTTCCCCGCCGGCACAACCATTACCCGTCAAGACTTTCCGGCCCGTTTCATCTTTGGTACTGCTTCTTCTGCCTTTCAGGTAGGAGTGTCAACAAATATATATATATACTAGTAAAAGCTTGCCGAGCAAGGCACGGCATTTGAATGCCCACGATAAGCATTAAGCAGCAGAAACGTTTCGGACATTTATTAGGATTGTATAATACTAAGAGAGAATGCAATGCGTAGAGGAACATATAGAGTGCATAGTTTATTACCCTGCATGAAGGCAGGTATATATTACTACAAGCACTATTCAAGCAAAACACTACATAGCTGTCTCAAGGGAAATTAAAGTTTAAACAGAGCAGCATAAAGTTCAAAAGATAAGTAGTTACGTTGTAGTTCATACTACAACCAACATATTACTAATCATTGCACGCCGGATAGCATGTAATGATTTGCAATACATTTCCAAAAGATGTCCCAAAACGCTAGTCAAAATACTTAATTGTCTAAAAGTAAAACAAAGCAGTACGACATATTCATTTCCATTGATTGTTTAACTCTGCTTTTCCTTTGCTTTCTTTACTGGGCTCTCTGCGGAAGTAGCATCAACTGGTGATGGTTCAGCATGTCCAGAAGCATTAAATGTGCTTGTTTGATCTTCCTTGTCGAATGAAGAGAAGTCTGCTTTCTTTGCAATGAAGTCAATGGTTCGCGTTTGACGGATGTGTTGTCTCGAACATTTTTGTAGTGGCCTGTTCTTGTTCAATTTCACCAATACTTTAGATGTGGTAGTGTGAAAATCGATCCTCTTTTCGGGCATCCGTTCTCGCGTTTGCCACTTTCAATGGGAATCAAGGTGGACATTCTTCTCCAACGATGCAACATTGTATGCTTTCACTGAATCAGTAGCTAACAAATTCTGGTCGTCATCTTCTTTCTTTTCTTCTGCTTTCTTCCTCAAGAAGCAGACAATTGTAAGCTTCTCTAGTGCCTCCTTCACTTCTTCTTCCACGTTTAAGTCCTACAACATAATATTAATCGTAAGAATAAAGAATGGTTTTTGTGTATGTCAAAGATTTCGTATTCATAACGACTTACAAATTCATGAGAGTCTTTCAAGTGCTGTGGAGTGACGTTAGTCAGTAGCTCAACATCCGGTGACTTTATAGTTACAAAGAGGGTATCATCACCTTCGGTTAGTCGAATCGGAATCCGACTCCTAATGGAGAATTTCAATAATATATACATGAGTGGCATGAACAAGTCACAGCAAATGTATTTAAAGAAGATGTATAGACATGACTAAATACCTGTATTCCACACCACTTTTTTCACCACAGTTTGAACACTCTATTACCCATTCCATAGGGCAGTCCAACGTCCTCTTGCAAGTTTGGCAAGCGTTGAAATAGTACTTGTGTTTCCCAGGTGTGAATTTAGGCTTGCCAACCACCCAAGCTGTTTTTCTCTGTGTGTTTAAACAACAACTGAAGGGTAAAGATAATGTGCTGTTGTTCGTGTAGGAAAATGAATGTAACTTAGAGACAGCATGGCAAGTTAAGGGCGTGCATATCATACATAAAACTGTATACGTAAAACGTGTGTACTCATTGTTTGCATAAGTAGTTCTTTACCCATTGAAGCGTAGCAATGGCTTGTTGCACAGTAATTGTATCTTCCAGGGTGGTGGCGGGAACAACAACGATGGGTCCCCGAATGTGTGAGCTTTCACCATCTTCTTAATTTCCATGTTGTTGTCATGGCACCTGGTTCAGGGAGAGAACAATGTAAGAAGAAACATTTGCTATACAGATCAAATGTGTATGTAGTTATGTGTATGATTATTACCAGCCTTGTAGCGCCAAACTATCAGGCAAGGGTGGGTTTATCAAGATGTAAGAATACATGCGTGTTGAGAGGGACAACCCTACGAAAAGTTAAATAACAGTCAGTAAATGGCATATATTAACAGTTAATTTTAAAGCCTGCTTTTGAAGAGTACGTATTTACCGTGAAATGTGGTAGCCTTCACGTTCCTTGCAATGATGATTGAAGTAGCTGGAAAAGCATTTGCCAACTTGAGGCCCTCTTCGTCTCCAAACTCATTCCATAATGTTAAGATGATTGGTACTTTCCTATTCATGAGTTAAATAATGTGCATAAATAATTTTTTCAAGTACAAGGTAAGTGCGAAAAGGAGGATACGCACTGTACATATAGGGCCGAATGAGAAGGTAAAGAGACTACGAAAAGTAAATGTTAATTACCTTTCGTCGATAATCACAACCTCACGGTGAGTCGAAGTTGGAGTAACCTGCTTGCGTGGAAAGGCATGAATGACTATACCTTTGATGTCTGTAATAGCATGAGTGTAAAAGGTAAGCAGAGAGAGAAAGCCATGGTATTTAATGTAAAATAGAAGACATTACCAAAGTAGAATTCAGCATCTGCATGCTTTGAAAGCTCAGCAAAGTCCATCAAGTCATACTTAAATGGAAGTGTTGGTGGAACCTCTTCATGAACAGGCTCAACAAGTTTTTGTAATCCGAACCCATGAGAATGGATATGGTCCTAACTTGAAGAAAGACACAATTTGGAATGACATATGCATTCGAGACGTTGTAACGCAGCTTGAAAGGAAGTAAATCAGACTAAAAGCGAATATCGCTTTCGTACACAATCCTCAAACCTTGTTGCCCTGTGGAAAACAAAACGGCATTATTGTCACACAAAGAAGAAATCAAGCGTGACTGTAGGTGTACATAATAAATATGTAATCGCAAAAATGTTACCTCTTCATCAACAAGCATGTAGCGCCTGTAGCGTTTGCCGGGCTTATTTGGAGTTCCAGTTCCAACCTTGGGACGATGTCGTTCGACAACTTGTACAGTGACAGTCCAATCTTGTGTGTCGCGGTTAATTTCTGGGATAAGAGACATCTTTCTAGGTTGGGTGATAGCCATTGCAGATGAGTAAGCTATGATAAAGGTAAAAAGTTAACACCATTGTCAAAAGACAAGAGCGTGAGAACTCTGGATATGAAAATAACATATTTACAAAGTAGTGGAAGAATGAAAGAAAGGAAAAACAAAAGTTATTTTTGTGTGGAAATTTTACCCTCACGAATGACCCAACACTTCTTTGTACACAATATTTTTTGTAACTGCGTATGACGTTGTTTCATCTTTTTTGTTTTGGATCGAAATTTTATAGCGAGACATTTCTTTTGCACGCGAAAGTGCAACATATAATTGACCATGCGAGAAAACCGGTTGTTTTAAGTCTGAGACCTACAAAGTCTAATGTTTGGCCTTGTGACTTGTTTATTGTCATTGCAAAGCAAAGTCTTATTGGAAATTGCGACGTTTATAAGAACTGGGTATGTTTCATTTGTTGGTGGTTGAAGTGGTATTCTATGTAAAAATACTTGGTGGCTTTTAAAATCACCTAAAGCAATCTCTGCATGTATGATATTACGACTAAAGCTTTTACATACTAAACGTGTTCCATTGCACAGGCCCTCGGCAGGTTAAGATTACGTAGCAAGATTATGGGAGAACCCACTTTTAAAATCAATACGTGTGGAGGCAAACCATTCGGCGTAATGCTGTTTATCAGGTCTTGATACTGAGCTTGAAGATCAGGGTTTTGAGTTTCGTCAAAGCTTGTATAATGAACTGCTTTTCCAACGAATCTATCAATCATTATGGTGTTAATCTCATCTACAAATTGGTTTTTCGTGGTGAGATAGCCTTGTTAACATGTGTTGTGTTTTTACGTGTGTTTTCATTATCCGGATATACACTTTAATGAGGTTAGAAATGTCGACTTTTTCATCATCGAGTGCTTGGTATGAGACAAGAGTTTGGTAAAGTGACATATCCTACATCTTCTTCGGTGTTCTTACCTTCGCCTACAAGCATCAAGAAAGACGCAAAATAAGGATCAGTGACAGCCCTCATATTTTCAGTCAAATAAAGCTTTTGTATATGTGGCCAAATCGGAGAGTTTATAATGCAAGCATCAATTTCTTGTTTCTTGGTTCCTCTTTGTACCACGGGCAACGCGTTTGTCTGAAATCTCCGCCTAAGCACAACCTTCGCACCAAACAATTCGAAGATTTCGACATTATATCTTGAAGCATGTCGTTTAAAGACTCCAAAGTCGACCTTTTGCCATTGGAGCTTCGTCCCAAATAATTAATTTACTTTCTCGGATTAAAGTCCCAAGGGCAGACTGTTTACTGACCTTACATGCTGCAAAGTCAGAATCATCTATAGGTATCTTGAATCGCGAGTGTGCAGTCCTACCACCGGGAAGGATTGAAGCTGCAATTCCGGATGTGGCAGTTGCTAAAGCGTAAAATCCCTTGCTTCTAATTTCAGCCAGCAATGCCCTATAGAGAAATGTCTTACCGGTACCACCAGGACCATCTACAAAAAAGGCTCTTGGCTTATTGCCATAAACAAAGATCTCATTCTTGTCTTGAATATCTTTTTTTGTGCAGGATTCAAAGATATTTTTAAGTTTAGCTCACAAGATGTAACAACTATACTACTTTCTGTTCTTAGCTCACTCATTAGGTCCTCAGGAATCTGATCAATGTCCGACAAAAGAGCTCCGAAATACGTGTCAATGCTCTTTCCCATGGTCTTTAGATAGGAGTCTATTTGTTGTATTACTTTACTCCTGATCTGAGCCTTAGAAAGATCTAAATCTTTAATGAGATCCTCTGACATATGATCCTCAAACTGTAAGAACAGCTTTTCTGGATCATTGGGTGAACAATAGACTAAAATTGTTGAGAAAAGTCTTCTCAGCTGAAAAGGCATATGATAAATTGAAGCCTCTTGCATGCAAAGTTCCTGACTATTATCATCTTGAAGAAGACCCCTAAGCAATGCAGATTCCCTAAATGTGGGAACTACTTTGTCGTCAACCGTCTTAAGAGATTCGTACGACGTAGGGCAACGTACAGTTGACAAAAGCATTCTTAGGTAGAACCTTTCTCCTTCGGTTGGATGTGCAGTCACTATCCGACCAATAGAATCGCCTTTTTTCCTTATAGTCCATTCTTTTCTAGATGGATTCCAAACAAAATGTGTGGGAAATTCAGCATATGTGCAGTTCAGATCTTGGACATACTTACTTGTTCTATTCATATGAAAGAATTCCGTAAGCATTGTTTTCAACTGTTGTGGGTTTTGAAGTATATCAGACAAAGAATCAGAATTCGTATACCTAATTGTTTGGTAGTTTTCTAGATGAAGTGGCAGACAAATAATAGGAGGTTTCATCTCACTCATTGGAAACCTGTACAACCGCCAAAGGGCTTCAGGTGGTGAAATCCAACGAGCTGAGACAAACTGTTGTATTTCATCAACAACGTTAGATTGCTCCGTTTCATTAGATAGCTGGAACAGAATCCTATCACTACCTTTACAAATGTATTTGTAGATATATTTTACCGCGACTATCGAGGCACATATCTCCACGTTAATATGGCAGTCAAATTTTGCTACCAAATAGGGTGTATGTGGCACCACCCATCTATTATCAAGGTAACAACCCCGGACCTTAACTTTTTTACCATCATTACGCCGACGGTATGTCGGATATGCACCTGATTCTGATTTTGTTTCTTCACAAAATTCTTTAGGGTAGGAGTTCTTACATGTCTCATTTTTACGCATGCATACATTTGTAGGGTTTTGTTTCCCACATGGGCCATGGATCATATGCTTAACTACAGTTTCATATAACCAAGGATCTGAATATTTGTCCGGAAGCTCAGCCGAGACAAATTTATCATATTCGATGGGTCATAGAGCTTGCTTGCATTTTTAAAATAAGGAGGAAGTGAGCATGTGGCGGACTCTCTTTGATACTCAATTACATAGGTATAAGCGGCTACCTCACCAAAGATTTCTTTTTTATTAGTTCATCCTTAAGTTCTTCTATCTTAGCATGGAAAACCCTTGTCGTTAAATCGGCTGTCTTGTGCCTCTGTTCAACCGGTAACAAGTGTTGTTTAATTTACGGCGATTCGGGTTGCAGTCATGGTTAGAAAGATATCAGCTTTCCGTATTTTTGGACAAGAGTCATTGCGTCTACATATTTCCGACGCATGTGCCTAGGGCCACCAATGAAGCTACTGGCAATACAATTCTTTGTCCTATGTTCGATGGTTGATGTTCACGGATCCAACAAAGATCTACGATGCCTTGCAAGAATTCTGTCTTATTTCATCTTGCTTAGATTTAGCTCTATAAGTCAAGCCTTTGAGTTTCTAACTTTATGTACATATCAACCGAGTATTGTTGGAAAAGCCTACCAAAACGAAGGAGGTGACTATCATCGCCGCTCTAACTGGAACTTGTAAGAATAGAACTCCCTCGTAGAGACGCAATGACCATAATTGGAACCAGACTGGATCTGGTGGAAAAGATTAGATAGGAATATCAGGTAAAATGATGGAGAATACATTTCTACATAGAGTAAGTAAGTAAAAATTAATGGATACCAATCTCCTCAAACTTCCAAGAGCTCATCATTTGTTGTATAACTGGAGGGATTAAATGGTTGTCTCTTATACGAGAGAGGAGAATTCCTTTTCTTTTCTCCTTCACACCATTTTAGGGATTCTGGATGCCAACCAGGAAAACCAGTGGCATGGATGACTGGATATTGTAAAGAATCGAGGCAGCCGTAGTAATACTGAATGCTCCTCGACTCCCCGTTATGCTTGTAAACCTTAATGTCTCTATGTGTTACTTCATTATTGGTCTCATCAATGTCCAACAGAACAGCAACTTGGGAAACAGTAGGCTTGGCATATATCTTATGATTCACTGAAGGATTATGCTTTAAGATTATCTGTTTATTTTCAAGATTAGCATACACGACAAGCCACTTAAAGAAAATAAAGATATGGATTACCCTTTAAGGCATGAATAAGGGTTCTAAGAATTTCTTCATCTAGGCAAGGGCTGTTTGCTAGACGCTGTTGCAGCTCGTATTCTGTGTCATGATAGTAAAGCTGGAGATTTTTTGGCATACCTTCGTCAGGGGACAAATCGTTTATCCAATGATAAACCTGGCCTTGAACCCTGAAGGTGTAAATGCCTTTGTCTTTCTTGGCAAGTCTTTTATCGTACCGTAAGCCAAGAGATGTAAATGCTAGGTGGTTATTGTACGCTCTGATCATAGTCCTAAAACCTCTAGGCTCTTTGTAATCAGATTGCAAGAGAAGTGACTCAAGGGTAGCAGGCAAAGGAGTATGTACAAGAGTTACATCCCCATCAGAACAACACACATTTTGTGTTTCATGCTTGAACTTTACGGCATCACAGTGGTTGCAGTTATGTACAAGCTTCAACATGGCATAAGAAGTAGGGACCATGGTTAAATGCTCAACACCATGCAACATTTTTTTCCTCTTTCTTGATGCAACTACCACAGGGGGTTCCATGGAAATAGCTTTAGACAACCTAGCCAAAGCACGCATGCGCCTAAAGCGGGAAACAGCCATAGCCCTATACTCAGCACGGTTGAGTACAGTGGGAATGGAAATAGGAAGGGGAGAACCGTTACATGTTTGGTGTACTAAAGGCGTACCGTCGCCCCCCTGGACAACATTACATGTTAAGCCGGTCATGTTAGAGACATGGGGAAATGCCATCTGGCCCCCAAGACAAGTTAAACCTTTGTTAATTTTTTTTTTAGTCTTAAGGAATTTTTTTATTCCCTTAGCATCTTTTATGGAACACAGTTCAGAAGAGGACTGAACTTGATCAGTATACACAGGCCTAGCCTTTGCCTTACCCTTAGTTCGCATCTTAAGTGGCAAAGAGGTCGAGAGTAAAACTACAATTTAGTAAATGTGCTTAACAAGGATGTATAACAAACTAAGCAGTTTAAGTTCACTAAACCGTGAAGGAAACCCAAGAAACAGTGAAACAACAATACTTGATACAAAGTTGTGGAAAGAGTACAATGAAAAAGTAACAAACTTTCAGAAATAAATTACCAATAAACTATTGTGGAACATTGCTTACCTGATGTCCCAAAACATTGAAATGAAAAGCATGTAGACATTGCAAGAACATAACACAACATAGGGCCAATAAATTTACCAGATGGCCCTTACTACCAAATGAAATCGGTTGAGAGGCAAAACAAAAAAATACGATCACGCAAGTAAGTAAGTGCAGAAAAACCAGGTGCAAGGTGTCGAACGTATCCAGGTGAGGTGGTAAGAGAAAGAATGGTACGTTAGAATGTGAGGCAAAAATAAAAGCTAAACAAATGGGACAACATATATTTATGAATCTACCCACACCACTGCATACACAGTTGATGCACAAACACATCCACCATACAATGTGTAAACACATCCACCAAGCATGGCAGTGGTTCCATTCCCAAAAGATCGTAAAAGTATGACCCCACTTATGCAAAATGAAAGAAAGACATACATACATACATTAGGAGAAGGGTTTGAAGCAAAGAATGAACAATCAGCAAACACATCAAACATAAGTACATGTTTGAGAAACTGGAAGACATAGTAAACAATCAAACTGTGCAATTATCGTGAAAAAAAAAGAAACAACAAAGAGAGTTTGTTTCGGGTCTCTATTAATAGCAAATAGGACTATTAAAAGAGTAGCATCCGAAGAAGAGCGTAAGAGAAAGCAGCAAACATATTAATGTGCAATAAATGATGTATTAAACGATCAAAGCTGTGCAATTATCGGGAAAAAAAAAAACAAACAACAAAGAGAGTCATTTGCTGGTCTCTATTAATAGCAAATAGGACTATTAAAAGAGTAGCATCCGAAGAAGACCGGAGAACAAACCAGAAGAAAACCGAATATGCAACAACTCGATTCTGACAAATGAAATATATAAGAATTACAGAGTAGAAAAAGGTAGTCTTTTAACCATTATATTTTAACATGCAGGAAAAGAAGGCTTTTAACCATTAGATATGAGCATGCAATAGTTTGAAGCAGAAATACGATTATCTTCTATATCCAATGTGTAAAAGACTTTCTATTATCTTGATTGATGGCTACAACGATTAGAGTATAAGCGTGTACATTTTCCGACCAAAAAAATGAACATAAATTTAAAAAAGAAACAAATAAATAAAATAAAAGGTATGAAAGTCTTATCTGTCATTCCAAGTACAAATCCAATCGATCTCGTAGCCTCCATCCTCCGAAAAGTTGTAAAAACGTCATTTTTTGGTCAAATCGCACCCATGACACAAGCCTACAGCTGTTGGATGAGAAAAAACGTCACAAAACATCGACGACCCCGCCGGATGACAGCCAAATCCAGTCGAATTTGTGGTGGAGAAGGCAGCGATAGAAGCCGCCGTTTCATGTACAAACCACACGCAAGAAACCCTAAGAAAGAGGGCTGTCATGTTTCAGCAAGAATAAATGGAAAATACAATTATTTGGAACCAACTGGGCCTGAACTATTTTTTTTTTCAATGGGCCGTATTGAAAAAAAGCCCAGGCGGGAAATAATGCTCCAAATCCGCCTACGTGTACACTTTTCTTGAACAAAAACCTTGCTTTCTTATAAGTAAGGATATATGCATTTCATTTTTTTTAACTTATCATTACTTCATTAGATATATATATATATATATATATATATTTTTTTTTTTTTTGAGTTGATACTTCATTAGATGATCATGGCTAAATTGCAAAATTAGTCTAATTGATTAATCTTTGGTGCACCGAAAGAAGACGGAAGAGGTGAAAGTATATGGGATGTGTTCTTGGAAGAAAACCACCCTGGTTAGTCCCTCTCTACATTTCAATCATTTTAATTATTATCATTTTTTGATTAAATTTAAAGTTGTCTATGATGAATGCAGAAGTTGTAGCGGATTTAAGGTTGACTTGAAGCTAGCGATCCAACAATATCATCGATATGAAGTGAGCAACGAGCTACATGGCTCAGATATACTAATTAGTATATATATATAGCAAATATATATATATACTAATTATTTCGTGTGATAATTCGTTTTTATGTCATTGATTGTCAAAATGTTATCAGAAAGATATCCAAGTGATGAAGGAAATGGGATTGGATTCCTACCCATTTTCAATCTCTTGGACTAGAATTTTGCCCGGTATAAAATCAATTTCCATTATGTTTTTTATTTAAATTTTTTTTTAATAGCAACAATGCTTAAAGAAACGATATCAAGATCTAAAGAACCATTGTCTATAATTTTGTTGTAGTACTAATTTTCCTAAACGTGGTGAAATTTGCAGAAGGAAGAAGATCCCGGACGGGCGGAATTAATAAACCAGAAGGGGGTCGATTACTATAACGACCTCATCAACATGCTCCTCGCTAATGGTTGAAATTAAATTCATTCCCTTGTAGAAAATATTTTCTAATGTCTCGTTTTTGAATTATTGATTATGATGAGCCGAATATCGAATCAATTAATTGATCTTCCGTCGTACTTATAATCGCGTGTAAGAGTATGTATATTATGTAAATCATTGTAATAACACCAACTTTTATGACAATAACATATTCCTTGCTTTAATTTTTACAGGTATATATAGAGCCACTAGTAACACTCTTCCATTGGGATTCTCCTCAAAAAATTGGAGACTGAATATAATGGATTTTTGAGCCGTACGTCTAATTGTGTAAGAACATCTACTCGATCTCCTCTATTTTCATTACAACTAATTAACAACCTTGTATCTTCTTAATTATATATTAATAGTCCAATTAGTATACCATGTGATGCAGGGGCGACTACTGCGATTACGCAGACTTGTGCTTCGATTTATTTGGGGACAGGGTGAAACATTGGACAACATTCAATGAGCCATGGAGTTTTGCCATAGGTGGTTATGCATTGGGAACACTTGCACCAGGTCGAGGTGCAGATGAAAGCACGCAATTTCAAATGAAAGATTTCTTTCCCGGATCTCGAGCTACCCCTAAAATTCCATGGACCAAACCCCCAACTGAAGGGAACCCGAAAACAGAACCATATATTGTCGTGCACAACCAACTTCTAGCTCATGCTAAAGCAGTGAAACTGTACAATATGAGATACAAGGTTGGTGTCTTCATCTTAGTATCACTTAATGTTCTTGCATTAATGTTATTTTGTATAGGACAAACAAAACGGTGTTATTGGGATCACCCTCGTGACCAATTGGGAGGTACCATATTCAGACTCAGATGCAAATAAAGCTGCAGCACAACGCGCTCTTGATTTCATGTTTGGATGGTAAGATAATGGCGTTTTCATTAGTTTCTGTGTGCATAATTATGCTTTTTTATCTTCAAATGTATTATTACCTTTTACAGGTTCATGGATCCAATAGCTACAGGTGACTATCCAGAATCCATGAAAAAACTTGTTGGTGATCGTCCCTGTTAAAAGTGATATAAGGAAATATAGTAGCGCATTTACTAACACCAATTGGTTGTAGCTGTTATATGATACAATACCTGATTATGCATACCTTAAAGTTTTTGGTTGTCCGGCCTATGCTTGTACTTTAACTGCGAACAGGACTAAGTTTGAGCCTAGGGCAAGGGAATGTGTTTATCTAGGGCATCCTAAAGCAACAAAAGGATATCTACTGATGGATGTAATTACTATAGACAATTCATGTCCAGAAATGTTCAGTTTTATGAGAACATATTCCCCTTATACAATGAATCTTCATCTGATATTCACATAGATTCATGTCCATTACCTGTTCCTTATTCCTCCCCTAATGATTCTATTTCTCAGGGCTTTTCTACCAATGGAAATCAGGATTCTGATAATCATATGGAGGATGGTCATGATGTTATTGCTCCACAGCAACCAATAGCCAATCATCCAGAAACAAGAAGGTCTACAAGATTAAAACAGACACATGCTTAGCTTCAACAATATATATGTTCAACTCACAAATCTCCACATCTATTAGACAAAGTTTTGAGCTATGACAGACTGTCAGAATCTTATGGCAGATTTGTGTGCTCTATAGATGCTATCACTGAATCTAAAACCTACAATCAAGCCATTAGGCAAGAATGTTGGAGGCAAGCCATGCAATAGGAATTGTATGCACTTCAAGCAACCAACACATGGGAAATAGTTACCCTACCTGCTGACAAGACACCCATAGGATGCAAATGGGTATACAAAGTAAAGTATCATGCAGATGGATCTGTTGAGAGGTGTAAAGCTAGGTTGGTAGCCAAAGGTTATACACAGACACATGGCATGGATTATCAGGATACCTTCTCCCCAGTTGCAAAAAACACCACCATCATGTCACTATTAGATGTTGCTGCTGCAAAAAAACTGGCACTTACATCAGATGGATGTAAACAATGCCTTTCTTCATGGAGACTTACAAGAGGAAGTGTACATGGAACTACCTCTGGGGTTCAAAACTGACAAACCTAATCAAGTATGTAGGTTAACAAGATCTCTATATGGCCTTAAACAAGCAAGTAGACAGTGGAATTTTAAGCTCACTGAAGCCTTAACAGCATTAGGGTATGCACAATCAATACATGATCACAGCCTTTTCACAAAAGGTCAAGGCAATGATTTTGTGGCCTTGTTAGTCTATGTTGATGACATCATTGCTGCAAGTGCTTCATTGACACATATCCAAAAAGTCAAAGACTATCTACATTCAAGGTTCCAGATCAAGGATCTAGACCAACTAAAATACTTCCTTGGCATTGAGGTGGCCAGGTCACCAACAGGAATATCTCTTAATCAAAGGAAATATCTGATCAACTTCTTTGGAAGAATTTGGTTTTTAAATTGCAAACCCATTGACCACTCCAATGTTGTCAAAACAAAAACTCAAGATTGGTGATTTGATTATTGCACGACAACGGCTGTATGAGTCTTTGGTAGGCAAACTGTTGTATCTCTCTTTTACAAGACCTGACATCACATATGTGGTTCAACAATTGAGTCAGTTTTTGAGTTTTCCAACACAGAATCATCTACAATTTGCACACGTGAGTATTGAGGTATCTAAAACACAATCTGGACAAGGCATTTTCCTTCCTACACAGAATGCCATGATCCCAAAGGCTTACTCAGATTCAGTTAGGCGTTTGTAGTGTAGTGACAGAAAAACCTATTACAGGCTATATAGTCTTCCTAGGATCTGCTCCTATTGCATGGAGAGCCAAGAAACAAACCACAGTTGCCAAAAGTTCAGCAGAGGCTGAATATAGGGCCATGGCCAACACAACCTGTGAATTACAATGGCTGTCATACATCCTAAAAGATCTACAGATCCCTATTCCTCTGCCTATTCTACTTTTTTGTGACAATGCAAGTGTCATTCACATATGGCAAAACCTGTGTTCCATGAAAGGACAAAACACATTGAATTAGAGTGTCATATTGTCGGAAATAAAGTTCAAGCTGAGTTTTCTAAAGCTTATGTCGGTGTAACCCAACATCAACTGGCTGATGTTTTAACCAAACCTCTAGATGCTCCTGTGTTTCACTATCTGTTGCAACACATTGGTGTCAGCTCTTTGTTTAGTCCCACTCATGCTACTCACTCAAATGCTGATCATTCTGATGGATCCAAGGTGCAAGTGTGAAGCCCAAGTGAGTTCTCACCATGGGGACTATTACGATTAATAATATGGATTCAAGGTGCAAGTGTGAAGCCAACATCTTATTGAAGCATTTGGTCGAACACACGGTGCGTAATTGATTGGAGTAGTTATGAGGTGGTTATGAAGTTGTTGAAGATATTAGTTGGCTAGTTTAAGTGTCCAAGCTATCACAAGTGTATATATATTAGTAGTGTACTCCTAGAATAGTTAGTTGGAATCATTATGTTCATTACATTGTAAACAAACTGATCAATGAAAGTTTTCGAGTTATTTTCCACTTCTTCTTCTTCATGAATGTTGTTCTTCTTTCTTGAATTCTTTAGTTGAAGAATTCTTGATCTCTCCGAGTTTTACGGATGCACAATCACGTGACTTGAAAGGGTCTTTCGATTATTTAGGATTGAACTACTACACCGCAAATTATGTGGCAAAGCGATCCATTTAGCCTCTCGATTCTAAAGTTAAATGTACTAGTAAGTATATATATTGTCATGTTTGGATTGAAATATACGAGAATTTGAAGCGATGATTTAAAGATGCTTAATTATTTCCTTTTTTAAATGCGTAGCGAAGCGAAAGGAGTACTATTGTTAGTAATATCATCCCAGCGGAATCGATTTAAGGATCTAGATCTATAACATACACGTAATAAAATAACTAGATCTATATCTACAAGGGGTTGTAGATCATACCTCTTGGATCTCAAAATCCAAGTTGAAGAACCGCATAAAGAAAGATTGCAAGAAGATGTGAAGAGCACCACGATCTTCCGTACGTGTGATCCAAGCAACTCCCGGTGGAAGGAAATCCTCGACTCGAACCCTTCCGATATGCTACCCGGAAAAATCTCCAAGATTTTCCCCAAAATCCCCTTGGCGAAAATTTTCTTCTTCCTCTCTAAGAGGAGAAGTCGAATTTACATGTGTGTGTAAGGCTTGGGAGAACTCTTTATATAGGAGAGTAAAACTTAGCCTCAAGGATTTAATAATTAATACAAAATCAATTATAATAATCCTATTAAATAAAAGATAATTCCATAATATTCTAGAACAAATCTAGAACAATATTTATCTTTATTTCTTTCCATAAATATTTATCCAATAAATATTTTATGCACATGTCTTATTAATACACAAGAAAACAATTTCTTGTTCCATAAAATAGACAAGGGGCGAAAATTCACACATATTGACCTAGTCAATATTAAATTTTCCATAACACAATAACTGGGCCAAGATTATGGAAAATGTATTTTCCCCATATTTAATTATTTAGCCAAACTAATTTAATAGTCCACTAAACAATTAATTCACATATCGTTTTAATAAAGTCCAACATGAACTAAATTAATATTATCAGGATTCGACGTCCGAGAATAGCTATGCTATATTAGGAGGCACGTCGGGGACCATGGACTAATAATCAGCGGCTCCGATAAATCAAATAAATAATTATCTTACGAACAGAATAATTATATTCGATAAATCAATCACAGGAATATGCCACCATAATCCTGTGACTGCACTCCTCCGATTATGAGATTATATTTATCTCCTCACGAGAATAATAATAAGCGTCCATTGATATAATCATTACATATGGATTAATCCTCCATAGATTATTCATTCTAAATCGGGAAGTTACCGTTAACCCTTTTCGAACCTCTTATCCTTATTTACCATTAACCCCATAGTGATCAATTAATTCATACAACTCTTTGGTAGCTAATCGGTGTAATATGAACTCCATGGATCGATCGGTTTTAGGATTAACAAATAAGAGGCGTCTATCTACTTCCATAAATGGAAGGAATGGATTTCGTATCTGTGATAACACGGACTACTCACTCAATCCAAAGATACAATGCCAAGATGGGGTAATTCGGACCACGGACTCGGTGTAATCCTTAACCGTCAAGTCAAACCTCATCATGCGATTCAAGCGGTTGGATTGTGATCACCTCGAGATTAAGATATATCCATAAATATGATCATCCATTGATTCGATAAGACTTTCGATTACGGAATTATATCGTGAATTCTAATCAAATCGGTCCAGCCCTATATGATATATCTATCATATATAAATGCCCCACTAGGTTCTCTTAACCGAAAGTCCGGATAAGACAATCACACCAATTATGTTTTGGGTGCATTAATAGCACGTTAAAGGAGAGACCCGATACTCTCTTCTAACTTCACTACGGGCTAATTGTATTTTAAGTACATCTTCACTAACTCAATCCTCCCATGTATATCCCATACACTGAGTTAAGTGATTACATAAACGATATACTTTTGGGATTTCTGTAGTGTAAATACTATTGTCACATCGGTGAATATGAGAATAATAAATATGAATAATAATATCATTTCATTTATTAAAAAAAACAATTAAGAAATTGTCTTTCGGGCATCACACCTAACAATCTCCCACTTGCACGAAAGCATGTGATTAATTGTTTTAGAGCACACCCTATTATTTAAAACTACAACAAACTACATCTCCCACTTGCTCTAAAGCAATGGAGACCCGTCCCGTATTCTAGTACCCATTAAGCATATCATAACCATTGCCAGATGACAAAGTACACTCCGAGTGTGCCGTCGTAGGATAGGCCAGTGACTCGGGGAGTACTTACATCTAAATGTCATGGGTCTTAATGATTATTCAGGTTGTCGGCTCGAGACGATCCGTAGAATCGAAAGCGTTACCGGTCCATCTAATCATGTGGTACTTTCCCATTATGCTTTTGACCTCTAGTGATTTCAAAATCCTTATAAGCTACCCTTCATTGTTTGCACAATGATGTGGTATCGGCTTCCAAATCTAGAATCACTCCCGGATATGAAAAGGAAATCCTTAAGCTATATCGCCTCTAGCTACTACAAAAGCCGCTAATCACCCAACTAGTTAAAGTCGAGTTGGCGTTGCTGGATTCCTCCAGGCAATAGCTTCAACACAAGAGTAAACACTGAGCCCGAGATCGACTTAACGATCATCCTCAATCGACTTAAAGTCAAAATCCAGTGTATCACACATATCCAAGTTCACACATGAATATGTCCGCATATTATTCCTCGTTCTCTTCAAGATACTAAAGGACATACTAAACTTGCTTTGTTAACCGCCGAATCTAAGATTCGATCAAAGTTGACGTTCAATAACCTGACCATCTCTTACTAGAAAGAGAATCTATCCCATTTCTCTTGATCCGAAGATTTGAGAGTCATTCCTGAGGCATAGGGTAGAACTTCCTCGTTGAATGTTGCATACACAGATGCATCATCTTAACCAATAAGATGGATGGGAAACCAGTGACTGATTCTAATGAATTCGACCGAGTCAAACTCTTCAGAATGTTGTCCAAATCTCTGTTGTAGAGAATTGTGGCATTGTCAGATTCTGACTTCAGATAACACACCCATGTTGATTCGAACTGGTGCAGTGTTATCCTTCACAAACACTAATATATATGTATATATTCACTACTGTACTAAAATTGATATCCAGTCTACAAAAGACTTATCAATATTACGGTCAAATCCACATATTGTAGAAATATATGACTTAATGACCGAGAGGTTTGCTTTTTATCCACAAAAGGACATAAGCCTTGGATGATCATCCTGTCAAAAGTTCATAAGGCAATACCTTTTTGTTCGAATGAATCCGGACTCCGTGTGTTTGGCAAGAAAGTCTCAGGGAATCACCCCTATTTTCTGCTTTTGAACGAAATCATGCAATACTAAGTGGTAAGAGAGTTTAAGGTCTGATTAACTCTCTACTTCTTAGGGAATTACCCCTAGACCACTCTAGCTTTGCTCTGAATGATAAACTTTCCTATTCATTCTACTCTTTTCCGTGTAGATCCAATTACTCCCACTGGGCCTGAGACGCTCAGGTGGTTCTACAAGAGCATGAACAGAACTAGAGTACCGAACTCCATTCACAGGGTTATGGCTATTAAACCAACCTCTATTATCAGAATCCTATACTGCTCACAAAAGAGCCATAGGTCATCAATCGATCCTCAGACTACAAAGTCCGTAGAACCCAAAATGGGTAATGGATAAACCATACTCCCAATACTTACTGGGTGGATCGAAATTCTGATCTAGTTTAGTAGTATTTAGTGTTATCACCAACAACCGATTTTGGATGTGGTCCGATTTTAATCGATTAGTAACTACCTTGAGTAAACGTGCTTCAAGATTCAAGGTTTCTTTGTTCATGGACTCTCTATCAGGAAGGATGCAACAAAGATAACTGTCCCTTCCCGATTTCAAGAATCTTATAACAAACCTTTTTCTCAATGCTACAAGATATATAACGATTGGTCACTGACCGAACGTGTTCGCGAAATTCCCAGACCTACCTTCAAGCACCGTGTGCTAAATGCTTATATTTATGGAAGTGGGGTGAACCGAATCCACACCTTATCCGTAAATTCTAAAGCATATTCTAGGTAGACTTCTCGGTCTTACATTTCAATGTAAACCGTTATTTCGCTTCCAATATCTTTATTGAGTTAAGCAGTGTATTGTAGCACATCTAAAACTATGTAAGGCAATTTAACGGTTTCTCACTTAGTGAGAACATGTCACAATGAGGCATCTTTGAGCATCGATCTCGAGGATTTGTGAATGGCCTATTCGAGTATAGAATACTCTATCTCTGTTGAAAACAGAGAAACCTCAAAATATTTTGGATAAACTTTCCGGAGTGTTTGAATAGTTATCAGACAAGAAGTCACTACTTGGAAGCTCCTACTAGCTTGTATATTTCATCAGACCCCGAAGGTCGTCATGAACAAGCTATGTTACTTCTTTATAACCATTATCCTTTCCCGATTGAAAGGAAACTTAGTCATTGAACCTTTGAGACAATATAACCCGACTGGGAGAAAGGAATCACCCTGAGCCAGTCTTCATGTCTTGTCTTTTAGGGACTATGCACTAACTATGGAATATGAAGAAGCGTTTATCTAAATATAGAAACCAATTGCTTTTAATAGTTCTTAAGATGTGTTTTATATACATATTTGGCGGTTCTAAGTGGTTTTGACTTTATCAAACAAAAGTCCGAGTCTTGGATTAAATCTTTACAAATGGTATATTCACTTTCTATACGACAAACAAATTATCGAATATAAGGTAAATCCATTCGTTCCAACGAATCTTAAGCGAGAAAATAATTTTTCCGCGATATCCAAGGATTGAATCAGATTCATTTTCTTATATCACTCCCACTATTCTAGCTAAAATTAAGCGCCCGTTGTTTACTCTTTAATCGTTAAATGCACTTTGCTACCTTGTTACGCCAAAGAACTTAGCTCGAGAAAATCGCCAAGGATTCATAGGTTGGCGATCCAAAACCACCGCCCTTATCCTATGATTTTCGATTAATTAATTTTGGTTCACCTTAAAGTTTTCTCGGTTTAGATGACTAACACTTTTAGACATATTCTCCCATTCTTGACTTTCCGTGAATGGAAACAGTCTTGAACCAGCGGTTCGTTTGAGTAGACACTACTCTTGAACCGTGGGATGTCTATTTCGAGTGTTACTCGTCTGGACTTCTCGGATTTTCGAATATACCAGAAAAAACAACAAATCATATTAAAGCTCCCACTAGTTTATCGGTTCCAAATACCGTCTAACGAGCAATGCTTTATTTATGATCTTCCGATTTTTTCCGATTTAGAAAAAATCTCATAGTTCCAATATTTCCAGAAAAACAACAAATCATAGAACTCCCACTAGTTCATCGATTCCAAATATCGTCCAACTAGCGACATTTCATGACTTTCCGGTTTTCAATTAGAAACGATTACGTGTGTAGTCGATTACACTTTTCTAATGTTCTAGAAAAACAACAAATCATAAAGCTCCCACTAGTTCATCGATTCCAAATATCGTCCAACTAGTAATACTTCATGATTTTCCGATTTTTCAATTAGAAAATTACTCGTGTAATTACTACACACTCAAAATTCACTAAAAGAATTTCAAAGTCCGAAATCACCTTTGATCAAACTAAGTTTGTCTTCCGTTTGACACGAATGACACTAGTGACATACCATATATGTCTTTGGTTTTAAAAGGCTTAAGAGAAAATATCTCTTTCGAAAATTAATTGCATTATCGATTAACTAGTTCAACGTCCTAGTTACTTTCCACTTTTTAAAGAAGTCAATACTAGTCAATTATAAATTTTTAAGCAATTTAGTAAGGGATAATCTTTGTAAATAAAATGACATAAATTAATTCAAGTTTAACACTACTATATTATTTTATTTTAGGAATTGTAAACTAAAAAATAAGTCTACTCTACCATTCCAAGGTTTTAACCTCGCATCTCTCAGTGCCGCCTTAGGGTAGGTCAAAGAGATGACGGTTAAATCGAGACAATCTCATCAATGAATAACTTGTGAGAATCGAACATCCCGAGAATCGAACATCCCTTTATTCATTGATTACCTTCCTTTTAGCCTAGATATTATCAAGAATACCCATGATGAGTGTGACCTACTATATCGGACCTCTTAGGTACGCCCCGAGTGTGCCGTCTTAGGATAGGTCAGTGACCCGACGAGTACCCAGAAATCATATCCTTTCGGAGACCAAGCCATGAATGTTGATAGGAGTGAACACCATCCGTAGGGGGACGAAATCAAAGCGCCTCGGCGTCACCCTTCTCTCACTTACTTATATCATAGTAGAGGCCGTGGGGTTGGCTGTCGCCTCCCGCTCCCACTCAATATTTTGGAAGTGGTGGTGGGTTAACTAACCACGTCTTTTGATGTTAACATAAAAGCACATCAAATCAAGGATTCGAATGGTGTCGATAACGTAGGCAAGCCTACCCGTCCTATTCGTTGGAACATATGTGATGATCGGACGAAATCGGGTCAAGACTGACCCATTGAGATAAGAAGGAATCACCCCTCCGTTCTTCGGTGTAGCTTAGTCTTGCCGGACCCCGTGCATACATCACACTAGGAGGTTAAGTCGGTCGAGCCTAGCTCGATTGACCACCCAACCTATTAGCGAACCGTTTTTATCCAAGATTTATTGTTCTTTTACCATCATTCAATCTCGTAGACACTACGAATTGAAAGCGTGATCTCGTTTGGGATTTAAGGCGGTTCACCAAAACACACACCGAAAAGGCTTAACGATTTCATAACCCGTCCTCGGATCTTTAATTAGTTACTAAATTTATTAATTACCACGTATTAATTAAATTTCAACTAATTACACGAGTTTGTATACATGCCTATTTTAATTACCAAAATTAAAATTGTACATGTATGCATGGAGTGGATTTATGATATGATGCATGTCATGGCAATTCCGATTTTATATCTATTTTATGATCAAACACATAAAAAATAAATTGCGGAAAATTTAAACAGCGAGATGGATTGTTGGTACTTCACTAACCTATTTTCTAAGGAAAAGTAAGACTAATTCTAAGTCTTCAAATCTCGATCTTGATCTTGATCTTGAAACTTAGGATCTCAAACCCCGATCTTGTACATGAACAGCGAGAGAGAGGAGGCCGTAATATACCAATATATATAAAATATATCTATATTATCAAATTGTTTTAAAAAAAACTTTTTTTTTTAAACAATGTCGGCAAACCAATTAGGTTATATAAAAAAAAATTAAGCTGCCGCCTTTTTTTTTTTTTTTTTTTTTTTTTGGATCAATTGGTCTTATGCCCTAAGTAACAAAGAAAAATCAACTAAAAAAAAATATGATCACCTTGGCGACTGATACCACTGTTAGTAATATCATCCGCAACGGAATCGATTTAAGGATCTAGATCTATAACATACACGTAATAAAATAACTAGATCTATATCTACTGAGGGGTTGTAGATCATACCTCTTGGATCTCAAAATCCAAGTTGAAGAACCGCAAAAGAAAGATTGCAAGAAGATGTGAAGAGCACCACGATCTTCCGTGACGTGTGATCAAGCAACTCCCGGTGGAAGGAAATCCTCGACTCGAACCCTTCCGATATGCTACCGGAAAAATCTCCAAGATTTTCCCCAAAATCCCCTTGGCGAAAATTTTCTTCTTCCTCTCTAAGAGGAGAAGTCGAATTTACATGTGTGTAAGGCAGGAGAATCTCTCTTTATATAGGAGAGTAAAACTTAGCCTCAAGGATTTAATAATTAATACAAAATCAATTATAATAATCCTATTAAATAAAAGATAATTCCATAATATTCTAAAACAAATCAGAACAATATTTATCTTTATTTCTTTCCATAAATATTTATCCAATAAATATTTTATGCGACATGTCTTATTAATGTCACAAGAAAACAATTTCTTGTTCCATAAAATAGACAGTGGGGCGAAAATTCACACATATTGACCTAGTCAATATTAAATTTGCCATAACACAATAATGAAGCAAGATTATGGAAAATGTATTTTCCCATATTTAATTATTTAAGCCAAACTAATTTAATAGTCACTAAACAATTAATTCACATATCGTTTTAATAAAGTCCAACATGAACTAAATTAATATTATCGAGATTCGACGTCCGAGAATAGCTATCTTTATATTAGGAGGCACGTCGGGGGACCATGGACTAATAATCGTGGCTCCGATAAATCAAATAAATAATTATCTACGAAGTAAGAATAATTATATTCGATAAATCAATCAGGAATATGCCACCATAATCCCGTGTATTTGCACTCCTCCGATTATGAGATTATATTTATCTCTCACGAGAATAATAATAAGCGTCCATTGATATAATCATTACATATGGATTAATCCTCCATGATTATTCATTCTAAATCGGGAAGTTACCGTTAACCCTTTTCGAACCTCTTATCCTTATTTACTATTAACCCACAGTGATCAATTAATTCATACAACTCTTTGGTAGCTAATCGGTGTAATATGAACTCCATGGATCGATCGGTTTAGGATTAACAAATAAGGGGCGTCTATCTACTTCCATAAATGGAAGGAATGGATTCCGATATCTGTGATAACACAGACTACTCACTCAATCCGAAGACAATGCCAAGATGGGGTAATCGGACCACGGACTCGGTGTAATCCTTAACCGTCAAGTCAAACCTCATCTTGATTCAAGCGGTTGATTGTGATCACCTCGGGATTAAGGTATATCCATAAATATGATCATCCATTGATTCGATAAAGACTTCTCGACACGGAATTATATCGTGAATTCTAATCAAATCGGTCAAATTTATATGATATATCTATCATATATAAATGCCCCACTAGGTTCTCTTAACCGAAAGTCCGGATAAGACAATCACACCAATTGTGTTTTGGGTGCATTAATAGCACGTTAAAGGAGAGACCCGATACTCTCTTCTAACTTCACTACGGGCTAATTGTATTTTAAGTACATCTTCACTAACTCAATCCTCCCATGTATATCCCATACATTTGAGTTAAGTGATTACATAAACGATATACTTTTGGGATTTACGTAGTGTAAATACTATCATTACATCGGTGAATATGAGAATAATAAATATGAATAATAATATCATTTCATTTATTAAAAAAAACAATTAAGAAATTGTCTTTCGGGCATCACACCTAACACCTATTGGTGAAAAGGTTAGCAAACAGTCCATAACTTATGTACAATACAAAATTCTAGTTTCAGTCTTAAAATGTATGTTGCAGACTCTGGTTCGGATTGGCTGTATGTGTATCCGGTTGGAGTTTATGAGTTTTTGAATTATATAAAGGAAAAATACAATAATCCTAAAGTTTACATCACTAAGAATGGTAGTTTTCCGGTGTACACTTATAAGTTCACCTTTTCCCACGTACCTCAAGTGAGCTTAAGGACTTATAGTAATAATAATAATAATTATCATTTGAAAATATTGCAGGAAGAGATCGATGAGTTAAACGAAAAGGATTTATCATTTTGGGTATCCCTTTTCGACTTCGATAGGATATCATACCATGCCAGGCATCTTGATTACATCAAGAAATTAAAGCAATCGAGTGAGATTCTCTTTCCACCAATTAAACTAACTATGACCGAATATGATGTAGGGACATCCATTACACGTGGCATTAGTCAATCAGCAACACGTGGCGAGGGTCCCAGTTGATAATTTTTCCTTAGAATATGTTGTTGAGCTGTCTTTTGTCTTTTCTGTCTTTTGTCTTTTCTGTTTTGTTTGGTCTGTTGGTTATAACCTCATCTTCTGAGAATTGGTAGGACAGTTTTCGATTTGGTTTGTAAAAAAAACCCTCAGAGCTTGGTTCTGGTTCTTCCTTTCTTTTCAATATAGACAGCTATTTGCATTATTTGGTATCAGAGACAAGGTTCTCCTTGGATCATTGATGGCAAACAATGAGACAGTAGCTAGCCGGATCTCCGACGTAGATCGAGATCTGAAGTCCCTTCGGGAAATAGTGGAAGCATTCATGAGGGAGATGAAGGCGGTACATTGCGAGAAATGAGGCCTGGACTTGAGTGCGTTGAAGAAGACCCATCAACCGGTGGATCAGGAATTGCCTAGAACTCCGGTAGATGATCGTGAAATGCATGAACTGCTCACAAATGGAGGCGGCTGTAGCAAGGGCAAAGGTGTTTTGAGGGGACCCAGCCAAATCCGACCCATTCGGGACAACCTTGGTCGACCCCCAGATGAGAAAGATGAGAGCTCGAGATCTTGAGGCCGGAGATGTCCGAATGGAATCATTTTAAAGAAGAAAGAGATCGGATCTGGAAACCCATGAATAGGCAAGGATGCATTCTCTATGGTACAACCTTTTCGTTTGAAGATGGAAATCTCGAACTTCGACGGAAGTATGAATGCTGAAGATTTTCTGGATTGGGTTGATTCGATTGAAGACTATTTTGAGGAATGAGACCACCAGATTCGATCAGTGCAAGTGGTGTCCTACGAGTTGAAGGGAGGAGCTAGGGCTTGGTGGAAACAGATACAAAACAAATGAGTTTTAAAGGGAAAAATAAGATTCAGACTGGCCCAAGATGAAAAATGACTATTGATTAGCGATTTCTACTGCAAATTATCTGAAGCAGACCATATTGGATTTCTACAATTGCAAACAAGGTAATAGGACTGTGAAGGAGTATACAGAGGAATTTTACAAGTTGGGGGCTAGAAACAACACTCCAGAACAAGAAGATGTTCAAGTGATACGTTATATTGGGGGTTTAAGTGATGAATTCGAGATAGACTTGAGTTAACCCTATTTGGAGTTTGAATGAGGCGATTAAGTTGGCATATCTGAGTGGAAAAACAGTCCAGGAGGAGAAATAGCAAAACACCATATGGTAGGAAACTTTTTACTCCTAATGTTGAGAGCTCCATTCAAACCAAAAGTGCTGAGACAACCCCTGATCAAGGAAAGGCCAAGTTAAACAAACCTGCAGCAAGCAAGCCAAATGATCCTTATGCCAAGAACAGAGGGACCATTTGCTATAGATGTCGACAACCTGGACATTTCTCCAATGAGTGTCCCAACCGGAAACAAGTCACTCTGACAGACAAAAAGGGAGAAGACTCTGGGGATGAAGAGGATGAAGAAGAAGAAGAGCTAGAAAGAGATGAAGGAGAAATGTTGGTATGCATTGTGGAAAGGCTGCTATTCACTGAACCTAGCCTAAGTCAGAGGCATAACTTGTTGAACCGGATGCACCAAAAAAGGAAAGTATGTAACGTGATCATGTATGAGTGGTTCAAGTGAAAATCGATATCCAAGTTTGCTTTGTTAAAGCTTTGGTGGACACCAATCCTCACTCCCATCCTTACAAAATGGGGTGGATCAAAAGAGGACACGAGAGCAAGGTGGTGAAGTTTGCGAGGTCCACTTTTCGATTGGCAAGACTTATGTGGATGAGGTAGAGTGTGATGTGGTGGATATGGATGCATGCCACCTCTTGTTGGGTAGACCATGGCAATTTGAGAGGATGTCATACATAAAGGGAAGGATAATACCTATTCCTTTGGTGGTGAATAAGAAGGTGACTCTAATACCACATGGGACGAGAGGAAATTAGTAAAGAGGAGGCCCCGAGGAGACACATCAATTCTTTGGTTCTTAGTGGGAAGGAGTTCCAAGTCAAGTAGAGGACAAGACCAGTGTTTGGCCTATTTGTGAGAGAAGTGGCGAGTGGAACAAGAGGATAGGAGAGGATTCTACAATACAACTCCTCTTAGAAGAGTTCAAGGATATTTACCCAACCTGAATTACCGTCTGAGTTACCCCAGCTAAGGGCTATACAACATAATATCGACTTTATGCCGGGAGCACCCTACCTAATCTGCCTCACTATAGATTGTGTGCCCTAGAGAACACAAAATCCTACAAGAAATGGTAGAGGAACTCTTAACCAAAGGGTAATCGAGACCAAGCAACGATCCGTATCTTGTACACCGCTCTTTTGGTACCCAAGAAAGAAGGTCAATGGAGGATGTGTGTGGATAGTCGACCTATCAACAAGATTACAGTAAAATACAGATTTCCAATGCCAAGAACAGATGACTTGATGGATCATTTGAGTGGGGCTAATATTTTCTCTAAGATTGACCTTACCAGTGGCTACCATCGATAAGAATCCGTCCGAGGGATGAATGGAAGACAGGTTTTAAGACACAAGAAGGCTTATACGAATGGTGGTGATGCCTTTGGAATGTGTAATGCTCCTAGCACCTTCATAAGGTGATGCATGAGGTACTCAAACCCTTCTTAAATGATTTGTTATAGTCTATTTTGATGATATTTTGGTTTTAGCCATGATTTGGAACAACATGTGAAGCATTTGAAGATGGTTTTGAGGTCTTGAGGAGAACAAATTATTCTTGAACATTAAAAAAGTGCGTTTTCTTTGCATCAAAGTTGTTGTTTTAGGTTTTATCATCAGTCTTTGATGGGATACACTGATCCCAAGAAAATAGAAGCAATTAAGGATTGGCCATTCTCGAGAATATCTCAAGTCTTAGGAGCTTCCTAGGTTTGGCCTCTTTTACCGGAAATTTATAAGAGATTTCAATAGCTGGCTTCACCACTCACAGATTGCCTTAAGAAGGGAAATTTCTGTTGGGGAACAAATCAAGATAGGAGTTTTGAAGAACTGAAACAAAGGCTTACTACTGCTCCAGTCTTAGCCTTACCTGACTTTGAAAAGTTGTTCCAAGTAGATACGGATGCCTCAGCACAAGGCATAGGGGCTGTGCTGTCTCAAGAAGGAAGACCTTTAGCATATTTCAGTGAGAAATTATCACCCTCCAGGTCTAAATGGACAACATACGAGCAGGAGTTTTATGCCATTGTTAGGGCATTACAACAATGGGAACACTACTTACTTCATCAGAATTTGTCCTCATAGTGATCATAGAACCCTACAATTTATCAACACTCGAAACATATTAACAGAATGCATGCCAGGTGGTTCTTGTACTACGTGAAATTCACTTTTGTGGTCACTCATAAAGCGAGGAAAATTGAATCTGATGGCGATGCTCTGCGCGAAAGCAGACATTCCTCATTTGTCATGCACCAAGAATTGGGAAGTTTTAACTCTGTTCCAGGGGAATATGAAGGGGATCCTGATTTTGGAGAGGTTTGGATGCACCTGCAGAACAAAGAATTTGTGAGTCACTACCATCTGCTGCAGGGGTATCTGTTCAAAGCAGATCAATTATGTATTCCAAGGACTTCGGCCGAGGACCTCTTAATCAAAGAACTTCATGAAGGAGGGCTATACGCACATCTGAGGAGAGACAAGACTTTGGCCCTACTGATGGAAAGGTTCTATTGGCCACAGATCAGAAGGGATGTATCTACATACATCAAGAGTTGTGGCATCTATCAAACAGCCAAGGGAAACAAACAAAACACTGGTTTGTACTCCCCATTACCTGTACCTCAATCAATTTGGGAGGACTTGTCTATGGATTTTGTGCTAGGGCTTCCTAAGACCCCTAGGCACTGTGATTCCATATGTGTTGTGGTGGACAGGTTTTCCAAGATGGCTCATTTCCTACCTTGCAAAAAGGTTCTGGATGCTAGCAAAGTTGCCCTGCTTTTCTTCAAGGAGATAGTTAGACTTCATGGCATTCCTAAGACTGTAACTTCAGACAGGGATGTCAAGTTTATTGCCCATTTCTGGAAGGAACAGTGGAAGAGGTTTCAGACTCAATTACAACTTAGTAGTGCTACCACCCCAGAGCGGATGGCGGCCGAGAGGTGGTAAACAGGACTTTGGGCAATATGCTCAGGTGCATAGCTGCTGATAAACCAAAGCAGTGGGATGAGAATCTTGCACAGGTGGAGTTTGCCTACAATGCTATGATTAATGATCATTGGGCGAGGCTCCTTTTGCCATAGTTTACACCAAACCACCTAACATGGTGTGACAGACTTGCTTTTTATACCTAATGTTAAGAGCAAACCTGCAGGGGCTTTAGCTGAAGCTATCTTGAAGCTGCATACTGAGGTTAGAGATCATCTGGAAAAGGCTAATGCAAAGTATAAGGAGACGACAGACAAGAAGAGGAGAAAACAAGTGTTTGAACCAGGAGACCTTGTCATGATACACCTGAGGAAAGAGAGATTTCCTAGTGGAGTCAACAACAAGCTGCATCCAAAGAGAGTAGGCCCTTACGCTGTCAAGACAAAAGTTAACGACAATGCCTATGTCATAGACATTCCAGTCGATTGGAAAGCGTCCCCCACCTTCAATGTTGCAGATTTAACAGCATATTATCCTATTGATGATGGTGAGACCTGTCTTACAACAAGGGAGCCGAGTTTTTCAGTCCAAGAGGGGGGAAGGAATGATGTAGGGACATCCATTACATGTGGCATTAGTCAATCAGCAACACGTGGCGAGGGTCCCAGTTGATAATTTTTCCTTAGAATATGTTGTTGAGCTGTCTTTTGTCTTTTCTGTCTTTTGTCTTTTCTGTTTTGTTTGGTCTGTTGGTTATAACCTCATCTTCTGAGAATTGGTAGGACAGTTTTCGATTTGGTTTGTAAAAAAAACCCTCAGAGCTTGGTTCTGGTTCTTCCTTTCTTTTCAATATAGACAGCTATTTGCATTAGAATATTTGTGTTTTACTTGTGGAATTGAATACTTTTATACTATGTTGTTGTTGATTACGTTTTGTGTCATGTTTTGTGTATATATATAGCGATGGAGCGAATGTGAAATTAAAGGCCGGATATTATGTTTGGTCACTATTAATTGGATAATCTGGAATGGCAATCGGGATTCAAGTATCGTTTTGGAATTAATTTCAACGATCGATAACGTGGAAAGATATCCTAAGCTATCGATCTGCTGCATGGTTTAATTAAGGTGTTGATGCTGGAAAAGCGTAAACTCAACCAAGAAGACGACTTTATTTATATGTGTTTCTTAAACAAGGCAAACATCAGAGTCGGCAGCGCATTTGTTGTTGTATGTTGTGAAGTTTTATGTATTTTTAATTCCTTCAAGATTTTGAGTTTTTTCAACAATTGGCAGCATCGGTGTGGCCGGGGTGTTATTTCTTTCTTGTTTAGGTCTTGGTTTAGTTGGACTGCTGCTTGTGACTCTAATCGGATCCGTGGGTTTGGGGTGTTTGTTTTCTTCTCCTTCTAGCAAACTTCGTTGGTGGTTGTCAGAAGCTGGCCGCTGCTTCTCTTTTCTTTTTTTTTTTGTGTGGTTGATTTAGCTTTTTTGGTTATGGTGGATTTCTCATGGTGTTTTATCTTGTCAAATCAAATTCTCGGTGACATATTATTCAACGGAATCGGGGTTCATCCCATGATCACTTGCTTTTTTTTTTTTTTTCTTTTCTTTTTGTTTGGTGGTTGATTCAAGCAATGTGCTGGCGGCGGTCCGATGGTTTTCCGACAATGTACCGGCACTAGTCCGGTTGTACTAGTTTGTTTAAAGAAAATATTTTGTTTTTGGTGAAAGAACTTAATGTAGCTTAAAATGCAATAATAGATTAACAATACATTTAGAATACAAATATATGGACTTGGCTTAACAAAGCCTTAATTTAGCTAAGCTCATATCTCATCCTCCTAGGTTCAAATATTGAACCTTTACACGGTCACGACGGTTGATATGTCATTTATCCCAAAAGCTTAAAATATAATTATAACATATTTAAAAGCAATGTGCATTAACATACACAGTATATTATTAAATAACTACTCCCTCCGTCTTTTTTTATTTTTTTTATTTTTAAACTAACCAAATTTTATTAATCAATATCCGCTAAACAAGCGATCAAGACGTCACCCGGAGGCGAAGAACCCCAAAGTGTCCGAGAAGAAACCAACAATCCATATCGAATTTAGAAGATCTGCATTTGGGACATTTCCATGCACGCCTAATGAAAGAAAAAAAAGCAGTGAAAACTAGACAAAAGTGCCAAACAATCTCGAGGCCAGACACCCATAAGCGGTGAGATCATCCCCCCAGTCGGCGAAGGCTTGCTATATACGCGTTAAGCAATCACTCTCTACGTCGGCCGCCCAAACCTTAAGTGTTGCGCCTCCAAAGCCGAAAAATTGCTCGAAGCTCCATATAGTCCGCAGGTTGCTGGATCAAAATGATACGTGAAAGAATGCAAAACCAATCCATGTGAGTCCCGAAGATTACCCCAATGCCGCGGTATGTCTCGTGACCGATGCATCCACATTACTTTATTACACCTAATTGCGGTTTCGACCATCGATCTGGTAAGGTTGGCTCGAACCCTGAGACCGATAACTTTCCATTGCTTCTGTATACTCAGTTGATGCAGCCAATGACCGCGCACACACCGCAGACACATAAACCGCCTGATTATCAAATACTGCCGAGCAACGGGCTTTCCAAATTCCCCACATAAGCCACACGAACCTGGCCGCGTCCGAAACACCCCGATCCACTATCAATCGCTGAAAAAACTCCGCAAATGATGCAGAATGAAGACTTCGTAAAGTACTCCTAAACGGCGACGCTTGCCAAACCCGGGAAGCCAACTCACACTCAAAGAGAACGTGCCGCAAGGTTTCTAAAGTTTCCCCGCATGCCAAGCATAGACCATCCCCTAAACTCCTCTGTGCCAAACCCTGGCCAATCGCAAGACAATCATGAAGGAACCGCCACAAGAAATGTTGAATGCGCGGCTGAACTGAATGGCCCCAACAAATTTTCCATAAACGGTCCTGACCTGTCGAACTCGAAGGCCTGCTCCCCACTGTGACCGATAAAAGCGATAAAGCCAAAAAGTAATCGGACCGAACAATATACACTCCCTACGATCGTAATGCCATATCCACCGGTCTTAGTGCCCCTTGGGGGCCACGGTGGTTTCCAAGATTGCGTCCGATTCCCATGGCCGGAATACGCGCCGCAATTTCTGCACATCCCATAACCTGGACCCTGGTATAAAGAGATCTGAGACAAGAGAGTGCATGCAGAAGCTCATGCCCTGCGAAAGGTATACGAAACGAAGGCTTCCGATTAACCCAAGCATCATGAAAATATACACCGACTCACCATCTCCTACACGCCACCGCAAGCCACTATACAAAAGGTCACGTCCCTCAAGGACACCGACTCCCTCCGTCTTTTTATATGTCGTAGAGAGAAAAATCACATAAATTAATAAAGTAATTAATATGTCTAAAACATAGTTTTAGAAATGTATTTTTATATTGGAGATGTAAATACTTTATTAGTAAACGAGTTTTTAGTATTAGAAATGTGTTTTTTTTATTGAAGATATAAATACTTTATTGGTAAAAGAGAAAAAAAAATTAAGTAATGTATTAGAAATGTAAAATGATAGATAAAAAAACACGGAGGGAGTATAATTTATAAAAATTACATAGTTAGTATTTTTTTTTTTTTGTTGTTGAGAAGAGAGTGTTTTTAAACTCAAGTATTGTTTAATGATATGATCATGCCACGCGTATGAATCGGTTTAGTCTTATATGAGGAGGATGTTTGAGGAGTGGCTCACGTGGTTCTGACACACACACATGTAATTTGAATTTAGATCAGTGTGTGGTCGAAATAACACGCGAGACTACTGTGATGTAAATGGAGTATGTAGAAAGTAACCCGTATGAATCGTGTGCAACTGTGAAAAATATGGTTTCCTTGACCAAAGTCCTCTACATTAATCCGTCGTCATACGTGGGTCCGACTTTGTTTATAGATCCAAATATGCCAAAAAAACAATAATTATAATATTTTAAAAAAAAAACATAATTATAATAATATGTGACCAATTTGAATGATTTTAGCAGTATTCAATAAAATTGTCGTTCTCAAAAAAAAAAAAAAAAAAAAAAAAAAAAAAAGAAGAAGAAGAAGAAGAAGAAGAAAGAGAAAAAGAGTGTCCCGCTAATTTTATGGTCCTAGCACGTGGTGAACAAAGTGTCATTATCTTGGACATGGAGGTATAGTTTTAGGTAGAAATATATGTCTTCTCCTAACCAATTTTTTGTTTGATATTAATGTGTCAAACGAGTTTCTCGTGTAACCATTTTTTTTTTTTGCGAAAACCAAAAATTAGAGACACGTATATCCTTGTCTTTTTAATTTTTTTAAATTTTTTTTTGGGTGGTGTAAAGAAATTTTATGAAAGATAGAGCCATTGGAAAAAGAAAAAAAGACAAATGTGTGTTAACATTTGTAATAACCCGAATCATTTTTACTATTTGACACGAGTTTGAACCAATAATATGATGATTTATAACTCAAAGTAGGGATGGCAATGGGTCGGGTAGGGGACGGGTTTTATTTCCATTCACCCATACCCACTCCTCTTTTTTTTTACCCATACCCGACCCATACCCGAACGGGTATAAATAAAATCCCCATACCCACTTTCAAACAGAATAACGGGTAGAGTGCGAATGCAATGAACGTGTATAAATAATTTTTAAGTCAAAATGAATTTGATTTTAAGACAAGTTAAGGCATTTTGCAAATGAATGCCTTATTAGAACTAATGTTTTTAGTTTTTTTTATCGATTCTTTTCTACTAACAAGAAGCGTTAGGTTTAGTTCTTTTCTAATTTCTACTAACCTCAAAGAAAAAGCAACGGGTAGGGTAGAGAGACGGGTCGGGAATGGGTCGGGGACGGGTAGGGTTGGGTTTTATGCTATACCCGATACTCCGACCCGATACCCGAACGGGTATAAATTTTACCCATACCCGACCCATTACCCGAATGGGTAGTTGGAAATCATACCCGAACGGGTAGGAATGCAGTAGAGCGAGGGTCGGGTTGGGCGAGATTGCCATCCCTAACTCAAAGTGACGGTCTTCGGGAATTTGAGACGGCAATTGTAGCGGCAAACTAGCGTTGTAGCGGTTAATTTAAAATTCAAAATTTTGTAACAACATCTAGGTGGAGTAATTTGTTGCAATAAGCTACATCAAGACCCACATCTTGAGACGTTAAAGATCAGAAACCATACCTTAACCTAAAAAACAACTATTTACCGCTTAACACTTTCATTTGCATTTCCTTAGCACCAAACTTAGTAAAATATTGGCATTGTGGACCGCTGGCAGCAACCGGTCTAAGGGGTATTGAAGGAATTTTAGATCAAGCTTAAGGGGATTCTTGGTAAGACTTTATCTTAAGACCATTTTAAGTATTACTATGGTTTTTGTTTAACACATGGCACTCATGGGAAGGTTCTTGGAGCAACATTAGTGTCACAACAGTGTCAAGCTACTGAATTCAATGTAAGGAGTGTTCATATAAAAAAAAACTTTTTTGTAAGGACACAACTCGACATACCGTGATT
Organism: Gentiana macrophylla; assembly: GCA_026214975.1. Lineage (NCBI taxonomy): Eukaryota > Viridiplantae > Streptophyta > Magnoliopsida > Gentianales > Gentianaceae > Gentiana > Gentiana macrophylla. Next base: position 114,661,436 of record CM047811.1, read on the forward strand.
GGGCTTTTGGACACCACAATAACATTGCAACAGAGGCGTCAAAATGCAAAATTTATGTCATACATTTATTTTCTTTGTGGGATCTTTTTCTCACAAGAGGTGGTGCTACTACAGTTGGTGGCGAACTTTCTTTGGGAAAAAACGTATTAGTAGCTTATATTACAATTTTGAGGATGCAGTACTCATTAGCGTATGATAGACAGATTTAAAACATTGTTTTATGAGAGAATACATGATTTATTTTATTGTTTATTGAAAGTATAGTAATGTAATGAATGTTAATCAAGGCAAAAAAAAAATCATGGTTAAGTACTTGGATTATGCTGTATTGATTCCTCTAAAATGTCTGGCAACCAAGTTTCAACTCTTAGAGGCATGATTCTAGACAGTGTCAGACCAGTTTAGTCTAGTATTTTAATAAATCGTTTCTTGCATATTGAGTTATAATAGAGACGTCGTTGTGCTCGAAAAAAAAGAAGAAAATGAATAACATGAATGATAAATATATTTGTACGTGGTATTCTTGTTGTATGAAAGTGTTTTGGAAACAGTTTCCTACCAATTAAGTATTTAAGTTGCATAGAATGCTAGCTTGTTGATAAAATGAGAGCTTTGTGTACACCAACCAATAGCTACACATAATTTCCTTTTAATTATAATTTCGGCTCCGTAAAATAAATAAATAAATATATATATATATATATAATTGAATATAATTATTTTGTGTAATTGATAAGTTCCTGTCAAAAAAAAAGAAAAGAAAAAAGACTGTAACTGAATTGATAAGTTAGGTAAAGGTGACGGAAATTAATGGGCAAAGAAACTTTGTTGGTCCAGGTCCTTCCTGCAAACCAGCTAGCTTTGGCAAGATTTATTACCTATAAAAAAATAAAAATAAAACTGTCATCATGACGTTACAACATTATGATGAAATAAATATCATTACTTCCATGATGATAAAACCAGTCTTATATAACAAAATATCATATATGATGTAACGGTAAAAATAAAGTAGTGATAATGTCACATTAAATATGCACAACAAAGTTTCATAACATACTTTTGGACCATTTATTATGATGTGAGACCTATTGATTCAAATGGATCTCAAAATAATCAATGGTAAAAAACGTTGTTGTGCACGTTTACTGTGAAATAATCATTTCTCGTAAAAATATATGTTGCACTGATACATCATGAGAAATCCATTGTCGTATCGCGTTATAATAATTGTTGTATCATACCAATTACAACATTATTAAAAAAATGTTAAACTTTAACTCAAACGATTTCCCCTTCGAAAAAAAATAACTCAAACGATTTTCGACTATCTCATTTACATAAGATTAATGGATAATTTTAATCGAGCTTTATATCTCAACGACTCAATACCGTTTCGATTAGTTTTGATTGTCACTACAACACGGACCCGATCCTCGCGGTACACGATCTGCACAATTTCGCATTTGTCGCGTCAAGATCAAAACGACACCGTATCGACCCGAAACGACACCGTTTGGTTCCGACCTAAAATAAATAAATAAAAAAACATAATCAAAACGACGTCGTTTCGGATGTACAGCTCGGTACAACTGGGGCTGTACCGTCGGGGATTTTTTCCCTACAACACCTAAAATTTTTAATTACTAAGTAATGTCATTAGAACGATTATGACGTTTTTATTTTTATAAGGAAAAATATCTAAGGACAAAAGCTTACTCTTCGTGGGCCCCAACTCCCATCCACACCGTATTCCGCGGAAATTCAAATAAAAGTCTTTTTTTTTCAAAGAAAAAGTTCAAACATTGTTCCCTGTTTTTTTTTTGAGGCAAAATATTGTTACCTTTAAAAATAAATAAAAATTAATTAACAAAGACAGGGTCTCCTTGTATACATAGAGCCCAACACCAATCATTTCCTCCCTCCCTCGTATCTTTTGTTACCAATAGACTTTTTCGAAGAGAAAATGGCAGCGCTGGCGTCAGCTTTCCGGTGGTTAGACGTCAGCTTTTCTCTACCTACCTCCTTCATGAGGTGGCCGAGGTTGTTCGCTTCTTACCTGACGGCGCCGAGCTGGAACATTCACAGCGGCAGCTTGTTCGGTTTCTCATCCGGCCGATGGTCACCGCGGTTGAGGATCCCCGACCTCGATTTCTCCGTCGTCGACGATGTGCTCTGGTCTCTGGTAACTGCTTTCGAATCCGTTGCTCTTGTATCTATGCTTTGCTTCTTCTTCCTCTTCTGCGGCTGCACGATCTGATTTAGCAATCGATTTTTATACGCCTGCATTAGCTAAGCTTTGATAAAGATTTTGATGATTCAATTGGGCGGAAATCGATCTCTGGTGATGGAAATTCCGGTTAATTGTAGTGTTTGTGCGGCGGAGCAACCGATGATGTGGTTCCGTTTAGGTTGCAGGCAGAGTCGGCAGAGAATAGTAGTCTTAAGTCGATTCAGGACAAGTTCTACCCTTGACCGTTGAATGCGTAACATGTCAAGTGGGGGTAGATTTGTCTAAGGATTTATGTGTGCTTTTGACATTTTTGTGACAGTATTTAAATTTTTATTGATTGTATGAGATATGAATCGATTAATAGGGAGTTTTCCGATTTGTTTCCTTGGTTTTTTTTTTTGTTTTTTTTTCTGTTTTCCAATTTAGTACCCGATTATTACCAAGTGGCTACCAACCATTAGGAATATGAAATAAAATTTTTTTTTTTTTTTGAAGGATTGTGAAAGAATATTAAAAAAACGAGTTTAATGGAGACTACGACATTTTGAATTGAAGGACTGCAGAAGAAAGGAAAATAAAACCGAAGGATTAGAGTGGAAAATAAAAAAATAGAAATTGGATGGAGATTAGTTGGGATATTTAATTGGCCAGAAAGAATAATGAACAAGGAGTGGAGGGAATGACTAGAGGTGGTTGGACAGAAATTGATGACAGGGCCCGCCTTCGTTTTTTTTTTTTTTTTTGGACTTAAGACAAAATTTACGAATTGCGCTTTTTATGTTTTTTTTTTTTTTTTTTTAAAACATACTTATTGTTTTTTTTTTTTTTTTTTTTTTTGAGAAAACATACTTATTCTTAGATATTTTCGTTTGCATACGACTATACGAGTTGTCGTACGAATTAATGTTATCGCAACGAACGGGTTCAGCAAATTTCGGTTAGAGTCGCGGTGGGTCGTCGGCGGCGCTTAACTCGGCGTGGTTCGGAGGCAACGCCTAAAACCTAAACCAATCATGATCGGATTCGTGAAGGATATACATTTTCAGATACATGCATTTTCGAACGAAAGACTTTACTCTTTCGTGTAAGGGTTGCGATGTTTTCATCCGGTGAAAACGACAACCCTACCTTTCATCTTGTGAGTACCCCCATTCGTTTATGCAGACTTGCAACCTATATAAAACATAAGTGTCATGAGACGAAAATTCATAAGTTTGACAACATCATCAAAAAAACTTTGAGTGTCATCGAGTTTGATTCAAACAAGTCATTTGTTTGAATCAAACACCTCCATCATATCACGAAAGAGATTTTCATTTGATCTTAAGTGACAAATCGTGTGAGATTTAAACATCTCTTAAAAACAGCGTTATTAACGTGTCTTGAAGTTTTAATTCTCTCACAAATCCTAAGTCTTATATTTTTTCCAACACTTATCGCGTTTTTAACATCCGTAAATGCAAAAAATTAATAAAACTTGTTTGTATGTCTATTTTTTTGGGGCAAGTAAATTTTTTTATAGGGACCTTTATCGATTGAAGTAAAAAAAAAAATGGCATTCAAAAGAAAAATTAACATATTATATTAGGTTGGATCAGATTAAATCTACACGATTTTTTTTTCTCTTTTAGCGAGGCATATGCAGATTGGGGCTAAGGCAAGATGCTCACGGCGCTCACTATATAGCGCCCCTGATTGATGATATACATTTTTTTTTAGAAATTTTAATTTCGTGGTTCTAAAAATGAAGAGAAACAAAAGGGAAAACATTATGTAAGAAATATATAATGAAACAAAATTGAATGAAAATGTAACATTATTACGATTGACACGTGAAAAATAAAATGGACAACATTCCACAAGAAGTGATCTACTGAATAATGGATGGTGGGATAATGAAACAAAATTGAATGAAAATGTAACATTATTACGATTGACACGTGAAAAATAAAATGGACAACATTCCACAAGAAGTGATCTCTACTGAAGTAACCTAAGGAGTTGATTGATGTGGTGTAAGTGAGAGTGAAGTAGAGATGTTGTGAATGAAGTGGTAAGGTTGAATGAAGAGGCGATGTGAGGTAGGGTGACGTCGTATGATAGGAGTGTGGGTGTGGGTGTGTGGTAAGGTGGGTAGGGGTGAGGTCATACGGTATGATAAGATGAATAGGGTGATGTAAGGTAGGTTAAGGTGGCATGCGGGTGATGTGAGGTGGAGATGTATTCAACAAGTGGAGTTCAGAGTGGGGAAAGGTAGGATGATGGTGGGGTAAAAGGTGTATGATAGGGTGGAGTAAAGCGAGGACGAGAAGGTGGGTGGGAGGATGGGGTGTTGGTAAAGGTAAGGCAGGGATGCATGGTAGGATGGAGCGTGGTAGGGTAGGGTGAGGTGTATGGTTAGGATGGGGTGAGGTGGTATGCTAAATGAAGCACCACTCTCCTATTGTTTTTATTTTATTTTAAGGAATATGAATGTGCTTTGGGAATTCGCTACCTTGCGTGGCGAGATCATCCCGGACGGAAGATATTGATTTATATCTTGCATAATCAACCTCTTATGTGTGGCCATAATATCTTTTTACCCCCTTACGTATTTATTAAGTTGTTAAATAATTTATACAAATGATTTTTGAGTTGGATAATAGTGTTTTCGTTGCATGATTCAATGAGATTCAACCTGGATCATCTGAAATGAGCCCTAAATGTCCGGACAAGCCCGCCGATGCGAGCCTTGGTGCCGCTGCCACGAGATGTGTGAATTATACGGCCCACCAAAGTTGTTGTGATAGGATTCATTTAGATTTACAACACTCTATTCATATGATGATGTCGAGAAGATCATTATATTGATGATGCAATTCCAGTGGCGGAGTGCCTGCGGTCAGAGTTAGAAGAAAAAAAGGGAATATGGTTTTTATGGAAAAGCTAAACCACCAAATTAATTGTCTACGTATCCACCTTGAAGATGAAGATGAAGATGATATAGATCACGGTTGGTAGAGAGTTTATCTCAGAGTGTCTGTTTTTGTTTGCTTGACATCCTCTTTAAACGCTAGACGTGGTCATGTATTTATTGGTGCACTAACTCATATTGAGCAAGTTGTAGTCGAGTGAGTGTTTTCTAACCGTGTGATCGTGAGTATTCATAGGCAATTGATATAAAAGAAAACGGGAAAAAAAAACATATATATTAACGCCCCCCATTAAATAAAGCAAATGAGAAACATGCATGTGTCCTTAGGCTGGTAGTCATCTGAGGCCTTTGTTGAGGCGTCTGCCAAAAGATCCATTTCGCATGCCTACATACACAAAGGTCCGTATATTGACATACATATGCAGATTCACATCCAAACCAAAGGTGCCTTTAACTTCTAACTGTTGTAATCCTTCATCTCAACCTAGTTTGACACCTCAAAGGCTTAGGACAAGTAGGCCTTCTAGGAAAAACTTATAGAGTGATGATACCCTTTGGAGTTTGGAGCAGAGCTCTTTGTGGGTCGCACTAACGTATGCCGGTCGCGCCCATAGATAAATTTTATTTTATTAGGTTATCGTAGTTACATGGGCTGACTCACGTCATGTTTACAATATTCTATATTAAAAATCTACATTCAATATAAAAAAAAACGACATTCAAAAAATCATACATATATTGTGAGTCAGGGGGATATTTACATATTTTTTGTCTCATATTTTATTATTTTCTCAAAACTAGCTCATATGTTTCATACGGACGAATTTCGTCTTGTAAGTTGTAACTATATTTTCTTGTTCTACCGTTAGAGACATTTAACGGAGCACACTGTATGTAACTATGTACTACGTGTCTATTACTATTGGTTAATACTTTCTTATACTCGAATTAATGACCTTTTCTTTTTATTTTTATTTTTATTTTTATTTTAAATTTTTGAGTTTTGAGAAAATAATTTTTCATAATGACCTTTTTTTTTTTTTTTTTTTTTTTTTTTTTTTTTTTTTTAATTTTTTTATTTTTTGTTGTTGTTGTTTTAGCTCAACGAAAAATTCGTCTGTCAAAGCTAACATTTTCAAGTTCCCCATGAGGATCTCTGAAATTAAAAAAAAATAAAATAAAAATCCAATGAGGAAATCGGGACAAACTGGATCATCCTCTATCTTGTTTTGAATGCAATCGTAGTTGGTTTCATAGATTTGGATGCCCCAAACATTTAAAACTAAAAATAATTCAGCAGTTATACCGAGTTGGAAGGGAGCTTCACTTGAGCAGGTTTTGGCTTCAAAATTAATGGAGGACGGCGCGGTGGAGGAGGAATTTTCATGACTCATCAGTCTTAGAATCTACTCCGTGTGGGGGCCTGATTTAATTGAACCCAACTTCAACCCGAGTGGCATGGCATGGGCGCCCGCATCCTCACCATGTGGTACTCTTCACTCCTTTTTTATTCATTGACCAAATATTTTCTCCCAACCCTACACAAATTTTTTATGGGGCCTTCATTTTAGAGGGTTTGTCAAAGCATACAATTTTTAAATAGGTTTAGAATTTAAACCTATTTTCTTCTGGCTGGAGGAGGCGGTGCATTTAGGAATCCGGCCATGGCTCGAGGTGGAAGTGATTGTTTGGAGGCTGCGTCTCATGACTCGGAGGCCAGGAGAGGATCTCATAGTCCATGGTTGCCTTCTCCAGGATTGTTTGGCCGCTGTGGCTAGCTAGCTTTGCGTCTGTCTCGTTTTCATTTGTTCGACGCGTAGGGAATATCCTGCAGCATCTTTTACTTAGACATGGTTTGTTTGTTGCTTCCGCACTCTTGTGGGCTCTCGCCTCGGGTGATGTATTACCCGCTTGTTTTGCAGATATTGCTTAATAAAATGTTTGGTTTCTCAAAAAAAGAAAATTGCTTAAATAGGTTCATTTTTTTTTCCAATTATGCCCTTCCCCTAAACCCTAAACCCGCCAAAAAACTCAAACCCGGCCGGAAAACCCACCCAAAAACCCGTTGGAAAACCCCATGAACCCGCTAAACCCCTCTAAACCCCCATGAACCCTCAAAACCCACTGGAAAACCCAAAACCCGTCGGAAAACCCACCCTAAACCCGCCATGAACCCCCATGAACCCCTAAACCCCCATGAACCCCCAACTGCCGGAAAACCCCAATACCTGCCGGAAAACCCACCCTAAACCCGTCATGAACTCCCCAAAACCAGCCGGAAAACCCAAAAACCCGCCCTAAAAACCACCCTAAACCCGCCATGAACCCCTAAAACCCCCATGAACCCCCACCCGCCGGAAGATATGTTGAAGAAGAAGATGGTGGAAAAGAAAATGAGTGAAGGAAGAAGACGGTGGAGAAGAAAATGAGTGGAGGAAGAAGATGGTTGTTTAAAAATGAGAAAGAGGGAGTGCTTTAAATCTGAATTTGGAAGGGCGGGAAAATGAAAATAGTTTGAATTTAGGGTATTTTTGAACTTTCACCAGCTTTTCTATCCTCTCTTTTAGTCAAAGGTCATTTAAGAAACTCCGTATTATCTGTTCTTTTAAATAAATCCCCGATTTTTTATTGTATGAAAAATATTGCACATATATATATATATATATATATATATATATATATATATATACACACACACACATTGTTAAGGGCATCATATCAGTGTCATTCGAACTCTAAACACTCGAATTTAAGCTAAATATTCAATATTCAACTTTGCAGAGACATTTTGATCTCCATGTAAAGTTGAACCTCTGTGAGTGTGTGAGGGTAATGTACTAATGTGTGGTGCAAAGATAGATTCATAGTGATAGCTTTAGCATTTCTATTCTTTGGGTAGTTGGTGCAAGTATTTATTTTATTTTGTTTTGTTTATAAGGGTAGCCTGACGAATATATATTTGACATTGATATGCACCGGATACCGGGATACACACTCGGAGGGAATGCGTAATTATTAAAAGTTATATACGGGATTCAGCCATGCATATCTATAACTTGGATATATGAAATGAAAAAAGTGTTGAAAATTAATCGACTAAAAACCACTAGATTATTAATGAAAATCTTTCCAATAAGATGAAAAGACCGATAATGAAAAGAATCACAAAAAGATGTTTTATTTTTATGTGTTTTAGTATTTATTTGTTGGCTTATATAGTTTTGTTATATACATTCTGATCCTTATATTTTTAATATGTGTAGGCATATGTCTCGTACCCTATATTAATTTTACAAAAGTCTCGCGCTCACGTGTCTTGTATCTGTGTATGCGTAGTGAAGGTGGGTCTCTTCTTTGCTTTTATTGTAGGGGCGTGTTGACTATTAAAGCTTGCTATAGCTAAAAGGGATGTACTTGAAGGGACAAGGTTGGTGATTTCCCATTTGATACCCATACTTCATTTGTGATTTTGGACCTCTGGGAGTTGGGGGATTCAGGTCAACCTGCATTCATTGAGCTGGGAGTACTGTAGTGACCACCTTGACTTTGAGCTGGTTTGTAGGAGTTCGATCCCCTAGATCAACTTCTCTCAGCGAGAAAAATGTGTACAAGCAGACTCTTGCAAACTAGACCACTGAGGTATTAATTAATCCTCGATTTACATCCTCCACGAAGCTCTAGAGACCGGACAGTTTGGGTTGGGGCTCAACCTTGAGAATACATCACCCATGCATTTGGTATACTAGTGAAATAACTGTTGAACCGTAAGTTAACTTTTGCACATGAAAGATTTAGAGTCAGAACACAAAACAAGTACTGTTCTTTCATCTAGAGACAGCTCCACCTTATGAAAAGGAAGTTGGAGCAACCGACCCACTAAAAGAAACATTACCCTGGATAAATTATATATATATATATATATGAAATAACCCGCTAATTTTTAAAGATTGATGCATTATTTTATGTATTGACCATAATAATTTATAATGTACATGTCTAGAAAAAATATAAACAATTTGATAAATCTCCGACCCTTATGCCGAAAATCCTAGAGCCGCCCCAACTTACACTGGTATATAAAATCAGAGAACAATGGAAGGTGGAATTAAGCTATCTATTTACTAAAAGAAAAATGGTCAAAATATATTATTCTCTGTATCTACTGTCCTAGTGTCAGTGAGGCTTAGTTTATTTGTTTGAGATGAGATCATGATTCATGAGAGACCGTTTCTCACGTTCAAGTACGTTTATAATAATATGCTAAGGTAAGAATATCTCTATGCCTTATTGTAACGACCGAAATTGGAAAAGTAGGAGAAACATTACCAAAATATAAGGATGAAACATAACGCATTTGGTAAGCTTAAATTAACCATTTTAAAGCCATGCGAGGACGATAAGTAGTTATTGTATCGTTTATGCCTCAAGTACTGCTATTAGGCCTATGTTTTGAGGCGTTATTGTATCAGAGTCGTCTATCAGATGGAATTAAGTGTTGTGCCATGGGAGACGGTTATCCTCTTGTAGAGTCCCGACGTCTACCAGATGGAGTTGAATTTCATGATGTGATAGACAATGGCAGCCTCCTCCAGATTCCTCTAGTAGGATCTTACTGAGGACGTGTAATCCTTAATAGAGGTAGAATGTAATTCCACAAATCAGAAAAGTGAGAGAAAAATTAACTGTAATATATGGTTGAAACATAATGGTCTAGGTAACTTGTATTAACCCTTTTTAGGCTAAGCATAGGATAATTAACCTACGTAATTAGTAATTAGTAATTAGTGGATCCTTTATTGCTCAAGTAACGCACCTAGGCCAGGGGTATTTTTTTAAAGCTTTTTTATATAAGCTGATTCGAAAATTAGAATGCATTCTTGTTTAATCTGATGCAACTTTCTTCACCTTTCAAATATCAAACATTTCTTGTGCATGCATGGGATTTTTTTGGCTTCAGTTTTCAGTTGTAAAATAAAGTTTTTTCTTTTCAAAGTGAAGCAAAAATATTCATAGGATTCTGTCATTTTGTTAAACATTTAAGCCAATGCACAACAGAGCCTTTTATTTTGCTTAAGGACAAATAAATAAATATAAATGCATGCACTATGCATATCCTGTACACTGAAGCAAAATCTTGGTTTTAGGCCAGTAAATAAACCAGACTAACCTAATTTTGCTGACTTGTAATTTTGGTATTTGAGTCTATGAAGCATATTATGCATGAGTTTGCTTGGACCTAATTTACACATTATTATCTTTTATGCATAACTCAAACTTCCATTTTATTGAAACTTTGATGAGATTGACTACAACTTCTATCCTTGTTTTTCATTTAATCCAAAATGATGTAATAATCCATTACAAAATAAAAATAAAAATACAAAGACAGATCATTCTCTTATCTATTTTTACAATGAATAGTGTTCTTGTCACACCACTCGACCTCGACACAATAAATGTCATAACTTGATGTGTAGGATCACCCATGTGGCAAAATGACTGTTATTTTGGTGCCACATCATGAGAGTTTCCACTGCCACAACTTGATGTGTCATTAGGGCCGCTCATGTGGCAGTGAGACCCCTCTTAAATTGGTGTCACATCATCAGAGAGTGCCTCACCGCCACAACTGATGTGTCCGTAGGACCACTCGTGTGCAATGAGAACCCCTAAATTGGTTCCACATTCTAAGAGGTCCCACTGCCATGTCATGCTTGTTGTGTTTTGTTGTGGCACTAGGATTACTCTCTGACCATATAATTTTTTTTTAGCAATTCTTAAATCTCAAGCATTAAATGGAAATAAGCTCAAAGAAGGCTAGCACTTATATATATATATAAAATGTATCTTCACCCTCTATACTGCATTAGATGCAAAATGATAACACCAAAATTCTTCTTTTTCTGCATGCTCACAATGAAAGTTGTTATCTTTTGGCCTAAATATCTCCTCACAAGCTATACACAACGTAAAAGAAAGTCCCTTTATACCCCTGGTTTACATTCAAAATTTCAAAAATATTCTCCTCTTTCCTCTAAATCAGATGATACACAAAACACAACATTAGTTCTACACATGGAAGAGGCATTGCTAAAATCTTCTTCAATATTCCCTTACTTCATGCTTGTAGCTTTTGAAGCTGGTGGGATTTTAAGAGCTATTCTGATTTTACTTTTATATCCCTTTGTTTGTTTGTTGAGTAAGGATATGAAAGTCAAAATCTTGGTCTTTTTGTGTTTCTTTGGATTAAAAGCAGAGAAATTCAGGGTTGGAAGGTCTGTTTTGCCTAAGTTCTTTCTTGAAGATGTGGGACATGAAGTGTATAATGAGGTGATAAATTATAAAAGGATAGTAGCCGTAAGTGATTTACCAAGGGTTATGATTGAAGTATTTGTGAAGGATTATTTGGGGATTGATCTTGTTATTGGGAGAGAATTGAAGGTGGCATTTGGATATTTTGTTGGTTTAATGGAGGAAAAGAAAAATACTGATTATGATATGCTCAATGTGGTTAGTGGACATGGAAAGCTAAAATCTATTGTTGGTTTTAACAGCCTCAGTTCTTGTTTTGCTCAAGAACTTTTTTCTGCTTGTGAGGTTGGTATTTATTTTAATGGTTTATGTACATTGATCGTGTTGAAATGTATTGTGTTTAAATACGTAAACTTACCATCTTTCCAAAAGTTTCAACTTTTGGTAATTCGACATGCTATTAAAGCAGAATGCCATGTGTTCGAACCTCTCTGTCGCCATTTTTACTTCAATTTATGTTTGTTAGGACTCTTTATTGGCTTTGTATGCCTTATATTTTGGGACTCTTTATTTGCACCACCACGTTTTTACCAAGACACCACACTATTTGTTCATCATCACACTGAATCTACCTTCAGAAAGTCGATTATTGAGTCAAGAATCGACTTTTTGAGGGTCCAGTTGTGAGGATTGACATTTTGCATGTTGATTCGACCAAGCTAAAGAATTGACTTCCTGAAGATTGATTTGGTGTGGTGCAACAAGTAATGTGGTGCCTCGATAAGTTGGGGCAGTGGCGAATCAAGGAAAAAAGTTCAGTGGGGTCACACTGTTTCAAAAGTATATAGTAACCCAAAAAAAAAAATCGGGTTGGGCGGGTAATTTGGTCAAAATTTTCTGGTCGAAACCAGGTTGGGCGGGTAATTAGATCAAAAATTGATTTTTTTTTACCGTAACGCACGTCGTTTGAATTTTTATTTTATTTTTATAAAGTTGAGTGGGGTCGCGCTGCACCAAGACACGCGATGGATCCGCCACTGAGTTGGGGTGTGGTCCAAATAAAACCGTCTTCAATTTCCTGTGTGCAATGTTAGGCCAACCTCTTTTACAAGAAGGCTATACGTGAGGGGCGTGTTGAAGTGCCTATGCTTAAATATATATTACTTGCCTCCCTTACGTTTTATGTTCGTAGTAGAGATGGTAATTCAATAGATCGTTATATGCAAACTTTTCATCGAATTTGTGAGATTTATTATATTGTCTGCATGATTCTTTAAACTAATATTTAGCCTCTTTTGTGTAACCACAGGAGATATATATGGTAAGCACATCAGAGAAAAGAAAATGGAGTATCCTTCCAAAGGACAAATACCATAAGAAATTGATTTTCCATGATGGAAGATTAGCCTTTAGGCCAACATTTTACAACACTTTATTCATGTTTCTATGGCTACCCTTTGGACTTATCCTATGCACTCTTAGGGCATTTGTTGCATTCATGTTGCCCCACAAATTATCTCTCCCAATTCTAACCTTCACCGGCATGAAAATGACAGTAACCCACACCTCCACAAGCGAATCAGTTGAAACAATATCTGGTGGTTCAGTATACGTATGCAACCATCGAACACTTCTAGATCCGGTATATGTATCAATGGCACTAATGAGACCTGTCAACGCAGTCACGTATAGTATAAGTCGTGTATCAGAGCTTATCTCCCCGATCAAAACGACTCCATTGAAGAGGAATAGAGAACATGACTTGAAGAAAATGAAGGAGCTACTATGTAAAGGTGATCTAGTGGTATGCCCTGAAGGAACAACTTGTAGGGAACCATATTTGTTGAGATTTAGTCCTTTGTTTGCAGAAGTGAGTGACAATATTGTTCCTGTTGCATTAGACATGCATACAACCATGTTTTATGGGACAACTGCTAGTGGGCTCAAGTGTTTAGATCCTCTGTTTTTTCTATTGAATCCATGCCCGGTTTATAGGGTCCGGTTTCTCGAGAGATTGGCGAAAAGATGTACATGTTCAGGTGGGAAATCAAACATACAAGTGGCTAATCATGTGCAGAAAGACATAGCAAAAGCATTGGGGTTTGAGTGTACTAGTATAACAAGGAAAGATAAGTACATGATATTGGCCGGCAATGAAGGGATTGTGTGAGAACTTTTGGACTTGTTTGAAAGATTGTTTTGTGTGTAGTAGATTGTATTCGGTGAAAGATGCGTTGAGTCAGATGTTGAGTCAGATGTTGGGGCTTTCGGATTATTGTATGTGTAAAAGTTTTTATTTTATTTTATTTTATTTTAGTGCATATGAAAAGTGTTGAGTTTTAACAATTTTTATCGATGTGTTCGGACAACAAATCAACATAAGCATTTTAGTTATTTTAATAAAGTCATTTTATTCAATGAATAATGTAAATTTCTATATACGATACTGAAATTCGATGGAAACAAAACAACATTTTAATCTAACCTTATTCTCTAGATATATAAATCAAATTGAAATATTATTTCATTTTAAAATGAACATTATTTTTCTTTTCTTTTTTTCTCCGGAAAACGAAAGATTTTATTAAACGCCGGACTAACGCCGGTAATGTACAAAAACAATGCCGGACACAACCGGGCAAAGCAAACTAAAGACTCAAACAATAACAATACAACAAGGTCGAAATAATACATCGGGTCCGCAGGTCGAAATAATACATCGAATTCGAGTGCGGAGGCAGGAAGGAAAATTTTCCAAAAAAGCGTTCGAATAGCGTGGATCTTAGGTGAATCTATTACTCGACCAACACAAACAAAAAACAAAAACAAAAACAACAAACTCTGGAAAAAAAAAAACTAAAAACGATAACACCGCTAGACTACATGGCCTCAAGCCGCCGTCGTACGGTATAGAGAGCCCGCAACCTTATTTATCTTAGACTATCTCCAGTGGTGTTACTCCATACATCACTCCAAATACATTATTTTTCACTCCAGTTACACCTTTTCAACACTTTAAAAAAACATTCACTTCAATAGACACACTTAAAACAACACTTCAAAATCCATTTTCTTTTATTATCAACCTAAACATCAATTCATTTTCCATCTTGGTACCTTCTATTTTCTCACGGTAATTCAAATAAAAATGATAAATTTTGTATTTTGTATTACAAGAATATTTATATTGAAAAAGGACGGAGAAAGAGACATAGATTCTTTCCAAAATGCACTCAGGATCTCCGAGAGAGCATGTAGAGGATTTAAGAAGTAGAGGTAGATAAAGGTTAACTTCTTGTGGGTATAAAGGAGATGTATATTACTTCAAAAGTCTTTTAAAGTAGATGGTCAAGTGACCATTGTGGACAGTCTAAATCATGAATGTCATCAATTGTGATAGGTGGTTCATTTAGCAAACAAGCTGCTAAAATATTGATTTTATTTTATTTGGTTAAAAATCAAAACTACGTCGTTTTCGTTATTTTCTACATCAAAACCTTCTATGTAGGGTTTTTGTTCACATCGACATCATTGAAAAATTAATTAATAAATAAAGTATCGAGATTTCTCTGAGCCCAGGTTGATGCTCTTGAATTAATGAGTTTTGGTGCCCAACGAAGTCTTGAAGATGGCTTTGAGGCGATTCTTGACGGTGAACTACTGTCTTCTCTCAGTTCGTTCTTCCAACATTTCAGGGCATTCCGCTTTCTCCTCTAAATCTACTCCTTACATTGGTAATCAATCTCCCATCATCCATTTTCTTTTTTCGTTTTCTTTTATCCAATCTGTAGGGGTGTGTTTATGCAATTTATGTAGAATTTTTCTTGTAAATGTGATAATAATAATAAGTACCTGAAACTGAAAAGACAATTAATTTCATGAAGTGAAGGTTGGGATTCCGGAGTTTTTGAATGGAGTTGGTAAAGGGGTAGAAGCTCATGTGGAAAAGCTTGATTCTGAGATTGGAAATCTTCAAAAGCTGCTGGTTACTCGCACTTTGAAGCTGAAAGAACTGGGTATTCCCTGCAAACATGTAAGCCCATATTACTCCATTTATTCTAAGCTATTTTTCCTTAAATTTATGAAACCTTTGATTTCATTTTCGTTGCTCTTAGCAATATCGTGTATTCATTACAATTTGTTCATTTCAAGGGGATAGTAATGTATGTTGCAATGCTTGATAGTTGGAATCATGGTTTGTCAAGACACTCACCTAGGCAAGAGTCGAGGTCTTAACGCCTAGAAGGTAAACTAGGATTGCTTAGGCAAGATGTTGTATAAAAAGGGAACTGCGTGTGTGCGTGCGCATGATGCAACTTTTGACTGATTAGTAAGTACTCCTGTATGAATTGGTGCATGTATGACTAGTTTAATCGATATCATTGGGTCGTTAGGACATACTACATATGTAGGTGTCTGCAGTTATTTTGATGTGGCTGAGCTTATAGTGCTCACAAGACACAATTTAATATTTGTTTGATATGAATTTTCCCTTTTTTTCTTTTGGACTTTTACTGATATTCTCGTGAATCGGCTTCTATTTTTCAACTTTTTCCGTGATTGCCTAACATAGTGAGACGAGCCTAGGTGCTTTGGCTTCGTCTAGCGCTTTAACAACTATGGTTGGAAAATGTGTGCATAACAAAGACAATGAGGTAAATGGATTTGTTTTATCATGCCTTTTGAACTGTTGTCATAATTCAACATAAATTATTTCAAGTGTTCATAAATCCTCTAAGTTGGAAGGGTAGAAGTGAAAAATTTTATTGAAAAAGTTGAAAAATAAGGTCTAAATATTGTGGTTGATCCGGTTAACTGCGATTAATCTATAGTTTGAACTTTGAACTGCTTCTTATCTTTATAACTCAAGTCCATAGGCTTCAAAGACACTTTCTGGACGATGGATTATGTTTTGGTGAGCAGGTATTATGTTTCGTATCTCCAAACGATACATAAGTTTTGTATGCTGTTTTAAGGGTTACACTCTACTCCATAGTTATTGGCTTTTAACAGGATTAGATTATATAGTTGTCTGTCATCAGACTTCTGTTTGTGTTTGGTGCTTGGTAATCTAATGATGTAAAATACATAGGTAAAGATTTGCGAGTGTAATCATATTAGCATGTAGCCAACACAGTGTATAAGCTTATTCTATTGTATATGTGCAATTGCGCATGTTTTTTTAGGCGTTTGGTAAAGGCAACTCAAAAAAGCCATTTTCGGTGCACCACATTGACATTCAACCTCTATAAAGTCAAATCTAAGCTCAATATTTTACTTTTCAGAGATCAAATGTCCACATTCAACCTCTAAAACGTCGAACATAAGCCTGAAATGTGGTGCCGTGGTAGTTTTTATGTTTAATTTTTTTTTCTTACTGAAGTTACTGTACATTACAGATATTGTTAAGCTGACTATTGTTCTGCTAACGATTTATGTAGATTACTGAATTCTGAAACCTTTTCTTGTGATTTTTGGCAACCTGAAATATTAACGCATTTTTTAGATTTTAGATATCCTTAATTAGCAGCGTATATTGACGTGCCCAAACGAGTAAGAAATGATTATAACAGGTGAATTTCATTGTTGTTTTTGCAGAGGAAGCTGATTCTGAAATATGCTCACAAGTATAGACTTGGACTATGGAGGCCTCGAGCCGACGCTGTGAAATCTTAATTATGGGGATACAACAGCATCTGCATTAATGATCTTTCTATTCAGTCTTTCCCAACATTTTATTTCAAAATTGACTGTATCTTCTTCTGGTAGAGCTTTATGTTGAAATGCTGGAAGTTTAGATTAATACAGTTACTATTAGACTTTGATAAACAAGTGTCTGTGTTTTGCTTGAATAATGGTGTATCTCCATTGAAGGCTAACCATGCATTTATTGGTCGTAAACATTGGAATAGAAACAAAACAAGGCTAACCGGTTTCTTCTTGTGACTGAAAGTGGGATAAAGCTTAAAACAAAACAAGGCTTTTCTGAAGAACACAATGCCCT
The DNA here is from genome assembly GCA_026214975.1 of Gentiana macrophylla. Classification (NCBI taxonomy): domain Eukaryota; kingdom Viridiplantae; phylum Streptophyta; class Magnoliopsida; order Gentianales; family Gentianaceae; genus Gentiana; species Gentiana macrophylla. The sequence continues at coordinate 114,678,839 of CM047811.1, forward strand.
GTAAAACAAAACGAGGCTTTTCTTATGAACACACTGCATAAAAAAGAAGATGAGGATTTTCGATTTTCTTAAGAAGTTGGAGCCTAAAAAAAGAGAAGCTTTTCTTAAGAACACAATGCACTGTAAGACAAAACGTGAGGCAAAAAAATGTTAAGAAAACACCGTGCAGCGTACAACTAAACGAGAGGCAAAAAAAACACCTTGCGGCGTAAAACTAAACGAGAGGCAAAAAAAACTACACGAGAAGGCAAAAAAACACCGCCAGCGTAAAGCTTAATGAGAGGCAAAAAGTTTAAAAGAACTTAACAAGAGGCAAAATGAGGCCAGAAAACCACCGTGCAGCGTAAAACTAAACGATAGGCAAAAAATGTTAGTAAAATGGCCCATGCAGGTCTCGAACCTGCGACCTTCGCGTTATTAGCACGACGCTCTAACCAACTGAGCTAATGGGCCAATTGGTCTATGCTACAATAAACATTATATTTGTACGCGTTTTCAGTTTTTTTCACCACACCTGATCCAACGCCAAGAATGCCAAAAAATACCGAATGCTTGCTCGGAGACAAGCTACCGACAAGAAGGTAAAACAGTCCGCCCTGTTTGACATCACAAGTTCACAAACTACATTTATATTTTGGAAACTGGCTCGGCTCACACAGTATGCCGTTTAATCCAGCACAAATTACAACCCTTACTGAACTTTGTAGATCTGTTATCTTCCCCAAAGTATTAGTGTTGCATTTCCATCTCTCAAAGAACTTAATTGTCTCGGGCGTAAATAATTTAAGTATTTAAACACAATTCTTCATTTCAACAATCAACTACTATATCATTATATTCATATAGATGGAAGTAAAAGAAAATGAAGGTTAAGCTAAATCAATGAGATTGTGAACGGCTTTATTCCTTTACCAACTATTTATAAGAAGTAAAGGAGACATTTTATCAGCAAACTGATGAAACTGTACCTATTAAACCTTGATTTACAAGTTTCTGCCAACTTAAAAAAAAAAAAAGAAAAAAAGAAGAACAAAAGCTAAACGAAGAATGCTATACTATTCAATGCTATGCTATAAGCGATAAGGGTTTCGAGAGATACCGACTATGACAAAGTCTTTTCATCGGTACAGATCGTTTACATGTGACTTCCTGCAGTAATTAATAGAATTACCCATGTGATTAATTAAACCAAAGGAATAAACCGTTTAGTACATTAATTAGTGAAAGAACTAAATCAACATCAGCCATGTCTCCTAGATGGTGTTTCCTCCTGTATCATTTTTGTATTGTAAATTAATGCAGTCTCTTACAATGATTCTAATAGAGCTTGCGCTTCCTGAGCTGGAGGCATTCTTATTGAACTTATAGCAGCCGATGCTTGGGAGCTAGGATCCAAGTGGTTGGCCAGCTAGGGGAGGGGTTATACGAGAGAGGAGCTTTTGCTGCTTCGATAAATTCCAAGGCTTCTTTCTCTGCATAGATTAGGAGGCTACCAATGTTTTGCTCATTATTTTCGAAGATTTTTTTTGCATCGAGACTTCCAAATATACCATATGGTGGTAATGATGGTAGCAATTTCTGTTGTGTCTCCGTTGTCGAGAAGAGCATCCAGGAAGCTAGCAAAGTCAGTTGATAGCCGAAGTGCAGAAGTAACCGAGGTGCGGTTCAAAATCCTCCAAGCTTCCTTGGGCACCATGCATTCAAAGAGAGCGTGATAAACATTTTTCAAGGTGAAAACCGCAAATAAAGCATCATCCGTTGCCTATTCCCCTCCGTTGCAAAGAGGAACCGACAGAAAGGTTGTCATGGAGGCAATGCCAAATAAAGTGACTGATGCGGGGTCGAACATTTAGAGTCCAACAACGATGCCAAACCTGATTAGTGTTGCGAGAAGAGGTGGCTCTGCCGTTGGCCAGCTCGGGGTGGTAGAGTGTAGCCGCAAGCTTATACCCGGATTTCACCGTGTAGTTGCCTCGTCTGTCATAGTGCCAAATTAAGTTGTCTCTGTGGGATCCAGACGGCAAAAGGATGCTGAGAATTGCTTCGGCCTCGTGTGGGTAAAAGAGTTGCTGGATGAGATCAGATTTCCACATGCGAGTGTGCGGGTTAATAAGGGCATCAACCTTCAAATCCGAAGGGAGTGTGGATGAGCTGATACGGAAAGTAGTCGGCAGAGGAACCCATACATCTTTATATATGTGGATCAGAGACCCATTTCCCACTCGCCAATGCAACCCTTGAGTTAAGAGATCCCGACCTTCTAAGAGACTTCTCCAAAGGAACGAAGGCTGCAGACCCAAGGGCGCATCAAGAATATTCAAGACTCTGAAGTATTTAGCTTGTAGAACTTTGCTGACGAGAGTATCTGGCAATTTTAGAATCCTCCAAGCTTTCTTGGCAAGGAGTGCCAAATTAAAGAAACTAAGATTTCGAAATTCGAGCCCTCCTAGGTCCTTTGGCATAGTACACACAGGCCGGAAATCCGCAACACGCAAAGGATTCTTGACCTTTGGTATAAGTGAGATGAAAGTCTCTTGTTGAGGGCCGAAATATCACTATCCCCATTTTGATTCTTTATTTACTTCCACTGATATTTCAGTCTGTTAATTGTAAAATTATCTTTTTTTAACACACCAATTACTATGATTTTGTCCAAAACCATATTAAAATTTATGCAATTTTCTAGATGTTAGTGCCCAATGCTCAATTCGTTCGTTGACATAACAAAGAATAAAAATATCACTAATTGGTTACGAGTTTTAATACGCAAATTTTTTTTTTAAAGAAGTTTAATAAGCAAAACTTGCTTTCGCAATTAACTCAAATAAATTAAGACATGCAATGGAAAGAAGATCTCAAAAGACAATAAAAAAGTAAAACTGTTGGAGTAGATGGACTCTCAAGCCTCTTAAATTAAAAGAGGCCCCATCTCACTTTAATTAATTACACCTAAAACAATCCATTTAGCGAAATTCCTTGATGCCATAATCATCTTCTTCTGAAACCTCTGGAACATCATCATCATAATCATAATATCCTTCTTGTAAGAAGTCTAAAAATGAATCATCTTCTCCCTGCAGGTCATAATAATCTCCTTCTTGTAAAAACTCTAGCAATGATTCTTCGTCTTCAAGCAGGAGGAATGGCCTGTCATGTCAAAACATGCAAAGGGGGATCGAATGAATTAAATGTTGCTTTAATTAAACTATAAAACTAATTAAGGATAATAAATCCCAAAATATAACAAGAAATTTTAAATAATAAATGAAAAATTAATTCAGATAAATTAAAATACATACTTACCGTTTATCAATAATGAGTCTGTAGCCAATCTTGTAGGAAGCATAAGCATCAATGCAAGCATATTCAATCTGTCCAGTATTCAGAACCCTAGCCTCCCAATTGCTCATGCAAATATGCTTAGGTTTAGGCATATGCAGCCCACAAATGTCACTTGCAAGTACCTTCAAACCTGGCTTACTCAAGTATTTTCCTGGCAATTTGGCCCTTGCAATTTCCAAAATGTCCTTACGATTACTACACTTTAACCCATACTCATTCTCAAGCTTCAACGCATCACCCTCTACCTCAACTCCAACAAACGTAAAGTTTGGATCTTCGAGAAAGGCCTTGAGGAGATTAGGGATTGCATCCACATAGAAAAGCTGTAGGATTAAGCATTTCGTGTCGATGCAAAGCTGAAGAGTTGCTGATTTGTTGCTGGTTGATTGTATAAAAGTTGGCCTCCATTCAATGTCTAAGCCCACAACCTTTGGAATGCCTGAATACTTGGAATAAATGCCACGTACCCATTCATTAGCAATAGCTTGTTTGTCTGTAACTGTTGTCTCTATATCTTTACCGTCATATCTAACATAGTGTTTTGAAGAAACAAGAGAACTCATCTTTTTGCAGAAATGTTCCTAATTTTTTGTTTTTGGGGTATTTGTGTGATTTGGATGTATGAGATCTGTATGTGCCTTTATTTATAGTACTACTATATGCATGACGCTTTATTTCAATAGCTTTAATAATTCCTCCATTCGTTTCTATTTATTTGTCGCAGTTCCCAAAATTAAAAATTCTTTTTTATCTGTCGTGGTTACATATCCAATACATATTTTAATACTCTTCCTGCTTTTCAATATTACTTTTCAGCTTTCTACACTCATTCAACCAATCAATCTTCCATATTCAATATACCACTACACTTTTCAAGATTTTTTTAGTGCTCCCTCCGTCTCATTTTGTTTGAAACATTTTGGAACTCTAAAAGTTTAACGGAATATCATTTATTATTTTGCTCTAGTTATTTAAAACATGATTACTTTACGATTATGTTCTTCTTTTATTGTCCTTAAACATTTTAATAAATATAGTTATGTGGGTATTTTGAGAATTTAAGAAGAAAGTTTTTAGTTTAAATTGAGTTATGAGATTGATTTTGGGACATCTATAGTGAAATAAGTTCCAAACAATTTGAAATGAAGAGAGTATTTTATAATGAAAGTCAATGCAATTCCTTATTATTTTTTCAAATAATAAGGAACGGAGGGAGTAGTTAAACTTTACATGCAGAATTTAAATTTGGGGTTCAAGAATAGAACTGAATCGTTTCATTGTCCCCTTTGATCTGTGTGCTAATTAATTGATTATCGTTATTGGGACTCGGAGGGACATAATGTAACCATTTCATTTTTTCAATGCGATTACATATATGAACGCTCCAACTTCCACCGACTTTTCAATATAATCTGTGTCTTTAATTAATAAGCTCGTCAAAATCTAGGATATATATACTACATTCGTCTCAAAATATAAATCATTTTGGGTATTTTTACATGGATTAAAAAAATGATTAAATGACATAAATTTTAAGGAGAAATGACTAAAATATCTTCTGACTATCATTAATGAAATGGTTATAAAAGATTGTTTTAATTATTCTATGTAAAAACTGAAGAAAAAAAAAAAAACCTTACTAACTTGCATGGTATCTAATAAACCGAGCAAATGATAATTTAATGGTTCAAAATATCCAATGAATAATATTTTAAGGGAATAAATTCCATTTTTCCCATATAATAAATATCCGTTTCACTATCATCAATTAAATGGATCTAACAACACTATAAATACACACTTTTTTTTTCTCAACCGGGACTCAAACTCAGGATCTTTGAGTCTTGAGACATCAGCAATGACCACCGGAGAATTTCCTATTGGCAACATCATGATAAATGTTAAAGACAATTGTTTTAGGTAATTAACATGTCACTTGTTTAGGGACTTGAGGCTGCACATGTGTTTCTTTCGACAACAATTAAACGTTCTAGAGACTTAATCTAGTTTGGGTCATTAATATAGACTGAGCTTTAAACATTTGTACCAGTTGTGGACTGCATTGCTATTTTTAATAATAAAAGTTCTTCTTTTAAAATAAAAATAAAAATAAAAAACCATGTCACTTGTTTAGGGACGGTTGTATTAATACCTACATCCGTTATTAAATAAATGTCTTATTGACCAAAATAATTTGTCTATTAATATTTGTCAATTAAAATATAAAAATATATTGCTATTAAATTTTTTACTCATTTCATCTCTAACGTATATTAATAACGTATGTAGATTAATATTTGTCATTTAAAATATAAAAATATATTGGAGCATTTTACCTTTTCACAAATGTTTCACGATTAGCGTATTAGCGAAAGTTTGTTTCTTATTTAGTATTCTTGCGAAAGTTTCTTTCTTATATAGTACAGCGATGTACTCGCGACGCGCGATATATTAGCGATGTATTGGCGAAATGTAAAATCGCGAATACCCTTGGCGATGTATTGGCGATACCTTGGCGATGAATTAGCGATCTTTAGCGATCAATTGGCGATACATGGCGATCCATCGGAGCGCGATATAAGGGAGTATTATTTAGCAAAAAAAACTTTGCGAAAGTATCATTTAAGGAATTTTCCCTTATATTATTGGGAAATTAGGGATAAGGACACAATCTGGAATATTTTTAAAAATAACGGAGACACTACATATTTTTATAGGAGAATGACATTTGCATAATTTTTATAGCGAGAATGACAAACAGTGAATCCCGAAAATCAGTGAATCTTCTCAGTGAATTTCGACAATGAATTTTGAAAATTAGTGAATTTCGACAGTGAATTTCGGCAGTGAATTTAAACAGTGAATTTCGACAGTGAATAAATAGTTTTGTCCTTTATGCAAAAGTTTCAAAAGACTGTCATTCTACTCAATTGATGAAATATTTCTGTCCTTCTCCCTCATTCCCCCTATTATTATTAGTCCATCCGTTTCTATTTAACTGTCGCAGTTGTCAAAATAAAACTTTTATTTTTATTTGTCGTAGTTACATTTCCAAAACATATTTTAATTAATACTCTTTCCGCTTTTTAATATTACTTTCAATTTTCTAGGCTAATTCAACCAATCAATCTTTCATATTCAATACACCACTACATCTTTCAAGTCTTTTTTTAGTATTTTATAATGATGTTTTTCTCAAATACGACACATCATAAGGAACGGATGGAGTAGTTTTCATTGTTTCACTGTCTTTTTATTAGTGAAAATTTCGTGAATTTCCATGGGAAAATGCACTATTTTGTTATGCATCCCACCATCCGAAAAATTTATTTGGTCCATTTTTTTTAATTTTATTTTTGGGAGATCTAGATATTTAATCCGGCAATACTATATAAGTACAATGCTCAATCGTACTTGTAAATCTAGAGGCCAAACAAGAATTGAAAGGAGTTAATTTGCTGGCTAGCTAAATTAAGGAACCCCAGGGACCAAAATTGACATGAACATTCCTCAGATGCTGTTGGATAATATGAATACATACCTTCTGAAATGTAACAACAACCGCGAGATCAAGATAACTGTTGTGGAGAACAGAAATCATATAGCAACCGCAATGAATGCAATGAAGTCTTTGCTTGATCATAGCAAGTCCATAGTCGGATTCGATGTGAAAGCTAGCACAGTACAACGTTCGAGTACAGGGAACATCATCGTAGGGCACGAAATACTTGTTCTTTGCGTGAAAGATCATTGCATCATTGTTTTAATGGGTCGCATAGGATATATTCCTGGATGTCTTCAACAATTTTTGTGTGACAATTCTATCTGCTTTGTAGGCCGGAATGCAAATGAAAAGAATGCTTTGTTGAAGAATCGTTTGGGAGCGTCGTCCAACGTTATGCCTAATGGACTTGAAATTGCGCCTTTCACTGCTAGGGTTCTTATGAACGCTAAGATTAAAGGGTGTTACAGTTTCACACAGTTGGGAAAAGAAATAGGGTTAGATTTTAAGGATGATGAGGTAACAATTGGGAGATCAGGGGGATGGACTGATTGGGTTGATCTTTGTTTGTCTGCAGATGATTTATTGAGTGCCATTGATGAAGCTTACAAGTGCTTCGAAATAGCTCATTTCGCATGTAAAAGCTTGCCTGAAAACCGCAAGGGAATTGAAGAAAATGGAAAACCCTGAAACAGTATGGTGAATAATTACCAAAGTGGCGTATCTGTGCATCATATATGACGGTCTTCCGTAGTGAAAAAATGTTTAAAAAGTGTAGGATGAAAGGTTGAGAAATATTCGTATTTTCGTCAAAGAAAAGAGGATAAGTTAAATTGGTTATTGAATAAAAACTGATTGACTTGTCATCTTCATTGTTTATGTATGTTACTTCTCATTTTCATTGTTTATGCATGATTCATTGTTTTTGTATGATTGTTAACATACGGAATTTTGTTTAAATGGAATAGAAAATGTTTATTTTAACTATCTTTGAAAGAGTTTTGATACGGGTACAATCTTTGAGACACAATGAATGACACAACCATCATTTATATCCTTGATCATGATGGATACATGTTGATCACTAGATCATACACTATGATCAAGAGTGTAGATCATTGTTGTATCACTCGTTGTGTCTTACAATTTATGCATGTATCATTGTTCAACTTTGAAAACAGATAAATTACCACGTATATTAAATGATACCGAACGAAAATTTATGAAATACGTTGCCCTTGATCATTTCATCCCATATCGTCCTATCATATGCTGGAAGTAGTGTCCGAAAGACAATTTATGTAATTGTTTTTATAATTAATAAATGATAGATTTATTCTCATCTTATTATTTGCTTCGTGCTTATATGTAATATACCGCTGAAAACCCCAAGTCGTATCATGTGTAGCCATGTAAATTAGTGTGTGTCACACGTGAGGATTAAGTTTATGGGGATACACTTGAACTATTACTCTGTGGTGAACTTAATCAAAGTATATGGTCTATTGATTAAACCACCATTAATGCGCCCATAACACTTTAAGGTGTGACCGTCTTATCTGGACCATCGATATTGATTATCTAAGTGGGACATTTTTATATGATGTAGTCATATAGGACAGGACAGATTTAATCTGCATTTCTCATATAATTCCGTGATTGAAAAATCTTATTAAATCACAAGATGATCATATATGGATTAACTTTAATCCTGAAGTGATTGCATACTCCTACTGGTTTCAGGATAGGGTTTGATGTGTTCGTTCAGGATCGCTAAGAGGCGCGGTCCAAATCACTTTCACGTTGGCACTATTCTGGAATAAGTGAGAAGTGTGTGTTTTACAGATATGGAATTCATTCCTTCCTGCGGGAAGTAGAAAGACAATCCTTTATTTGTTAATCCTAGAAACTGATCGATTCGCGGAGTTCGTATTGGTTATGAACTAATTGATCACTAGTGGGTTAATGGTAAATACGGATAAGATGTATTGAAGAAGATTTATGGAAATAATCCCGCTTCATTACGGATAGTCTATGGAGGGTTAGTTTATATGTAATGATTATAGCAATAGACGCTAATCGACTCGACTCGACGTTTTGAGAATAAGTTATATCTATAATCTATAAAGTTCAGTTTCGGATTTATGGTGGCGTAATTCCGAAATTAATAAGTTGAGTAGGAATATTTTGTACGATGAATATTTTATTCAATTTATTGTAGTTACTGGTTATAGGTCCATGGTTCCCGAGTCGGTCAGAGCCTCATTTATATGATAATTAGCCCACGTGCTTATAAGATAATTATGAGAAGATCCTAAGGATCCTTTACCCATTAAGACTCTGATTTTGATATTTAAACTATCCATAATTATCTCCTAAATTATATGGATATACACATAATAATCCTTAGGGACTAAGAATTAGGATCCTTGCAGGATAAGACTTTGGACGAGATGTCTTCTATATAAACAACCGCTAAGGAACTACTGAGACTTGATTCCTGAATAATCAACATGATACGTAGACCACTTGAGAGAGGAACTCTCAAGCTCAGTCTAAACCCACCCAAAAAAACCATCTCTCGTTCATGTTATTCTAAATAAAACGAAACGGATAACTGTTAGACGAAATCCAGCGTCGTCATGATAGTTTAACGATTCCTAAATAAATCAATGGAAAGAAAATGCAATGACATGGTTGTCCGAAACTTAATCCATGAATAAACAAAATTACTGTTCCACAGTTTAAAGAAATTATTAGATGCTCGAATCATCAAAGTGACTGGCACTTGGACCGTTCATAATCGAATTGAAGAAATGAAAAGGTTCAATTAATTAATTAGCTGTATGTCTCCCCTCCGAGTCCCAATGATATATAATTATCAATGGATTCAATGCATCGTAAACCGATCGAAAAGATAGTCATGCCATGCCATGCCATGCCATATATGTTACACTCATAAGCGATTGATCGAATTCAAAATCCAAATTTAAGTCTGCATAAATCGATCAAATTGACTTGACTAGCCATATGGAAAGACGAAGGAAATTGATAGAGGACAAAAAGGAAAAGATCATCTGATGATGGTGACTGAATCTGAAGACGAAAAAGAAGAAGAATACCCGAAAAAGAAGAAACGGAAGGCGGCTGAAGAAGAAGAAGTACTTGAAAAAGCAGCAGATCTATTATATGTTGCTGCTTTGTGGGAAAAAGTTGAATCATCTCTCAAGGCAAAGAATTATCATCTCACTGATTCTGAAAGAATTTCTGTCATGAACTTTGTCTTGACCAGTCGGCCTGCAGAGGTAAATTTGGAATATCTGTACTTGTATGTTGAAGGTTATACTGTTATAGAGATGGCGTATCAAAGATAACGGCTGAGTTTCCAATGCTTGACAAAATAGCTGATCAATTATCTGAGACATGTAAGAATTTAGAAAGAGTAATTGAGATACTTAATAAGTTGGTTCTGAAAATGTATTCTCTTGGTTTTTCAAAACTCAATGTTAGATATGATGGCAAAATTAGGGGAAATTCCAAAATTGGTCCCGTAACTTTGGGTAGGTATCAATTGTGGTCCTACACGATTTTTATTGATCGATTTTGGTCCCGTAAGTTAAAAAAACACATCAAATTCAGAACATTTGTAATTTCCGGTTACTTTTTTAAATTTTTCGACTAGTTTGCCCTCTGTGCTGCTGATTGGACAACGTTGACTTGCATAATTTTGCCACGTCGACAGATGAAAAAAAAAAACATCCTTGTATATCGACGATTCTATTTTAGCGGTTCTTCCTCGTTTTTTCTCCAGAATCACGCCGCCACTTCCCATGAAAACTCAAAACTTTGAAGACTGTGTCAATTTAAGAGACAAGCAAAAGACATGTACTTGCATTATTGTTAAGGGTGATTTTGTACGTTTTATAACGATATATTTTACGATGATTTTCCCCATATTTATATTATTTGCATAAGTATTGGCCTTTATATTGAAATATTAAGCAAGTGATGTTTTTAAGGGTCTAATTGCAAAAGTGATTAAATTATGTGTTTACTTGGTGGTTTTATGATTATTTGGATGATGTTACACTTTGCAATGGTTTTGATGTTTGTAGATATGCATATTTCGAAGTGAAAAGGGATCAAAAGATGATCTGAGTCGGATTTATGTGACATATAAGAGATAAGGAAGTGTTATATGAAGAAGAGAAGAGATAGAGATGAGAAGAATGAGATAAAGATGAAGATATCTAGTCCGGACATACCGGACGGCGTCCATGTCCCGTCAAAGTAGTGGGACGGGCGTCCATAAAAGTGGCGGCGCCCAGAGGAGATTTTGATCTGAGAGAGTTTAGACGCTACTCAGACGGGCGTTCATGCTCCGTTCGAGAGAGGTTGGACGAAGCGTCAAGATAGTGGACGGGCGCCCACGGCACCGACTTCAATGAAACCGACCTAAAACCTATAAATAGCGCGATTTCTCAAACCCTAATGACCATATTTCGACCCCTGGCGGCCACAAGCCCCTTTGGGGCGACTTTTCTTTCGCGTTTTTCCTTTGCAATAAACATTTTTTAATTTCTTTTCAATTATGTTATTTCTATTCCAACGATGAGCTAAGGCTAAGCTTAGAACAAGCATGTGAAGCCTACATGCGGCGTTTCGTTTTCGACTTTGGATTTGTTTTGTGAGTTTTATTAAAGCTTGTATCTTTATTATGCTTTTATATAGATTATGCAATTATATCGATAGATTGTTGCTTATTGATGTTTATTTTGATGAAAGTCATGTTAAACCTTAGATCACCATAATAAAGTTTGGACTTTTAACCTAAAAATAACGAGAGTTGATAGGTTGAATTTCTAGGGTGCTAGATTGAGAGATCTTACACCTTGTTTTGATAGCATCAATCTTATAGATCGAGAGATGAGAGATTGATAGGCGGATTATCTACGAGAGTAGAAGTTCATACCTTTGGTAGGTGAACCACAACCTTTATTAAATCTTCACTAAACGATCTAGGGTAGAAATTGAGAGTTGTGAGAAAGATGGATCATAGCTTGTTCTTCGTTAAATTAATTGAAAACCTTTGTGCCTTGTTCTTCGTTGCTTAGTTAGAATTTTATTTTCGTTTTAGTTTTTAGAATAGAATTAGTTAATACGTGTTCGAAATTATCTTTTCCGGCTTTGGGTGACAATCCTCTGTCAGGTTTATTTTCCGTTTTAGTTTTAGGGTTAGTAATAAATAGTAGTGACAATTTTAGAAGAATTAATTGAACTAGATACCCCGATTCCTCGAGATCGACTCGGTATTAATCGCTATCTCCGATCCCTACACTTGGGAAATACCGGATTTATAAATTTATTACTTGTTGTTTTGCATAGATAAAATCCGTGACAATTATTGAGGAAAAACTCTTCAGTATTGGTTTAGGTTTCTTTGCTTTTTTTCAAAAAATAATTGGAAAATTAAGGATAATGACACAATTTAGAATTGGAAAATTAAGGATAATGACACAATTTAGAATATTTTTAAATAACAGGGCAACTACATATTTTTTTATAGGGAGAAGGACAACTGCATAATTTTTATAGCGAGAAGGACAAACAGTGAATCCTAAAAATCAGTGAATCTCCCTAGTGAATCCCGAAATCAGTGAATTTCGATAGTTAATCCCGAAAATCAGTGAATTTCGACAATAAATTTTGAAAATTAGTGAATTTCGACAGTGAATAAATAGTTTTGTCCTTTATGTAAAAGTTTCAAAAAACTGTCCTTCTACTAAATTGATGAAATATTTATGTCATTCTCCCTCGTTCCAAAAATAATTCAATTGCAAAAACAATACAGAATCAAGAATAAAAATTTAAAACATGGCACAAGAATCCAACTTTTTTTTTTTTTTTTTTTTTTTTTTTTTTTTTTTTTTTTTGCATATCACGTATAAGAGCTCACATTGAAATCTTGGCAAGCTTGAAACTGTCAGGGTTTGCATCTATCCATGAGGTGCGCCTAACAACCCTTCTCCCACATTCTCAAACCACAAACCAGTGTTTTGAGACGTTGCAGTGATTATACGTATTTCTCCCAGTTTGTATGGCAGCTAGGGTTATCCAGGTTAAAGAAATCGGCGATGGGAATCGTCAATTTACAAAGATGTTAATTAATTTTTTTCATATGTCGACGTGACAAAATTGTACAAGTCAGCGTTGTCCACAGGGGCGGCGCCACCTTATAGAAAAATGGTCTTTTTTTTTTGAGGGTACATCCGAACTAGAAAAAGAAGTAGGCTTCAAACTGCAAGCGTCAACAAAAGATGACGGAAGTGGACCTTGCACTTACACCAACTAGAAACATGGTTCCATAATAATAAAGAGATATCACAAGCGAATAAAATATGATTGACTGATTCTTCAAACTGATAACAAAGAGGACAATATGCGTCTTGAATGGATACTCCCCGTTTAAGAAGATTCAATTTTGTTGGGATCCGCTTTAGACCCGCTTTCCACACGAAAATATTTACTTTTTCCCTTAACAATTTATTCCTCTCCACAATATAATCAGAATCATCAAAAACATTGTTGAAATAAACATTTTCGATCAATTTTCTAAGGCAAGCCGATGAGAAAGCACCGTTGGAACTCAATTTCCAAACTAGCAAATCTTTAGCACCTGCAACAATACGACTTTTCTCAAGCCTCGCAACTAGTCTCTCAACCTCCTCTACCTCAAAGCCTCTCAAAACCCTCCTCCACTCCCATATAAATGACCACCCATCACCCTCCTGGAAATAAGTTCCTGAACCCGAGCCGCTTTATATATTGTAAGATAGAACAACCTAGGATATTGTAGTTTCAAAGGTCCCCCATCCAACCATTCATCGGCCCAAAACCTCACCACACAACCACCGCCGACAGACCCTTTTTCAGAGCCCAACAAACATAAATCTAAAGATTTTAGACAACTCACAGCACTTTTAATCCCTCCCCAAACCCCACCTAGACCCCTCCCATTACTACTCAAATCCCACACCCCATTTTCCCCATAAATGGAGATCACTACCTTTCTCCACAAAGCATTAGGTTCAGAAACAAATCTCCACCACCATTTCCCTAACAACGCCAGATTATGAACCTCAAGACTACCCACCCCAACCCCACCTAGATGAACAGGGGCCTGAAATACAAGGAATCATTTACGGCAGAGAAATACACTCACTACACATACAATGAATTCGATCACATAATTTGGTTGCATCATTCATTAATAATCTAAGACATCCTATGTTCAATATATTCTCATAACGATAAACCATAGTAACACGCACACGATTCACAAAAGAATTTAGATTTTCAGGACAACGAATTATCTCAAATTCTAAAATACATTTAAAGAACCTTTTTTATTTATTTATGAAAAGCCCAAATTGCACAAAAGAATTTAGATTTCCAGGACAACGAATTATCTAAAATTCTAAAATACATTTAAAGATCCTTTTTTGATTTATGAAAAAAGCCCAAATTGCGCGCCTCTCAAACTGGACGTCTTAAACAGCAATTTAATGCAGTAAATTGATCTAACTAAGAGTTTTCACGGCAAAATTCACAATCGTACGTCAGTTCTACGAAGGAATATGTCGCGATGATCCCTACCAATACTATAAGGCTGAGAAGCGAATGCGAGAAAATTTGTCTCTTCGTGCTTTGTGAAATAAATCACATGAACGATCTTGTCTTTGCACTGATTGTTTTAATCAATAGAATATGTGAAGTTCTAAATAAATAGGAAAATATTACTAATAAATTTCATAGTTCATCTTTTTTTTTTTTTTTTTAGGGTATCTATGGTTTTGATAATGCATCTGCAACAATATTTCTCTTTCGTTGTTAGCTAGCATAATCACATGAGATTTAACTTTAGCATGGATTCCACTTATTTTTCCCATAATTTAGAGCTCTTTTGGAGCTCTCACGTTATAGGCCAATTGGACTTAATCCATTTGTAGGCCAAGGAATCGAGCATATGAAACTAACAGCAAGGAAATCGATTAATTAGTGGCTAAATTAAATTGGATTATTACACATGGATTAATTAATTACACATGGAATGGTAGGTTTGTTAGTGAGTTCGCTTTTGAATGTCTTGTTAGGTCGTAAGTAAAATTCGTTTTAATCAAGTTAATATAGTTCGTTTTAATCTATTAAGAGGAAGAGAGCTTGGGGAAGTGGAGGATTTATATTGTTTATTATCTGATTACTCTATCAATACAAGTTCTCATGATAAGCATGCATGGACATTAACTTCATTGGGGAATTTTTCAGTAGCTAGCGTATCTCTCAAGCAAATCATCATTGACTCTTATGAGGACAACGTGAAGTGGAACAAAGCACTTCCGTCACAGATTAATATCTTTTTTTGGAGAGCGGTAATGGATAATTAAGTTGCCTACTAAACTTAATCTTTTAAAGCGTGGAGTGGCTATATTGTGTGTTAATTGCACCCTTTGTGGTGTGGTGGAGGAAGATAGTCTTCACATTTTACTCTCTAGTACGTGCTCGGTTCGAGTTTGGAGACTAATTTTTGATTGGTGTAAGATCGATCATTTGTATCCAAATACTAGGAAGAACTACATCATTTGTATCCAAATACTTCTCATAATGGCAAGGTGGTTTTGATATTGGATGCGATAAAAAAGGTGACAACTTGGTTTGTTTGGACGAAACGTAATAAGATTGTGTTCAATCAAAAGAATTTTGATGATACTAATGCTTTGATGCAAATACAAACATGACCGTTTTGAATGGATCTCAAGCGCTATACCAAAGGCACGGGAGATTGGAATCAGTGGAAAATAAATCAGTTTATTGCTCTTATTTCTACATCTAATGGTTGACATATTTTGCTGCTCGATCTGGTGTAGTGTTGTCTTTTTCCTCTCTTCAACTTTTGTAAATTTACTTTAGGAGTTTGCTGATTTTTAATATATAAATCTATTGCCATTAGAAAGCTTTAAAAGACTGTTAAATAGTAGTATAAAAAAACACTAACAGTAGAGATAAATGCATATTATTATTAATACTTGAAAATACACATAAACCCTCAAAGAGAACATTGGCAAATTAACACATTACACTAGCATAGGATATTAAAGCCTGCAGCCACACGTTCTTCATGTAAAACATACAAAATCACAACTATTATATATTATTCAATAATAAGCTTGTAGCCAATCTTGTAAGAAGCATAAGCATCAATGCATGCATACTCAATCTGCCCTTCAGTCAAAACCCTATTCTCCCAATTACTCATGCAAATATGCTTAGGTTTAGGCATATGCAGCCCACAAATCTCACTAGCAAGATCCTTCAAACCTGGCCTCCTAAACCTTCCAGGCCACTTCTTTTTAGCCAACTCTCTAATGTCAGAACATTTAGTGCATTCAAACCCATACTCATTCCTAAGCTTCAATGCATCATCCCCTACCTCAATCCCAACAAAAGTAAAGTTAGGGTCTTTGAGAAAATCTTTCACAAGGCTAGGGATTGCATCCATGTAGAAAAGCTGTAGGATTAAGCACTTTGTGTCGATGCAAAGTTGAAGAGTTGCTGATTTGTTGCTCATAAAACTTATAGTATGTGGCTTCCATTCAACGTCTAAGCCAACCACCATTGGAATGCCTGAATATTTGGAATATATTTCACGTACCCATTCATTGGCAATTGCTTGCTTGTCTGTCACTGTTGTCTCAATAACTTTGCCGTTATATCTGACAGAGTGCTTTGAAGAAACAAGAGAATCCATATTTTTTTGTGTGATAATTAACTTATTTGTGTGGTAAAAGCTGATTGGATGTGTATGTCTTTATTTATAGTATACTAGATGCATGAACGCTTCATTTACATCAATATGAAGAATTTGGGGCTCATGCATAAATTCAAATGAATCGTTTCATTTTTCCTTCGATCTATGTGCTATTTAATTGATTGTCTATATTGGGACTCGGATGAACGTAAAATTTGTGTCCATCCATTTCATTTCTTCAATGCACATTTTGAACGGTTTTTTAAAAAAAAAACTTTTTTTTTTTGAATTATTTATTTATTTGTTTTTTTTAAAGCAAAATTTGATTATCTGGTTCTTTCTTTTAATATTTGTCCCAAAATGCAAAAATTTCTTATAGATTAAAAAAGTGTTTAAATGTCATTAATGTATGATTAAAATGCCTAATACACCATTTCACAATCATAAAAGTACCAATCTTAGCTATTGATTCTTAGTGTTAGAGATCTGTATGTCTTCACTTATACTCCCCCCGTTTTATTTTATACGTTGCAGAGAGAAGAATCACACAAATTAAGAAAGTAATTAATATGTGTATTGGAAATGTATTTTTTTTATTGAAAATATAAATATTTTGTTGGTAAAAGAGTATTTAGTATTGGAATTGTGTTTTTTTATTAGAGATGTAAATATTTTATTGGTAAAGGAGGAAAAAATAATAAATGATGCATTGGAAATATAAAATGACAGATAAATAAAAGAATCCTGAAATGTGATAGATAAAATTAAGGAGAGAGTAGTATACTAGATTTACGCGTATTAGTGAGTTTAGATGCAGAATTTAAAATTGGGGTTCAAGAATTGAACTGAATCGTTTCATAATTGTCCCTTGGATATGTGTGCTAATTGATTTTCATTTCTTCAATGAGATTATATGGGCATGTTTGGTACATAGAAATGCTAAGAAAAGAAAATTGTTGAGAATAAAACTGAGAAAAGAAAAGATGAGAAAAGAAAAGACTGGATTCTCACAATGTGTTTGGTTGCGCAGAGAAAAGATGTTGAGAATCTACTTAGTTCTCAACTATGTTGTTTGGTTTGGAGAATAGAACCAAGAAAAGAAAAGATGAAAATGATATATATATATATATATATATATATATATATATATATATATGTGTGTGTGTGTGTGTGTGTGTGTGTGTGTGTGTGTGTATTGGCGGATCCGGAAATTTTGCTCAGTGGGGTCCATAGATATTTTTTGAAGTAAATATTTTTTCACGGGTCCGAAGGGGTCCGTAAATCATTTTTTAAAGTATATTTTTTTTTCATGAATTAAAATATTTTTTATAGGTAAAATATAGAGTTTTCTTATTTTAAGCGGTGTCTGCGGACCCCATTTAAGTTAAGGTGCATCCACCCCTATATATATATATATATATATATATATATATATATATCTATTGATGAACACATATGTAAATATAGATAAAATTAGAATTGTCCTGGTCATGAAATGCTATTGATGAACATATATGTAAATATAGATAAAATTAGAATTGTCCTGGTCATGAAATAGTAGGAAAATTGGAAAAAAAATTTAATGACTTAATCAAAATAAAATAGTAATAACCAATAGACATCAATAAAAACTAGCAATATTTCACGGCAAAAAAAGTAAATAAATAAATAAATAATAAATAAAAAAGCAAATTGAGAAATGGAGAAACTTTTCTTTTTTCATAAAACATTTCTTTGGGTAGAGATGCGAATCAAAATCAAGGAAAAGATAGCAAGTTGAGAAAAGTGTATTTTCTATTCTATAATAACCAAACATGTCAAAATTGATTTATATACTGTCACATACAAAAATAGGTATAATAATGATTTATATTCTGGGACAAAAAAAGTATGCGATATATTATAACATATAGTATTATTGATCGTCTAACGGTTTTTAAAACTTTAGATTCTACATATACCCGTTATCTTAATCTAATTTGGTACTCAATAAATTATCATATAAAAAACTTGCAATAAACTGAGTAGTATACAACGGTGATTTATGGGTGATACCAAGTGGAGGGGTGAGATGTGTTTTCAAACACCCTCTCTCACATAGTTGGAGTACCGTGTAGGGGTGAATTTGACACATCTCACCCATCAATCACCGTTGTATAACAACTTTTCTCGATAATGGATGACTAGTAATTTTGGGAGTATCGGTAAAAAAAAAAATGGGAGTAAATTTATTTTTTCCCGAATAATAAATATCCGTTTCACTATCATCAATGGAATATTTAAAATCTACATGATAAATGTTAGAGGCAAATTTCTTTAGGCTAAGATAAATGTTTAGCGGACGGCTCACGCCTGCCCCGAGATCTTCGACCTCAGCCAAGAAGTGGCCGCGAGATCGTTTATGGAACATGGTACTGGCGGAACAAGCTGATTCACTCTCCAGACATTGGCTACCTTCCCACTCATTTTTTATTTCCAATGCGGCTAAACGCTCCAGGAATCAAAGGGTAGTGTGGGCTATAGAAATAGAATAGTCTCTATTTGTACGGGGCCGGCCCTAGGGGATTCAGGGTCCTAGACCGATTCTTCACACGAGGCCCTTTCAATTCGGCAAAATCTCTAATCAATATTGAATAATCTATTTTTTCAGCTATACTCTTCTTAATATATATAATTGTTATAAGGTTATCACTATATGGAAAGTGGATAAACGAGAGACAGAGTGTCATTTCCGATACCGATAAGGTTAAAAGAAAAAAAGATTTTTTTTTAATCGTCGACAATATATGATGCAAAATCAAAAAAACTATGATACTGGGCCAACCAAAAAGCCTAATGTTAAGTAACAAAACAATTTCTATATGTATTTATCGGATTGGAGTCAATAAACATCCAATTATATCACAAATTGTTTACTTGATTTGGGGCCCTGAAATCATCTATATTTTGGGGACCCTAGACACATGCCTCGTAGGTCTATGCTCAGGGCCGGCATTGTATTTGTACTAAAGGTTTAGGGGGGACGGCTGTAATACATCCCTCAATAAATAAATGTACATTTTATGTAAACTTTTTTTCGTAGGTTTTTTTTTTCTATTTTTTCTGACCGGCGTGTGCGGAACTCGCTCATTGAAAATAAACATTTTCAACCATTATTTTTAGGGGAATGAGGCGACAAAAATAAATAAGTACATTTTATGTAAACTATTTATTATGTAAAGGCGAAATTTTTAATTTTCAAAATTCATTGTCGGGATTATTTGATTTTGGGATTTTTTTCTGAAACGATTTCGGGATTCACTAAGGAGATTGTGCAGAACTCGCTCATTGAAAATTAAACATTCTCCCTATAAAAATATGTACCATTATAATAATTTAAGTATAAAACATTATTTTTAAGTATCTACTTGTATCACTATTAGACAACAAATAATTAAGAAAGGAGTTTGGATAGCTAAGGGAAACAGCCAACAGGGGCTAAAAAAGAGACATGAATATTCCTCAGAAGCTGTTGGATGAAATGGATGCATACCATCTGAAATGGTACAACAATCGCGAGATCAAGATAACTGTTGTGGAGAACAAAATAAAACAAACAATAGACTAAAAATAATATATTTCAAAGGGAGTGCTAATAAAGGGAAAAAATATGAAGAAATTTTCTGCCAAAATAAATAATGGGTGTGAGTTATTTATTTTAATTTTTACTAGGTCGTATATAAGCTATATATGTGATTGGGGCAAACATCTTTTAGTCAGAATATATAATTAAGCGTTTTTTTTTTTTGACGAAATATAATTAAGCGTTGCATTCGATAAATCTTTTTCCATATTTATATACAACTAATCTTTTATATATTATAATCGGTATTGAATTCAAATGTTTATTTATCAAAACATACGTTACAAACGAGAGATTTTATGGTGCAACGGTTGTAGGAAGGTTATACCAATTGACATATATTAGAGCCTCTCATTTTTACTTTTTTTTTCACATAATACACTTTTATCGTGTGTGAGAGGTTAAAAATGAGTGGTTGTAATATATGTCACTTGGTAAAACCTTCCTACAACGGTTGTATTTTAAAATTTCACATTACAAACAGCTGTGGATCCGGAATGTTTAACCAATGAGGCTTAAAAAATTAATGTCATATAGCACGTGCAGTAGATACCGTAAATCGTTTAAAAACTCTATTTTAAAGATTTCATAAAAAAAATTACGGTGCAACATATACTTTATTTTTTTTACGGTAAAACACACATGATTCTATAAAATTTCCTTTACATCTACTGTATTTTTACAGATTTTGTAAATTTTATTTTATATCTATTACATTATGTAAAATGGAAGAATCTGATTCAATAATCTTAGATATATGATTTAACAATAACAAGCTTTTTTTTTTTAGGAAAAAGAACTTTTATTAAAGAATATCCGCCAAGCAGGCGGCCAAAACATCACCCGGGGGCTAAGTGCCCCAAGATGTCCGAGTCAAAACTGACAAAGCATGTAGAGCTAAAAGGTGCGCAGGGACACCCGAATAAAAGTAAAGGAAACAGAACTGAAACTAAGTACCATGGCCAAACACTCTTGTACTAGACATCCATGTGCTGTAAGATCTTCGACAGGTTTACGGAGCCTCGAGATACACACCAAACAATCACTCTCTACATGTAGTCGTTGAATCCCCAAATGGCGTGCTTCCTCTTAAGCCAAGGAAATAGCCTTTAGCTCCATATATTCCACCGAGCCCCCTGGATCGAAGTGATGTGCAAAGGAATGAAGAACTGACCCATGAGAATCTCGGAAAATGACTCCTACCCCTACTCCCGCCAAGATCGACGATCAAGATTGCCCTTTATAACACCTTCTATGGGCGCACCCACTTATCCACAAAGTGTAGGACGGAGGCATGCGTCTGATAAGCCGCCAAAGCCTCTGCATACTCCGCCGATGCTACCAGAGAGCGCGTACATACCGCGGAGACGTAGACAGCCTGATCATCAAACACCGCAGAGCAACGTGTCTTCCAAATCCCCCACACGAGCCACACAAATCTTGCAGTGTCCCGAACACCTTGATCCTCTACTAATCGCATAAAGAAATCCGCAAAAGAGGCAGAACGAAGGCGGCCCAATATCCCATAGAATGGCGACACTTGCCAAATTCTATCTGCCATCTCACACTCGAAAAGCACATGACGTAAAGTTTCCAGACCCTCCCCGCATGCCAGGCAACGGCCATCCCCCAGTTGCCTCCTCTGTAATCCCTGGCCAATAGTGAGACAATCATGCAGGCACCTCCACAAAAAATGCTGAATACGCGGCTGCACAGGAAGCTGCCAACAACTCCTCCATTTCTTACTCTCCCCGCCTGAAGAAGATGGCCTAGCCACAGAAGATGGCCGATAGAGTGATAAGGCCAGAAAGTACCCAGACCGAACTGTATAATCTCCCTTTCGATCATAATGCCAAATCCGCCTATCTGAGTGCCCACCGGGGGCTATGATGGTCTTCAAAATGGCATCCGACTCCCATGGCCTGAATACCTGCTGAATCCGCTGCACATCCCATACTCTGGAATTTGGAATAAATAAATCTGATACCTTGGAATCTGTTGGAAGCTCGTGCCCTGTCAAAAGGTATGTGGAACGAAGGTTGCCGACTTGTCCAAGCATCATGAAAGACATACACTAAGTCCCCATCCCCCACTCGCCATCTCATCCCATTGAAAAACAGGTCCTGGCCCTCCAGAATACTACGCCAAAGAAATGACGGCCGAGGCCCCAACCCAGCTGCAAGGATGGTACTATCCTCAAAGTACTTCGCGTGTAAAACTCGAGCCGCTAGCGAACCCGGACTGTTCAGAATTCTCCAAGACTGCTTCGCCAACAAAACCAGGTTAAAACATTCCAAATCACGAAACTCCAAGCCCCCCAGATTTTTCGATAAACAACCGGCCTCCCAATTCTTCCAATGTATCTTGCGTTTATTGTCTGTATCTCCCCAAAAGAAACTCCAAATCGCTCTTTCAAGTTCCCATACGAGGGTGATAGGAATCTTGAAACACTGCATGATAAATGTAGGGATAGCCTGAAGTGCCGATTTGATGAATACCTCTTTCCCAGCCGGTGAGAGCAGCTTGTCTTTCCAGCCAGCCACCTTTTTACGGATTTTGTCCCTCAGGAAAGCGAACACCTGACTTTTATTTCTCCCCACCACAAAGGGCATTCCCAAATACTTGCTTGAACCGTCCCCTAAGGGAATCCGCAGCTCATCAGACACCGCCTCCCGCAACTCCACCGAGATTTTATCCGAAAAGTATAAGCTAGATTTACGAACTCAGGATAAACTAATCATACACTTGCAGAACTCAGGATATGGTGCAGAATTGGCTGAAGACAGAAAAAGAGTTTCTATCAAATCCATGTCAGCATAGATTCACTTTGACTTCTTCTTGGAATTTATATTTACCATAAATAAGTAATTAAATACTTTTAAGTTTTAACAAGACAATGTGAAGAGTAAATAAATAAATAAAATGATTAGATAAAGAAAAAATTAAAATACATCAAACGGCCACCCTTTCTAACACAGAATCATGGGCCGGTTATTTAGCACTTAAGTCAAGTGCCTTTATTCATTATCTGGGACCATATTTGCCGGAAGAAAAGACAAGATGGGTTTTTTTTTTTTTTTTTTTTTATTTATAATTTTAATAGTGTTTGGTAAAACAAGTGAAATGGTTGTTTCCCAAAATATTTAGTAAACAAACAATGAATAAAGTATGGTTTCGTCGTTGGGAAGAAAAAAAAAAAAACAATGAATAAAGTATTTTTTTTTATAATCATGGAGATATGAGATTTGACCTCGGAATCTTTTGGCCCCCAAGACCTCAACATTTATCACTAGAACATGTCTCGTCGAAAATAATGTAACAATATATATTACAAAACTTTTTGATTGATGACTATTTAATTCTCTTTCATTTAATCTCATTCTTTTTTTAGTTATTTAGTGAATTTTTATTGTAATTTATTTAAGTATGGATGCTATATAAATTCCTAATAATTGGACTCATTTATCATTAGTTGATCTATCATAATCAAATATGTAAATGTGTAGTGTATCGATCACTCATAACCCAGGTTAGTTGTTAAGTGAAGGAAATTTAACTCTTAATATAGCGGGCGAAACAATAAAATGTGTCAATGTCAGACAAATTTAACAGGCTCGTCAAGTTTGTTTTCTATACCAAACTTATAAGCGAATATGTATCGTCCTCAAAACCTAGGCAATGTTTGAGAGAAATTCATCTCTTAATATAACGAGTAAAACAATAACAAATATCCAATGTGACAGGATTTCAGCAAAATGGACGTCGTTTGTCTTCCAAAACCGAACATACCTTTTTTCCTTAAAGTTTCTTTGCAATTACCTTTTTTGGATATGAATTTTTTTTGTCATCTAAACTATATTTACAACATTAGTCGAATAATTAATTAACATAGAACATGTTATTGCTGATGTGATGAGGCTTACCAAGTAGGCAGAACTGAGGCCCCATGGCCAAGAGTCTGTGGGTTCAAGTCTGACTCAAGACTAGTATCTATGAATTATATCATTCTTAAATTTGTTGTCGTAAAAAAAAAAACAAAATAAAACGAACAAGCACATACTTATTGTCATCGGTGAATTTGAACCTAAGACCTTTTGGTTTTAGGACCTATACAATCACTTGAATAGTCCTCATATATTTTGTCATTCTGACATCAACTTAATTATCAAGTATTCATGTAAAAAGAAGAAATATATAGCGGAACCTAGACCATGTCGGTTTGTCTCAACCATCGATTTTGATTTCAAACCTGCAATTCAACAGTTTTTGGTACCATAAATGGTAATTGAATACGTGTCTTGACAGTTTATTAAAGTTCTTAAATAGACAATTAATCACTTAACCCGCGATTTGATCTTATTTCAAATGGGCAACTCTAGCACAATGAAATTGAAAAAAAAAATCAACGGACCCACATTTTTTAATTAAATAAACAAAATGATGAATAATGATAGGTTTACATCTAATAGTTTATACTACCTCCGGTCCAAAATATAAGTCATCATAGAATTTTGAAATTGATTAAGAAAATAGTTAAATGTAATTAATGTATGGATAAAATGTCTAATACACCAATTGACTATCATAAATGCAACAATTGTGGAGTAAATAAAAGTGGTTGGATTGATATAAATTAAGGGTAAGATAAGGAAAAATGTTCATTAATGCTCTCTTGATATTATGAATGTCTTGTATTATGGGATCAAAGTAAAAAAACTAGAATGCTTATATTTGGACCGGAGGTAGTATAATATCTGTACTAACACCACCAATTGGGGTTGTAATTGCTTTAATTGATCCAATTTTGATTCATAAATCTTAAAAAAAAATGCGATGAGATGATATTAAACATATCTATTACATACATTATTTAGGGTACAACAACAGTTGTTTGAAAATTATATCAAGTGACATACATTAGAGTCTTTCATATTTACTATGTTTCACATAATACAATTTTATCGCGTTTGAGAGATTAAAAACAAAAGGCTATAATGTATTCCCTCTGATATAACTTTCCTACATCAACAATATTATAAAATTTGATATTGCATAGCTCGTTGAATGTTACGGTAACATTATTTTAAACTGACACCATCATAAAACAAGAAGAGTTATTATACACATGTTTTTATGCATTGATGATACCAAATAAAAGAGTGAGATGTCTACAACTCATCCTTACACACCACCACTATGCGAGATACTATAATAATTTTCCCCTCATAAAACTCCTTGTCAATATGTTTCCACGTAAGAGAATGGTGTGCCATATATACAATGCTAATAATTTGTTCAATAAGGACGAAAAAGAATAGCAAAAAAAAATGTTGAATGGGTGGGGTTTTACTTTGAAAGTCACATGGATCCATGTGAGCTTTTGTCTTTAGATGGAATGGAAGCCTTAAAAAAGCCAACATCTCCTTCCTCCTCTTGGTCCCTCCTCTCTAGTAAAGGGTACAAGTTCAAATTTTTGGCGTTAAGTGGCACCCTTCAACGTTTATCGTGACGCAATATCGAAATACGGTTCGTTAATTTTTTAAAACTCGAATGTATATATTCGATAATTGTTGTAAAGTCGAACATCATATTTGAGGTTATAAGGTTCGACTTTTCAGCTATTAAACCACATTACAGTGTCCCAAAACTAGTTTTAATGTGATGATGTTGTAAACTCTCATTAAAATGTGAGCTTATGGAGGTGTTTGGTGAATGTCACATTTTTATAGTTTATTAATTATAATGATAATTTCACAATAAACGGTAACAACAACAATGATGATGATGATAATAATAATAATAATATTACGTTTTTACAACATTAATAATGACATAGTACATGTTCACTGCTTATATAGACTCTATCAAAATCAATGAAGTAAAAAAATGTGAACATTTGTTGTTTAAATAGCATTTTTATGAAATTTAAAAGCTTTACTGTCCCCCTCAAAAAAAAAAAAAAAAAAAAAAAAAAAAGCGTTACTGTCATAAAGAAATTAACGACACGGCAATTATTGCAAATCGTCTCAAAACATTGTTGGGGCATAGCAAAAACCATTGTGATGATTTGTTACGTACATTACTTCTGATCCAAATTAGCTCGTACTGCACCGATGGCGTACATGTATTTGCTTTAGATGTGTTGTAGTTTGTTTTCTGTCATTGTAACATTTTTTTTTTTCAGTTTATCATTCGACATTTATATTTGTTCTAATATAGTATGGTTTGTACATCGTTATTATCTTTTTATGCACTGTTGTCTCTTATATCTGTGTATTTAAGAAACCTATAAAATAACAAAATCCGTATTTGTAAAAAAATAAATATTACCATTTTTTTTAAAAGAAAAATTAAGCTATTATTTGCGACTATAACATAGATGTTATTACGTAGTAATACTTATTAGCGATTACACCGTAGTCACTAAGAAGATGGCCACGTCAGTGTGGAGTTGATAACTAGTTCTTGTTAGCAACAACATCGTAGTCACTAAAACGATGGCAAAGTTAGCTGCCAAGTGGCGTTTTTGGAAACTGGTTGACGGCATTTGCTACAAGCTGTAGTCACTAAACGTCTGACAGTATTTGCAATAACGGCATGTAGTCACTAGTATATTTTTTGCGACAGACGTATTTGTAACCATCGGTAGACGCTAAGAATCTATTTGCGACTACAACCAATTTTTAACCACTACTTTCCGTGGCCACAACAAACACATTTTCTTGCAGTGTTTTGCTATTATTTGTTATGTCTCGTGTTGTTTGTTGTGTTTTACTACTATTTTCAATGCTTTGCGATACCCTTGTCATGATACACTGCTACATTTTGTTATGCTTATTGTGATGGTTGCTGTGACCGTGAGTTTCGTTGTGTCAGTGGCATAACTCTTTGTAATGTGCTTAGAGATAGAAATGTTATGAAATTTTAATTCGGATCCTCTGCTTTTGTTTTCCCAAATTTTCGAACTTTTGTGACGCGTGGCGCACATGATTGATTATATATAAAGCGAGTTCGCCCATGAAAGCGAAACTCAGCTCAGATCTCAGTTTTCACCTAATCGTCAGTGCGCCACGCCACAAAAGTTCGGAGAAGTTCGAGAAACAAAAGCAGAAGATCCGGATTCATGAAATTTTCGGTTTCAATTTTTAACAGAAAAGTATATTTGTTGCATGACAAAATATTCAAAACAAACGACGTACTATATACAACATACTATTACTCTCTTGATTATTTCAGACACATATCAATATCAATTAATTGGTCATAAAAAAATATAACATCAACTACACTTTTGTAAAACTGGTTTCAATCATGGATAATCATAGAAAGCCATATATATATATATATATATAGCAAATATCACAAATATGTAATCCTTTATTGCACTGTGACAAAGTTCATTATTTCATTCACTGTTGCATTTACAAATTTTAACCTGAAGATGTTGATGTGAACTGACGCACACCTTCTTCCACAGGGGAAGATATCAGGTGGCCGGTACATTGACAAATTATGAACGAAATATTTTTATAATACAACCGTTGTATGAAGGTTGTAACAAGTGGCGTACATTACAACCATTTAGTTCTAACCTTTCACACATGATAAAAGTGCATTATGTAAAATAGAGTAAAAATGAGAGGCTCTAATATATGTCATTTAGTATAACATTCCTACAACCGTTGCACCATGCATAAAATCTCTCGTATGTTTCTATTTGTTAAAAATGAATTGAAAGATTGTATTGTATCAATATATGTCACTTGATACAGCCTTCATACGATGTTTATATCGTAAAATTTGTCTACTCACCTTATATTTATGATCGGACACAACATGTGAATATAATCACAGTATCTATCATTGTTATTTTAATATATATCAATGATGTACAATGATATTAATGCGTATATATATATATATATATATATAACAATACATGTTTGTTTTTCTGTATTTTTTTGGGTCCCTATCACACTTATTACATAATTATTGAAACATGCAAAACAAGGTCAACCGTGAATCTATATAATAAATGATCTGTCCATGCATTATTGATGGATGACACCGTGCGGTGAAATTCCATTATTACCCATTTCTCTTACAATATAATGCATGTAAGTGTGTTTATTTGATTTTTTTAGAAATTTATAAAGATAAAGTTTTACTTGCTTATGCTAAAAACACGGTGCAAAGATATACTAAAACACAAAAGAATACTTGTTGAATATGAAATGATACTTCCTTGTTTTTATCCAAAACGAAATAACAACGTATATAGCATTGGATATAACCTACACATGTAATATTGAGAAAAATTAAATTTTGACTTCCCATGTTTTTGAAATTTGCCTTTTGTTAACTTATACTATGCTTAGAAATCGTCCAGGTATAATATCGGATATTTGAATCTTACAGTGCAATCCAAACGGTTAATTGATGGTGTTTGTGATGATTTATTGTTGTTTAATTCAATGAGGCTCTTTGCTTACTCGAAATGTATACGATCAAGTCAATTAGCCTATAGAGTTTTGTTGTTAAGACAAAAGGTCATTTATATAAGAATCCAATGTGAGTGAGTTGATTTATGAATCCTTGATTTCGTTGCCTGTGATTGAGGGTCATTATGTGTTATCCTCGATACAGTCGATAGTTCAATTAGGATAATATCAAGGGGTAAAACCAATCATTTGATCACTAATGAAGATCAATGGTGAGATCTTGTCCCTTTTCTGTTCTTGACCGACCTGGATGATGAGCTAGCATGTGGTCATGTCAGTAATGTGGGACCGTGGACACTCTATGTCATGCCGGCATGTGTGGAGTTACGGATAGCCTATACCGAACTGAGATGATTTTGTTGAATCTGAACCGAACCGAGTTAATGGCATGAATTCTGAGAATGACCAGAATGATGCCGGTAAAGCCTTGGTTGAAGCGTGCGGGCCAGTCAAGGACCTGTACTGTTTACATGTAAAGTTTCCATATGTTCGTAGCATGTTTAGTGATAAGTAGATTTGTCTCTGTTTAATGTTGTTAATATTTCTCTTTAAAGAATGATTGCATATTTTGACAAACGTGTGTATTGGTCGTAATTGGAAAGTGAAACAAGTGAAACAATTCCATATTTGGTAACATTTATCCATGTAAAAGTTTATTTCACCGAAAAAAGTTTATTTCACCGAAAAAATGTGCATAACAAAATGTTGCAACACACTTATACATCATTGAGTTTTATGCGATTCATATGAATCAATAGATCCCACATCATAACTAACGATCTAAAAATGTATTATGCATTTTGATGTGATTATTTTGTTGTGTCATTATCACTACTTCATCTTCTCGTCCTGCCATGACTTTATTAGACTATATACTTTTTTTTTAGATGAATAAGACTATACACTTGAAGTAACAATAACAATGAATCAAAGGCATAAATATATTAAACTATAATGTTACTTTCATAATCACTTAATCACCAAAGATAACAAAACTTGATTCCAGTTTATTTACTTTTTTTATTTTTCTAATCTTTTATTTTTGCTTAAAGCTGGTATTAGAGCAGATGTTTTTTCAAGCTTGTGAAAATTAGTCATTATGACGGTAACTAAGTATTATTTTAAAGACTTCGACAGAAACATCAATCAATTGAAGATAGAGACCAGGCTTCGATAGTACGTTACTTGAGAAAGAGAAGCAACCAACTTACTTTTTCATATAAAAGTGACAAATGAATTTTGTCTTTAGACTTTATGAGGGTGTAATTTTTTTTTGTATTTCTCCATTATAATAATATAATCTCTTTCGTCCGTGAGCATAGGTCACATTGACGGAATCACGTTAAATTTAGTCTTTTGTCTCTACCTTCCATTATTTATTTTGTGTTATTATTGTTAAGTGCAATCGCTCGGCATGTTTTTCTTAACAAACCCTTGGTATCCGGGGACCAATTGACCCGATTCATCCAGAATTCGGACTGGGTCGTTCCTGCAGCGTCAGACTCATAGTCAATGGTAAGACATGGCCAAGAGTTGTTGAAGTGCATCATACGTTAATTCTACATTTCCAACAGCTTAAGATTTTGGAGGACATTGTAATTCAACATGGTATAAAAGCATGAATCATGAGATCAATCTAATATTGCTACGTCTTCCCATTTATGTGGTGTATATATATATGTGTTTGGCCTTTTTGTTGTCTTTTTATGTGTTATGTTGGCTTAGACTTGACGAATGCCCAAGAATTATGCATGAGAAGAAAAACGAATTTGTGACTTCGATAAGCATTTTCAAATCACCGTGCCGATGCTTGGTTTTTATTATTTAAAATCTAACATCATACATGTGCAACTTTAATTTGTGTTGGTGGGGGCGATAGAATGCTCCACAAGGGACATTGCACTTTAAATAGCAGCACATGCGTTGTGCCATATTGCTTATGAAATTGGTTTTTGGCAGATTCCACCCCACTTCTATGCTCACCTATACGTAGGCACATTCCCACACTTATTATCAGGGGTTTTTCTGTGGTACTCCATTGAAACATGTAAACACAATCGTGTTCTCTCGTTCTGAAATTTTATTTAATTTTTAGTGGTATATATAAATCTGCATGTTTTAGGGCTTTTATGAGTGAAATGTATTTTATATGTAAAACTTATGGGTTGTACGTACCGAACTAACAGTTTACTTAGTAATTAAATTATCTATATCGAACTAACTTGAACGTCAGAGAAATCTTTTCAGTGACAAAGGGTTCTCTTATGTTTTGTTTGTACCGTAGATTCATTCCTGGGAAGGTTGGATCATATTTTCAAGCCCTAATTACCCATGCATTAATCTGCATGTGTAGATTTAATCCGGACGATATTCGACACGTCAAACTACTATAGGCTCTTAGAGGTTGCCATCTCAAGTTGAGAAAAATGTTTGTAACCAGGTTTTACTTCGATAAGCATGTCAAGTCTGTGCTCATACTCAAATTCCGAAACTTTTGAAATATATTCGATTCAATAAGCTTAATATATACTCGATTCAATTAAAACAATAACAATAGTGGATATCCCACTAGTTTAATAATGTCAAAGCTAACATGCTTTTGACAACTTGACCTAGACATTTCACCAAATATAAACCAAGAAGATTTGTCCTTGGATTTCATGTCCATGGTAAAATGAAAATTAGAAAAAATAAAATTGCAAAAAGACAAATGAGATATTGGCAGTTTCTCTTACTTTAAATCGTGGGTGGGTTATATTTAGACACATATCCAATGAATTGACTCATTATTTTTGTTTTTTCCTCAAGGAAAAGATGTGTATCAAATATGGTGGTCATTTTAAACTACTAAAATTGAATTTACTTTAAAACATTAATTAAACCTTCTTTTCTTTTCTTACCTTTCGGATTATGACATCCTCCTAATACTTCCTCAATCATTTAAACACAACGAATAATATATAGATTCTATATAAATCGAGGTTGAATCGTAATCAAACTTTGACTTTTGGGTATTGCCGTCCATGTTATTTGCAGGTTAGTTTAATTAACGAACTTAAACTGCAATTGTTTATGACAAGTTTTCAAAGGTGGTGTCAACATCGCAACAATATTTTCTTTTATTACAATTTTAATAGTAGATTCTTAATGAAATAGTATTGCCTACATGGTGTTTGTTTAGGTTACCGTTAACTATATGTAAATGTTAATTAAACAGCCTGATTTCAGAATCTTAATGAAATGAATATTGTGATTACGAAAAATACCGGTTTCACGATAAAATGAATGTAACATAATTTTATGTTATTGATCATGGTGTGATAAATACAAAAGAATGAATTCACATCATTTTTGATAGTATAAAAATATGTTACGATAGATAACAAATTCATACTCTAATCAATATTGTACAATAGTATTTTATGGCCATTTGTTTTGTTTTGACTTAATCGTGAAAGTAGCATTTTGATTTTAATACGTTAATTTGTTTCCATTGGACGATGAAATAAACCAACGTATTTATGTCATATGTGGGTTACCCATTTACTTATTTAATTTGGTCAAGCTGACTTGCT
Source organism: Gentiana macrophylla (assembly GCA_026214975.1). NCBI lineage: Eukaryota > Viridiplantae > Streptophyta > Magnoliopsida > Gentianales > Gentianaceae > Gentiana > Gentiana macrophylla. Next base: position 114,711,186 of record CM047811.1, read on the forward strand.
TCAAGATGATTGACATTTGACAGACCTTCTTCTACCAATTGCTTTTTTTTTAGACTTTTTTTTACAATGGTCGTACAAATTATCAATTACTGCAATATATATTATAATAACACAATACAGCAGTCAAAACATTAATAAGAAGGGTCCATACATATAAATTATCAAAATTGGCAACCAATCAATGCGGCTTCAACATTATATAACTATAGAAAATAAAAAAAATTACAACTTATTTAACTTCCATCTTTTCATTCGTTTTCCATTATATAAACTCAAAATTGAACTCAATTTAATTAATGTCCTACCATTAGTGTTCTTGATGAATTTACGTGTTTGATCTTAATTATAAGTCATTAATTACTCTCGTGACTTAGTGCCCTATGTCTAATTATGGTTTTAGGATCAGGTAACCAATAAATTACGAAGCATGCAAAACACATTTTGTGACGCTTTATTGACATTTAAAACTCCGCATGCAAAACTCTTTTTTTTTTTTTTTTTTTGTTAATTTTACTAAGCTATTTTGATGTCCATTTTCTTACAACGGTTCACAACTCATTTATAAAAACGTGTATGAGATCATGCATTAATTAGCAACGTTAATGCAAGCATTGAGGATACATGTCATTGTCAAGACATAATCTGTCAAGAAACATGAAATGCTACACAGTAATTCACTTCTGTTAATCCGTAGTTAAGGAACACATCATTGATTTTCACATTATCCCTGCTAAAACGAAACGATAAGTAGAAATCTTTAGGCAGAAACTCAATTTCCTTCTCTTCTCTTCACCTTCATCTTATTTATTTATTTTTTTTTTTTTTTTTTTGAGAAGATTCACCTTCATCTTTGATCATCATCAAATCATCATCTCCGGGGTTCATCATTGACCTACAAACATGAAATTCACCACACACATGCGGTGCATAATTCCCTCAAAAATAAATATATGTAAATGTGAGTCAAATCCACCGTAAACATCAAATCTTCTTGATCGTATATATGCATCTTAATTAGGTCAACAAATTAAACGGTGAAAATGCATGGATAATTAAGTGTTAAAAAACAAATCCAAGTGGTAGTCATTAACCACAATAACACAAAATAACAAACGGAAGAAAAAAAAAAACACCAAATTTAACTTGTTTCAGTCAACTGACATACATTCACGGACAAAATGAAACAAATATCACTATAGTAGAAAATATAAATTAAAAAAAAAACACTTTTCTGAAGCTCAAACAACAATGGCTCAAACATTGAGTCAGGACAATAAAGTTTATTATGAGTGATGCATCTTAATGGTGCATCTTAAACAAAAAATCAAAAGACTATTAAATAGTCGTATAGATCCGCTACCTCACAATTGCTAGCGGATGTGGGACTTTTTCCAAAATCTAACAAATCTCCACCTTGAGAAAATCGCCACATCCAAAAATTGTAGTATCGCTATACTTTTTCCACAAGATTTTGAATCTTGAATTACAAATTAACGAAGCTTCTGAATCATCAATTCCAAACGAAGCTTCCAAATCATCAAAGTCAAACGAGGCTTCTAAATCATCAATGTCAAAGAAGACTGTCTCTTGATGACGAAACCTGCCTTTGATAATTGCCTCCCTGAATTCTTCACCTTTTTGAGAAAGAAAGCATCGGAAACTCCACATTAACCTGTCATATCTCAAAGTTGACTCTACGATCGATACTAGTTAGTTAGGAAAAACAAATCTGAACAATAGCCCTTAACGAAAATAACACAAAATACACAAATTTTAACGTGGTTCGGTTAACTGACCTACACCCATGGACAAAATGGAACAAATATCACTATAACGAAGAATACAAAATACATTTTTCAGAAGCCCAACTAACAATAACTCAAACATTGGTAGCGAACAATAATCGCAATTTATATGTTATCTGGAAAAGTTGTACGGCCGTGAGCTGTAAAAGGGGAGGCGCACGCCCCTTCATGGTGAGCCTAATTCCTTCTGCCATATGAAACGCGGCGTGTGCTAGACGAATAGAGCTAGCGCACGCCGTGATGTTTTTACGAAGAACCTCAATTGTCTTTCTCTTCTCTTGGCCTACATCGATCCTTGATCATCGTAATCTATTAGACGAATAGAGCGCACGCCGTGATGTTTTTACGAGGAAGTTCAATCGTCTTTCTCTTCTCTTGGCTACATCCTTGATCATCGTAATCTAATCTATTATCCCATAAAAATAAAAATGAAAAATAATAATAAAAAAAAAGAACGGAATTAGAAAAGTATTTCTGTGGATCCACAAATGTAGGCCATTGGGATAAAAAGGTAGTAACAAAATGGGAATATAGAAACCCATTGGTATGATGCAGCCACGTTATAAACAAGGTGCGCCGTGGGTTCCTCCTCATATTTTTTTGCTTAATAATAATTTGTACAAATAAGGACGAAAACGTTGCTACTAAGTAATAAGGTCGCCCGTTACCCGTTACCCGTTACCCGTAAGGTAAATTATATAAAAAGCGTGTGCTTTCACTTTGTTAGTCACATGCATCCATGTGCGCTTTCAATGGTGTAGGCCGGTATTAGCCAAATTATCACTTTGAAAGTTTTTTTTGTTTTCTTCTTCAATATTTTTTTTTTTATTTTTCCCCACCAAATTTAAAATATCATATGAATATACCTATCCATTCAAAATGGATATACTTGTAAATAAAAATTTATTAATTAACTGGATATTCACTGTAATTAAATACTTTTGTTTGTTGATAAAGTTAATGGCTACATGACATAATAATCTGACCAGCCGATTAAGATACATATTCACTTAAATTCGCACTACTGGACTGTTTAATTATGATTTAAGATGATGCAACAAAAAAATTAAAATTATGATTTAAGATGAACGATAATTTAGTATGATGATTCAATCGTATAAAGTCTAACGGTCTGATCATTTAATATATGTTATATATACATATTGTACCAAAATGATGATAGAAGAATTAAGTACTCCCTCCATTCTACAATAACTGAGCAAAAATATTTTGTTTCATTTTATGTGATGCGGTACAATTTTCAATACAACATTTATTGAATTTTTACTTGATTTACCCTTATTTATTACAGTAGGAGATATAAAAAACAATATCACATTAATTATATATCCTAATATATTCTAGTAATTTCATTGTAAAAGTTTATACATTAACTCATATCCTTAATATACGTAATTTTAGCAACTGCCTCAGATAAATTGGAACGGAATGAGTATATCATCTATTTTACGTAACCTATTAACTATAGATATATTATATTTATGTCTTTGCTTAAAGTCCTCGGTATTCAAAAATACTATCTCAATTAATACGGACTTGTGCTCTCGAGAATTTCATTTCTATACACATTCATAAATTGATTATCATTTAAGCCAAAATATTGATTAACTTATTCCGCAAGATTGTGATGAGTCTCTGGTACTAGTGCAACAAGGAAATCCATGATTCCGATCTTTCATGACCCTCGAAGACGATACTTATTTCTGAAGCTTTGTCCACCGAGCCCGTGAGCTTAGACTAACTTGTCTTTGATTTTGAGTTTGAAATAAATTCTTGTAATTCGCCCGTGAGCTTAGACTAGCTTGCCTTGATTGTACAGTTTGAACATTTTTTATCAATGAAATATTCGGCTTCGACAGAAATATTGAGTTAACTTAGTTTCTTGTCAAGTTTGAATTTAAAAATGTTATATCCTTTCAAGTTAAAATATTAGTTTCGGATACCGGAGGTTTTAAGTAAAAAAAAATAAAAAAAAATACTTATAATCATAAAAAATGCAAATAAAATAAGAGAGGAAAAGGGAAGGTATGAATGCAAATGTAAGCATCAAGAAATGGGAAGATGGAGACGCGACCTAGGTGCTTCGTTGTGACATCTTTTTAATCTGAAAGCTCAAGTTGGCACACGTGTTCATCCCCAACTAGCTTGAAAGCGAGAACAACTTCAATTCATTCTAGCCAACCCCCCCTCCCTCCACCCCACCACCCCAACTACTAAATTTCACTCCCTTGATAAAGGTGACTACAAACTTGAAACAATGAATATGACGCCTTAGAACTTGGATTTGACGGCGCTATTTGAGTCATAAATGATCATGTTTAGACCATTGTTGTCGTTTGGTCTAAAAAGGCTAACCCGAGTTCACAAAGTTTTTATATCTCACACTTATATGGAAATGAACATTTTACTACTTTACCGATTTGAGATTTTACATTCTCCAGTTCCCTATAAGGGACCGGCGTCATCGTCAAGACTTTGCGGATTTATCACAGTCTCGTCTCTACCAGAGGATTCTAGAGGTGACTCCCGGCTCTGAATACCAAGACTTATCACAGTCTCGTCTCTTTCAGAGAATTCTAGAGGTGGAATCTAGATGCCTCACATGGTGTGGCACTTATGTCCGACTACCAAGACTTATCACAGTCTCGTCCCTACCAGTGGATTCTAAATGTGCCTCCCGGCTCTGAATACAAAGACTTATCACAGTCTCATCCCTACCAGTAGATTCTAGATGTGGCTCCCACTGTCTCTCACGGAGTGACACTTATGTTTGTCTGATAGTCGGCTCTGAATACCAATTGAATTCTAGAGGTGGCTCTCACCGTCTCTCACGGTATGAGACACTTATGTCCGTCTGATAATCGGCTCTGAATACCAGTATGTAACGCTCCAGAACTTGGGTCTGGCGGCACTATTTGAATCATAAATGATTCGGTCAACTGCTTAGACCATCGTCTTCGATTGCTCTAAAAGGGATAAGCCGAGTTGACAAGATATTTATGTTTCACACTTATATGGAGGGTGGATATTCTACTACTTTACCGCTGTGGGATTTTACAATGACTCATTGTGAAATTTTTGCTATTTACACTTATACTTTCATCGACCTAAGATAATATAATTATCCAAATGCTTTTCTTCATAATGATGCAGTTTTAACCTATAGGTTGTACTCATTCAAGCCGAGTTAACAAAATATTTATGTCTCACACTTATATGGGGTGGACATACTATTACTTTACCGCTGCGGGATTTTACAATGACTCATTGTGAAATTATTGTTGTTTACATTTATACTTTCATTGGCCTAAGATAATATAATTATCCAAATGCTTTTCTTCATAATGATGCAGTTTTAACCTATAGGTTGTAGTCATCCATATATGTTGTCGTTATATATGATGACTAAACCTTATATCACATTACTTACATACATGGGCGTCGCTACCTTAGGCGGTTGTGGGGCAGGTGTGTAGAAATTCTACGCCCAAGCCCATATAAGAGGAGTTGCATCACCTTCAAAACCTAGGTTATGAGATTAAGGAAGTTCATTTCTTAATATTGTGGGTGACACAATTACAATAGGTTGTACTCATCCATATATGTTGTCGTTATATATGTTGACTATACCTTATATCACATTACTTACATACATGGGTGTCGCTACCTTAGGTGGTTGTGGGGCAGGTGTGCAGAAATTCTAGGCCCAAGCCCATATAAGAGGAGTCGTCCTATCCCCAAAGCCTAGGTTATGAGGTGAGGAAAGTTCATATCTTAATATGGTGGGTGACACAATCACAAGTTCTGAATGTAGACACTTTAACACGCCCCCTCAAATATGACCCTCAAGTATGAGCCTATACAGAACCTGGGTCACATGACACACAAGGCATATAAGGGGCACTCTTAAGGCCAACAGAGGCACAAAACTTGCACAATAAATGGTGGTTCTAATACCTTGTAGAAATTGTAGGCCCAAACTTATATAAGAGGAGGACCTCATCCCCAAAACCCAGGTTATGAGGTGAGGGAGGTGGGTGACACAATTACAAGTTCTCAATGTGGGACATTTTAACAAGTCGATCAGTTGATAGTATGTTTAGTTGTGGGGCACCTCTGACTTTATTCCCGATTTTTTCATAGCCGCTCTAACTTACCCATATCATGCTTATCATTACGCACTCTCTTAAGGATAACTCTCACTACAATTCTTATTGCAAGGTCAAACTCTTGATCTCTTATGCTTTTCACTTTTCTAAAACTAACTTGACGGCAATGTTTTTCTCAGGGAAAAACTCGGGCCTTTTAATGTTTGTTAATGCTAGCAATTCACTCGGAAATCACTCACCCATAAAGAATGATCATTCATCTCTATCGGATCCATCTCAGGTCGTTGTTACATTTTTTTTACGCTTTGCTATGTCTTGTTATGTCCTGCGTTGTTTGTTATACTTCGCTTTCTGACACGCATCAACATATACCTTGCTACGATTTGATGTGTTTGTTATAATTGTTCGTTTTGACGATAGTATGACACTTTAGTTTACAATAATCATTCCAAAACATTTGGGCTAAAATTAATTAATCAAAGTAAAAAGTTTTGACAACCCCACTGATTGAAGTTAAAACACAAGAGTACCAAAAGATGGCCCCAAGAGCATGAAAGAACTAAAGAAGGCAATAAAAAATGGGACCAAAGTTAATTGGAAGCATATGGATTGTTGATACTTGATACCAACAACAACAACAACAACAACAACAACAACAATAATAATAATAATAATAATAATAATAAGAGACACCAGAAAGTTCATTGATGCATGCAGCTATACAATTGAATGCTACATGTATCATTGATGCTATATGTATCATTTTCCCTATCCTTATCAAAAGTTAAAAATGTTATACTCGGGTACATATTCTGGTGGTAATCCACTATGATCTAACCTAGCTTCCATTGAGGAGGCTCATGTTCGAACCCCGCTTGGGGCATAGTTTATGATGGATGGGTGTGTGTCTCTTTCGTCTCAGGGAAAAAAAAAAAAAAAAAAAAAAAAGTTAAAAATGTTTTGCATTTTGCCCTTCTCTTTCCACAGCTTCTCACATGTATACATGTTATTGTGGGGTTGTCTCTGCTCATTGTCATCACTCCTGCTCATGTCTTTTTTCTTGCTTTAAATTGAAATGTTACCTATCACTTTTAGTCACATTATAATACACTTCATATATAATTTGAAGTCGTAAACATTATAGACGACCCTAGGAATGTAACTCAGTAGACAGTAGTAAAAGAGTTTGGTGCTATAGTAGTAGTCTTGTCTTTGATTTGAGATTTAGGAGTTCGATATCATGTATCGACTTTTCTCAGAGTAAAAAAAAAAAAAACATATACATACAACATTTGCAAACTATTTCATGAAACTCTACGGGTAGAGCAGTGATGGCCCTTTAGGTTTAGCAGGGGTTCAACCTTTTGTTAACACAATTGGGGTCCTCTGCCGTGACTAACAAAACACCAAAAACGTTGTTTTGGGTGTTTTGCAGTTCTTTGTATTTGGACAAAACAACGTTGTAGCACACATATCACGGCAAAAATGTACAGCAAACGATCCATACTCCTCTTTGTTAACACTATGGCCCTTTAGGTTTAGCAGGGGTTCAACCTTTTGTTAACACAATTGGGGGGTCTTCATGTGATTAGTAAAACACCAAAAGCGTTGTTTTGGGTGTTTTGCAGTTCTTTGTATTTGGACAAAACAACGTTGTAGCACACACATCACGGCAAAAATGTACAGCAGACGATCCATACTCCTCTTTGTTAACACTATAGACCGTGTGTGTATATATATATATATATATAGAATACCTCCACTCATAAATGACCGTACGTATTTAGTGTTTTTTCAAAGCCGACATCTATATTTCATAATGATAATAATTTCTATTTTTTCGTTTTTGTGGATTTAATAATTTCTATTTAAAGACGGATGAAATTTTCATTGGTCAGCTGTAGATTATTAGACTGCTTTGTCGGATTCGTCCATTTCCATTGCCGTAGGGTACGGTACCCTACAATTATAGGGCTCTATTCTCACAGTTTTGTGAGGTTGTGCCTTAAACTCATTGCTATGACTGTTCTTTATTTGGATGTTTTAAGGTGTGTGCTGCAACGAGATGAGTCCCACACGAAAGAACATAAAAGTGGCTATTTTTACACAGTTTTTACCTGGAAATTCTTCTCTAATCATTTCATTTACGTAGTAGACACATGTGGATCAATTTAGACCACACAATTTTAAATCAAATTTAAACTGTATGGTCCAGACTCATTCACACGGTACAACTTCACAAATAGAGTGACCATGTAAGAATTACCCGTTTTTACCTCATGAAAAATTTGGGACTTGTGAGTTGGGAGCAGTGCCGACAATTACAATGTTATTGAAAATTAAGGTTATACGCCAATTAAGCTTAATCATCTCTAATCCACTTAACCGTCAAATGTAATATTACACACAAAACGATATTGTTTCAGGTGTAAATTACACATAGTACGACATCGTTTTGTGTATTTCTCGCATTTGATGGTGAGTAAATATAAATTTGGTCATTTGGCTTGTCATTTTATTTCATTTCGTCGTGTTAGGCGCTGGATTTTTTTTTAGTCCCCCGTGGAATTTTTCCCCCTCGCCCCATGGAAATTTCCCCCAGCCCGTGGAAATTTTCCCCTGATCCGGTTGAATTTTCCTCCTGCATGTGGAAATTTTCACGAGTGGGGAAATTTCCACGGACGGCGAGAGAAAATTTCCACGGGAACTCGAAAAAAATGCTGCGCCCGATCCGACCGATACGTAAATAAAAGATGTTAAAATGACCTGAAATTATATTTTCTCTTTGATGGTCAAATGCATTTGAGGGAACTTTTTCATACGTCAAGGACATAGTCAGAAATTTATATTCACTCGACCTAATAATTTTAGATTACGTTATACCGGTAGACCGAGTTAATCGGTGTTTCTAATGCGTTGAGTTAGACCGAGTTAACAATGTTGAAATTTGTAGTGTGTAGATATTTGAATTACTCAATATCTGAGCGAGACTACATTAGGGTGGTACGTAAGAGAGTTGAATTTTACAATCAACTCAAATTAGTATTTGACTCAACAATTAAATGAGACATTCATACACAAACAATACAAAACTCAAACAAGACTGTCCTCGAGCAAGTTAAAAAACGGTTTATTTATGTATTTATCTACATATTTATACATGTACGCATACATAATTATATACATACATCAATATTCATATTGTATATGTGAGTTTGAAATTTTGAGCCAATTTTAATTTCTAGAATACTTGAGGTATTCTAGAAAAGGAATACCAAAAATACGTTTTATGCTTGATTTTTTTTCCTGAATCGTAAGTAAATATTTTTTTTTTGGCTTAAAGCTACCGATATCTGAAACCAACTGGTCTGACTAATCCGGAGTTCGATCCGGGTCGTGCATGTAGATTTTGACTCTTATTCAAGGATAAGATATGATCAAGAGCTCTTTCAACATGGCGCCCCAGATGAGAATCAAATCGGTGACCTCCCTAGGCATTCTCAAATCACTTAACATTTGAAAATGAAAGTATTTCGTTAAAATTTAAAAAAACAAATTAAAACTGGATCACACCGAAGAACAGACAGACAAACATATAGGACCGTCGCCAGACTAAATGTTGGAAACCGTAACCAGAAACAAGAAATAAAACATACATGGGATAACCCTATTTATACAAAATTCTGTCTCATTTGAGAAGATTTGATTTGGTAATAGAAACCGAAAGTCAGCCTTAGCTATAACATATATCATAAGCTAACATAGACAAACCTAAAAACCAAAACAATCGTCCACAAAATCCGGCGTCTAAATACACGATCCACTTGACATACAACAAAAGTACATAAAGTCATCTTCAATAGACATGCAAGAATAACAACCACCATTAAGATCAAAGGTTTACAGTTGTATTAAACCAATTTGTGATAGTAAATGTGCTACTATATTTCCGTATACATTTCAACACGCCTACCTCAAATGTGGGCTCATATTAAGGCTATGTCAACTAGAAACACAACAAGCATGAGCCAACTAGGCTTACAAAGACCAACTAGGCCAGCCCAACAATTGCACAATATAAATATGGGAAAATAACGTCCACCACATGTGTGGGCACATATCAAGACTATGTTAACTAGACACATAACAAGCCTGAGCCAACTAGGCTCACAAAGACCAACTAGGCCAGCCCAACGCGCCAACTAGGCACACAACAAGTCTGAGCCAACTAGGCCCACAAAAACCAACTTGGTCGGTCCAACACTTGCACAATATAAATATGGGAAAATAACGCTCACCTCAAGTGTGGGCTCATATCAAGGCTATGTCAACTAGCGCACAACAAGCTTGAGCCAACTAGGTTCACAAATACCAACTAGGTCAGGCCAACGCGCTAACTAGGCCAGCCCAACGCGCTAACTAGGCACACAACAAGCTTGAGCCGACTAGGCCCACAAAAACCAACTTGGTCAGTCCAACACTTGCACAATATAAATATGGGAAAATAACGCTCACCACAAGTGTGGGCCCATATCAAGGCTATGTCAACTAGCGCACAACAAACTTGAGTCAACTAGGTTCACAAATATCAACTAGGTCAGCCGAACACTTGCACAATGTAAATATGGGAAAATAATGTTTGCAACAGGGTTTGATCTCATTACCTCTGGCTCCGATACCATGTTAAGATCAAGCGTTTACCATTATATTAAAATCAATTGGTGGCAATAAATGTGCTATTATATTTCTTTATACATTTCAACACGCTATATCAAATATGAACACATATCAAGGTTATGTCAATTAGACACGCAACAAGCCTAGTTGTAATTAATGTATTCATGCATTTATAAAGTGTCCAGGACACTCTAAATTATCCAATAGTAGAAGTGTAGAACTATAGTACATTGCACATGCTCTTAGTTTTGTCCATGAAAAGTTTTTCCTGCAGATAATATGCAAAGCTTTAAAGCTTATCTTCAATCTTAAACATGTACATTATTTTAAAAGTTAATGATTCCGTGCTTCTACCACTTAACGATTAGACCGTCTTAATCAACTGTATTTAACTATTACATGACGTGTCACTCTACTTTTCATATTCCATTTTCCCTTTGACATGGTCCTTCATGATAATGCATGTGCATCTGCCGTCCCGTTTTTCTTTTTCATCTTATATATAATTAAATTCTTAACACATATTGGAATTTTTTTGTGTGGCTTATATGAGGGTTTTTTTTTTTTTTTTTTTTTTTATAATGACGATACTATCAACATTGTTTAATATAATATAAGTTTTAATTTCAATCTTTTATTTATATTTTATCGATATATTATGTACGTATTATTTATTTCTCATAAAATTTGGGAGAGGTATGAGAATTTTTGTTTTTAAAGAGCAACTTTGTGTAATACCTGAATCAACAAGAATTGATTTTTCAAAATTCGAATATGAGGATCAAACATGATTATTGATTTAATAATCAACTTTCAAAAGACGATTAAACATGCCACATGTGTGAAAAGAGTTATTATGAAACATTGAAATGCGTGATACTTTGTGAGAGACGATGTGTAAAAATACGTCTCATCGTGACGTTGAATCATTCATAAAATCATCGTTGTATATCGTCAGTTGGTAAAAAATTTGTTGTTTTGTTATTATTATTATTACTACCTCCGTTTCAAAATATTAATCAGTCTACATTTTTAGTTTTGTCATAATATAAGTCATTCTACGTTATCAATGCAACATTTATTACTTTTTTCTCTATCTTACCCTTAATTTATTATTAATCCAAATATTTTTCATTACATAATAAATATTGTATTGATAATTGTCAAGGGACATTTTAGATTTTAACCATCTAATTTATTATATTCAACTACTTTTTTAATCTGTATGAAAACACGTATAATGATTTATGTTTTGGAACGGAGTATTATTAATAATATTATTATTATTATTATTATTATTATAGGGTAGGGATGTGGATTGCAATATATCATATTATTTGTGATCTTAGACATAAATTATTATTTTTCAAATTATGTAGTAATTATTTTGGAACTAATACACTAATTTTTTAACAAAGTTTATGCCATTCATAAACTTTTTAATGTATAAGATAATCTAAAAAAAGCCTACAAATAAAAAAATTAAGAAACAAACTACTACATATGAAAGGAAAATAAAGAATATTGTAACGTGGGAGAGAGAAATAGCGGCACAATAATAACGAAGAACAAGAGACGTGTATATAATAAACACAAAGGTCTAATTAAAAAAATATCGCACTTATTAACAAAAATAAACAAAAGCTTTTTTAAAAATGAAAAATAATATAAAGTACACTAAAAAGCCACCTCAGCAGAATGACTAGCCACCCAATACACAGACTAAGGTTGACCTCCACCACCTCCACCACCACCACCGGAACCACCCGATGACAGAAGCTCCGAAAGCACAGTCATGGCTCGGACTTGCATTTGCAAAGCGGCTACATAATCAGTGGCCTCTTCGAGAAGATTAGGGAAGGAAACTTTCCGGCAACCAGGAACTAACCGGCTCAAAACACGCACCTTCTTTTGTAAAGCCGGTAATCTCGTTTTATTACCTCCGGTGGTTTTCTTCAATCTGTTATCGCCGGTAATCTTTGCTTTCTTGTGCTTATGCCTTTTATTAATCTGACTGAGTCGCATACTTAGCCGGCCGGTGAGAATCGCTCGGCTCCATCGAGTCTTCCCCTTAGCCGCAACTGCGAGTACTCTATCAGCCGTCTCCCGTACTGTTCTACCGCCGACGGATGGAGAAGATGTCGCTGGACGTACACGGCTGAGAGCGTCTATTAGCTTTGACGCGTAGATCCGATGCTCCGAATCGGATCTCCACCGGTCCGGGTCGGACGATGTTCCAGCTGCCTGGTTCGAGCTTTCGACCTCAAAATTACCTCTAATTTTGCGCTTTGGTCCCCGCGCTAGGTTTGAGTCCACCTCCGGATTCATTACCGGCGATGACGTCATCGTAACCGGAGAATAAAATCAAAAGCAGAATATATTTCCTCTTTTAGACAAAATTCCACAAAGGATGAAGAAAATGAATCTGTCTTGAGCGGATAAGATGAAAATTCCCAACTGCCAGCAGAAAAAAAACAGACATTAAACTAAATTCTGATGATCGAAATAGCAAATTTAAATACTGCAATTCAGCAGAGAGATTTATTGCTGCATATATACACACACAAAAAGAGAAAAGGAAACAACAATTGAGCCGATCGAGAATCTAATATTAAAAGGCACCAGCTTCACACTGAATCAGAATAACATTATAGTATCTGAATTGACAAATTCAATAGAGATTTTTCAGTACCTTACGGTTAATTTAGGAGCATGACTAATTGACGTTGTGACGCCGGCGGCGGCGGCGGTAACGAAGAAATTAGTGAAAAGAGTAGTAATCGGGGGGGAGGGGGAGAAGAAGAGGGAAGTTCAGAATAAAGAGGGAAGATATGATCCCTTTTATTATAGAACGGCCATTTTTAAAGTGGAGAAAGCCAAGTGGCCGGTTTTTGTTTTCTATTTATTTTTTGGGGGCCGGTTTTCGTTTTCTATTTACTAGTGTAATTTCCTAATGGTCATTTTTTTACATTTTTCATATGATGAGATTAGGAAAATAGTATAAAATGCAATAAAATCATGAATGTATTAGTTTTGACTCATTAATGCAATGTGAGTTTTTGTTATTCCCTTTCTAGAAGGAATAATAAAGTTTTTTTTTTTTGAACAAGGAATAATAAATTTATTATTGATAATAAAAGGAATAATAACTACTTACTATCTCTTATCTATTTATGAAGGTGTTTTTCCTTTTCAAAATCACAAATTTTCATTAAGCTTAATCAAGCCCTTAAGTTAGGTTTTCTCATAGCTATCAGTTTTGAAGGCCAATAAAAAGGTTCTAATTAACCCTACACTTTAGAACACTCTGTTCCTTCCCCCAAAACTTCAAACACGGCCATAACTTCTTCTTGGGGTATTCAAATCGCTCTGATCTTGGAGACTCCTCTGATCGTTTTTGTGCTCTATTGGAAGACTGAAGTGGTGAGTTCGAAGTAGTTTCAGTCCAGAATGAAGTTTTGGCTTCTGAATTGCAATAATTAAAAGGTAAACAATTTGATCTTGTTCTACTTTTCGTTTCTATTCCTGTTTAGGGTTTCGTTCTTCGTAGAACTAAACTTTGGATGCAATTCATGTCCGTAGATTTGGAGGATAGTTGCGTGTTGTTCGTTGAATCGTTGAGCTTTAAGGTAAGGAGTTTTTTTATGAATAAAAAATACTCCTTTTTTAATTGCTCTGATTGCTTTCTTGTTTTCAAATTTATGGATGGATTCTGTTAAGGTAGTGTTATGTGTGCATAATTCGGATATCTGTGAAGTATAAAAATGACACTTAATAATGTTTAGATATTATACTGTCATTAAAACTTTCTAACTATGTACGCCAACCATTGGCGTTATACATAGGATACACTATGTGCTCTTTATGTAAATTATGCTCTATAAACATGACAAGATGCCGGTAATTTCTGAATATGAACAAGTACATATGAATTTAAGTAGATGAATGAATAATAAGTAAGATCATGTTTTATGCATCACACGGTTTCTTTTTAAGTATTTACGCTATGCCACATCTTTTAAACTGATACAGTAAACAAATTCATATCATGCCCCTCGACTTATGAAAAGCATTGATTCCTCTTTTAGACTTCTACTCTTTGTTAGAGCATCTCCAACGGTGCTTGACCCGGCACCATTGCACCATTTTGGTGTAATGGTGTTAGTCCAATGAGGGCATCTCCAGGGGATTCCCTTTTTTTACACCAAAACACTAAAATGGTGTAAAAATGCACTGTTTTTCTCCAACCAATCTACACCAAAAAAAAAAATCATATTAATCTCTCTTTTTTATAAAATAAAATCAAATATATTTATTTTATCAAATAGAAAAATACATATTTACAATACAAACATTTATTAATACTACCGAAATACAAACAATTATTAATATTACTGAAATACAAACATTTAGTAATATCACCGAAATACAAACAATTTGAATTAATTATAATAAAATATCAAGTAAGTAATGTAATTTAACCAAATTTATGATACACAATAAATATTATACACATTTGATAATTAAATTAAACTACACAAAACAAAATTAAAAAAACACAACAAAAGCATCGAGTGAATTAAAGAAAAGGAAAAAAATGTGAAGTGGTAAAATGGTGTCGGGTCGACCCGACACCAAATTTGGTGTAAAAAAAAAAGTGATTTGGTAATGGGAAAAATAGTTGTATCATTGGAGTAATACCATTACACCAAAATGGTGCAATGGTGTCGGGTCAAGCACCGTTGGAGATGCTCTTTTAAACTGATACAGTAAACAAATTCATATCATGCACCTCGACTTATGAAAAGCATATTGATTCCTCTTTTAGATTTCTACTCTTTGTTAAACATGTAAATGGTGCTCACTCATTCCTTTTAGTTGAGTAGATATGCAAATAAATAAAGAGTTTGATGGTGAATAAGCTTAAGGTGGAGTTTGTGGTCAATTATGCATAGCTAGTTTCTATCGTACGGCTTCCTTTAGTTTAGCTTCTGTTGAATAAGGCCAACGTGCTAAATTACGTTTACGTAGTTCTTTTGTTGAGTATATTGATTCTTAGGATTTTGTAGTTTATTTAGGTTATTTATGATTTTTGTTTGATAGTAGTGATGTTTTATTGAGTTTATGCACTTTTGAGTTATACCGGATTCGCTGACATAAAGTCTTATTTCATGTCCACGATCTACAATGGGCCTGAGGATCTATATCCTGAGTCTGTTTTGTTGCTTATATGCATTTCTATTATTACACCGATATAACGTCAGACAGACTTACGTGATTCTATGATTTATTTTATAAGCCATGTGCAGAACACACCTTTATTGGGTAAAGATTCAATATCTGGGAGTGATGTGTTACAATATATTTGTCCTCAACAAAGATAATCAATTTTTATTTATTTGTATCTGATCATGTCTTACGAGTCAATTCAAGCATCCATATTATAATGCATTTACCAACAAGGTATCGGCCTATTGGTTTACATTCGGTCATAACCCGACAATAACAAGCGTTCGAGTCCCGCATTGGACAAAATAGGGTGTTTGTGAATTTTTTTCTGAAAAAAATATATTATAATGCATTTCGTTATAAGTCAATGGTATAAAGTTTTTATATGTTTATGTATAACTGAGAATAAATACATATATATAAAATGTTCATGACATGTTGATAAACCGTTTAAAATGTTGAGGTTATGAGACGCGGATATGAGTGATATCGAGAAGAAGCGATAAAAACTTTTAAGGGTGGGGGGGGGGAGCAAACTCTATACATAGTATAAATATTAATGTATTTTTTAGATTAAAAGGAGGCGATTTTTTGCATTTACACGGTATGACAGAGGTCCGCTTATGAGGATTACAGAGACATCCTAAGCACAAGCATACTTTATATATATATATATATATATATATATATATATATATATATATATATATAATGTTTCTACAATAACGATGTCCTGACATGTTGATAAACCGTTTAAAATGTTGAAGGTTAGAGACGTTCTAATTAAGCTCAAGCATACTTAACATACTCCAAACTTTTGATCATGCATGCATCAGTTTTATGGACGTCCTGGATTACCATATCATACTTGTTCCACTAATAAAAATTCTTAAAAGAAAGGTAAATTTGTAAAAACTAGGCATATATATTTTACATGGTCGAGGCTCATCTGTTTTTGTGATTTCCAATTAGTCATGGATCATCAAATCATATTTGGTTAAGAGCCATACTAAAATTTGCGTTGATCATGAGTTTGACAAAAAAAATCAAATTTGAACTTGACTATGTGCACATTCACCCCCTAGGTCTTCAGACCCTTTCGTGTAAAAAGAAAGATATCGGGATTATCATTAGATGTGTTGTTTGGTACTAGTGCAGATACGATCTAAATGTCTAATGTCTATCAAGTATCTTGGGTGTCTTCGAGCCTTATTATATTGGGTTTTTTTTCGAGCCTCGAACACTTGTATAAAGGTTACAACAAAAGGATATATATTTCCCTAAGAAAGCCTCCAACGCTCTGGTCGGTATGAGATCAAAGAGTTAAATGTATTCCTTCTTGATGCAAATTAAAGCGTACTTGGTGAAAACAATCGTGAGGTTTATGTAGGCCTTGTACATACAATTAGGAACTAATCCCGGGGAATGCAATGTGGAATAAGTCCATGTAATGACATGTCTCAAAAATCGATCTTTTAATCGGAACGATTTGTATCATTTAAGTTTATGATATAAAAAATGTGTTGTGTCACTCGTTGTAGTAGTAATATTAAATGGACAAGGAAACCTCTTATTGATGTTAAAATTCGGACTTAAATTGAAGACTTCTAGATTCTATTCTATAGGTGAATGAAAACGATTTTTAGAGCCTCACTAGGAAAGTAAACTAATGAAGTTAGTTACTATAATGACAAGTGATTCCATTGATTTAATTGTTGTTGGTTGGATAAGCATAACTTGAACAGAAAGGCACAGGCACTGGAAAATAAAATAAAAACAATCTAAATTATAATTAGGTCCACCTAAACCCTTAATTTGGTGTAAAAGTACAATATTAAAATATTCCAAAAAAAAAAAAAAATTATACTGCTCACCTCCTTATAAAACCACACGTTAAGCGGAGCTATTGAAGCTAATTGTCGTTATAGATATAAAACAATATAATGGTTCAAGTAATTGATATGATTGTTGAGGTCGGTGAGAGATGAGCGCGCATTTAGATTTAATGAAAACTTAGTACACAAAACTTTGTTACTACTTTAAAATTTAAAAAAAAAATTTGTTACTGTTTAGATGACTATAAGTATGGTGGACACGAGTGTGACTATATTCATACCCTACACATAAATAAAAATTCATTACTCATACCCTATCTATTGCCCATGCGGGTAGATGCGTCCATCCGGTTTTTATTTTCGATACACCAAAAACCTTATATAAATCAGTCCAACATATTTAGTTGTTTTAATCCAGTCCACCTGGCCATATAAATATAGTCAATTAGCTCCTCCGACCACCAATTCCTCGTTCCGTCCCTATGGGTAGAAATTCTTATGCATTACTTTAACTTCTCATATAGATATCCACGGGTCCGTGGATATCCATTAAAAATAAAAAATTTATATGGAAAGGACAGTCAAGTCTTTAGTACAATGGTTGACATTGAAAAACAACCTAAGGTTTATAAAATATTGTAAGTACATTTTTTTTAACAACAATAGATTTATATATATTAAAAATCAGCAAGCTACTGAGGTATCAAATTACATAAGCTGAAGAGAGCAAAAAGACAATCCAGAACCCTACACCAGAACATTAATCCAAGTTGTAGTTCAAAACATAAATTAAAACACCTCCAGTTTAATACAAACTTTTTACAAGCCAACACATAAATTAGAGTTTCTGATTCACTTTATTTATCCATTTCGATGAAGAATCAAACCACGGATCGACCATTCCATTAAACTATATATCATCTTCATAAAACACCATTATGAATAATTGACTTTAATGAACTTCGAAACACCATATTTAGTGTCTCTGCATTTTTATCACTAATTAAGGGCATATGCCTTTCAACGTTTAAAATAAAAATGAACATAAGGGTCGTTGCAATAATGGCATATATAACCCTTAGTTACAAAAAAGTGGAGTACTCAAGTCAAGGACAAATAAAGGAAACATTGTAACATGGGGATGCCTCCTGAATGTGTTTCTGCAAGTTCGTTTTGGTTCACATATTTGGCAATCTACACATTGTTAGTGGCCATGCACTAGTGTATTTTTAGAATATTATGCATTATACACTTTTGACTTTATTACAAAGCTGGCTGATGTTGCCGTCACGACCGGTAAGATACAATGAGTGGCATAATATGTTTTTATATCATTGATCATAATATAAAACCTACGGATCATGATATAGGACGTATCATAATTGATGATTAAAAACGCGTTGTATCATTCGTTATATCTAGTAGTCATGGTTGTAACATTTCTCTGATATAAATAATTTTAGAGCCATGATGACTTAAACTAAAGCATCTGAATACTCAGCTTAGTATCGCGTATTGAGTTCTCAACTGAGAGGTCTGGTGATCACATTTGAATCTTATTTTCACGTCTGGTCATTTCTGAGTCTGAATTGGGTTACATCTGGTGGTCTTCGTCTGAATCTAGAAAGGCTGCATCTGGGGGTATTTCTGGTAGATCACTTAGTTGGTCATTGTGTCGACTAGGGTTTGATTCCCAAAACTATAAATACTAGCATTCATGTAACAATTTCTGCAACTTTCTGGTGATTATGAATTCCTCGTTTTTGTGTCATTAGTCGACACAACGTCGGATAACACGTTAAAGTTTGTGTTCCTTGGTTTTTTTGTGTTTGATTTGATTGTTTAAGTTTGTTCTTTCTCGACATCTAATAATTCCATGCGATCGGTTACAGCATTTAGTTCAACTAATATTAATCAAGTTCTCAAAAAAATGTATTAATTAAAAAATTAGAAAGAAAACTCTTTGAAAGAAACTAGAATATTTTTGCCGGTCACCCTGAATTCAGAGCAAACTGTGAATCCCGAATTTTTAATAATGATTATTATTGTCATTTGTGGATAAGTAATTTTTAAGGATTTAATAAATCACCGTAAAAGACGCGTTTGACCGGGATTGTGATTTTTTTATTTTTAAAGAGATAATTATGTGGAGATGTTATTGAGATCCGATAATTAAGGTAATTAACTAAAAACTAGGATTTGATTGATTTTGGATTTATTTAGGTAATTAAGGGGTTACTTGGAGAAAAAAGATTATACAGATTATAGATAAATGTGTTGGAAAGGGAGATTATTGTGTGGTGTCTCCACACGGTGCGGAGACATCGTGTGGCACACCACACACCACACACCTTCATTATGTATTAAAAATGTGTGGTTCTGATCGTTTCACCCGTCACTTCACCTCAAATTCCCTCACCACATAATAACTTCTCGTTTGGAAATTGGAATGGTCGAGCACAAGTTGCGAGAAGAAAGAAAAATATGAATAAATAAAAGAGAAAAGAAAGAAGTTGGTTCGGTCAGAATTTCGTACACCGTTTCTCAATCCGATTCACAGGTGGTTTGCGGGTAACTTTAAATTATAATATTTATTGTCTCTTAAGAATTTTATTTTTTTATTTGTGGTTAAAGATTGTGCTTTTAATAATTAGGGTTTATTCGGAATTGACGGATGATCGAAAAAAGGAAATCGTTGTTAGATCTATTGTTGGTTGATAGATTCACGTAAGATTTGGAAGTAAGATGCGATGTTCGGTTCGTAGTTTGGCTCGTTTTTAAGACTAGGAATTCTTCTTATCAAAAGGTTCCGTTTTTAGTTTAAATATTATGCCTTTAAGTTGTTCTAATATTGTTTATGTTAAGTTGCACGAAACCGAACATGATTATGTGCTGCCGGGTATCTACCAAACAATGTTTTAAGAAAATTATTTTGCTTCATAGTTACTTTTATGTAAAATGTTTCATGCGTTTAAGTTACCGATAATAGAGATAGGATGGGAGTTCGGTGTTGCTACGGTCTTTGAATGCTCTAGTAAGTTAGTTATGGACTTTAACGTGGAATCTATGTGCTTTATGTGCTCGTACATGTTCATAGTTAGAGACATTGCGATGTACTGTACGGAGTACCACGGGTTTTAAGTCCTGTGTCGGAGGTATGGTTAACCGTGCTCACCATGTCGTTCTCAATACGACGGTTTTAAGTCCCATGATTGGAGGTATGATTAGTCATATTAGCCGTGTTCCACCAAGCCCTTATGTTAAGTTCCATGGGTTTTGAGTCTCATGATAAGTCAGTAAGATATGCTAAGTCCCATGGGTTTTAAGTCCCATGAAGACTTGTGGGTTTTAAGTCCCACGAGTGAAACAGAACAGTCAAGACAAGAACAGAGACATGTTAAGTAAGTAAGAGACAGAGACAAGACAGACAAGGCACGAATATGTATTAGTTAACAAATAAGTAAAGTATAGGTTAATAGACAACTTATGTAAGTTTGATCAGCAAGATAAATATAGTAAGTAATTAATGTAATGAATAAATACGTGCAAGATGAACTAAACGTAGTTAATAAGCATGTTTTCTATGCATGATTCAAGATGGTTTTAAGCGTGTATTCTTATGTTTCAAGTTATGTATTAAAAGTAGTTTTCTTAATTGCTTCAAATAATGGCTTTCAAGTTGTTTTTGGCCAACTGAATGAAGTAGATTCATGTCATGTCTCCCGGCATCCGACATGCGTGATTCTCTCTTTGATCTTCTTTCTCCTTTACTGAGCATACAGCTGGTGCTTGCTCGTTTTATTTGGAATAAGAAGAAATGCAGAGGTTAAGCGAGTTGGATGATGAGCATGGAGAGCAAGCTTAGGAAAGAAACCATGAAGTTTGTTGAGTTTCGGTGGTTTCCTCTTTTTAGACAAGTTGGTTGTAATAAATGTTAGTAGATATTCATGTTTTAGATTGACAGCCATTGAAATTCATTGAGTTTGTTAATGGAAAGTCTTTAGTGTTAGTTTCCCGAGTCTCTTAACTGTTTCCTTTCTTCCACGCTTTCGAGTATGACACGAGGCTTACGTGAGATTTAGGGTTTATTCTAAATAACACGTGTCGAACGTCTCTTTTTTCCGAATAAGGACTCGGTATCGGGACAGGGGCGTTACACAAACTCCGATACACATTGCGGTTGCGGGGATTCGATCCTACGTTCCTTGGTGCAATGTGTCACCCAGAAACCAACTAAGCTACCCATGCGGTTATATCCTGATCAGCACAAAGATACATAAGTATAATCCTCGTAGCTTGATTTAAGCAGTAAATAACCTAAGAATGTCCGGGCCAGACATAAGTTCCATTAACATATGAAACGACATGTTATAAAGCCCTGAATCATAAGTTTATTCATTGATGGGATTTAGATTATGCTGGTATTATCTGAACCAAATTTCAGATTTATCGAGTTATAGTTGATTCCAGATACGGGAGCCTTTTAAAAGAAAAGATAAACAGGTATATAATAATAATAATATAATAATAATAATAACGAACCCAACTTGTGAATTAAGCATATACTCCTACGAGTTGAATAGTACGTACTACGTGGGCATATCTCAACGGATAGAAATCTGGTAGGGGTACCACGTTTCCTCCATCCGGAAACTTTATGGGTCTTTCTAATTATTTTCTTTTGCTAAATTAATTAATTGTTGTAGTTATGACATATTAAATCGATATTAATTTATCTCATTAATCACGATGACAAGTCATCGCCGATTAATGAAAGAGAAGAAAAGAGAGAAATTTTACTACGAAATGTCTCTATTATATATGGAGCTTCGGAAATAATACATAAAAGTCTTAAGGCCCTTACGTGTATAGAAATCATATTGATGAAAATAGTTTTTCTACTGCCCCGTTCCGAAATAATTGAAGCAATTGTCACAAATACGCATATTAAGTATGTGATTTAATTCGTTAATTTGAATGCCGAAATGACTAAAAAAATCCTTAGTCCATAATTAACACTCCCTCCGTCTCATTTTATTAGACTCGTTTGACTTTTCACACTGATTACGAAAAATATAGTTAATATTTTGAATCTCATTAAATGATATAATATTTTTACATTTAGGCCATTTAAGTAGTTGTTGGAGCATTTAATGCTACACACTTTTTATTGTAAATATTGTAAAGAGGGAAAGACATTTAAAGAAATTTAGCAATAAATGAGCAAAATAAACACAAATTTTGAGACAAACCAAAAAGAAAATGTAGAAAAATAAAATGGGACGGAGGGAGTACAATATTGTATTTATTCTCTCGAATCTTTAATAAATAAGGGTAATAAACAAGGGTGGATGTGGGAAAAACATAATAAGTACTACATTGAAAATATAACTGCATCAGATATTTTGATATAAATCTTTTTGGTAACCGCCTTAATTATTTCACAAGGGAGCGAGTATAACTTTGTAGTACTGTCGTCGGAGACTCTTTTGTTTTAGTAGTAGTGAATTATTATATTATATTATAATATATATATATATATGGGGGTAAAGAAAATGAAAAGCATGTGCTGGTTTTCCTTGGCTTTTTCTTATTTTGGTTTCTTACGCAAAGGGTTTCTCATATCTGGAGAGATATTTGACACCCATAAAAGCCTAACGATACACTACAAAATTTCACCCATTTATTCTATATCAACTTGCAATTACCTTTTGAGGCCATATTTGCACATCAATCAAGTGCCCATTATTGTGTATTTGTACTAAACTATTTCTTGGTCCATATATATCACATGTGTTAATTACGACAACCAACTATGAGATAGTACAATTCTCTCAATGACAATAACATAAAATAAAATAAAATTAAGAAAAATAAAATTAAGATGATGCGTCAAAATCTAATCTGGTTCGGGTAATGACACATACGCACGATCTATCAAAATTTAGTGTCATTCATCTCTATTTTATTTTATTTTCATTTTTTGTTGCTTGTCTCGTGTTATTGTCGTTAATGACGACTATAACATGAATTTCAATCCCAAACAAACTGATAGCTAGCATATACTAGTCGGTGGTTTCATGATCAGTTAAATTTGAAAAAATTGCCATCTGGATAATAAGTTTTTTTTTTTTTTTTTTTCAAGTTCGACCTGATAGTCAATCTTGGAAAGTCACAACTTAAGATAAAGTCTTCGATGTTGTCTTGTTCGGGAAAAGAAGAATTCAGAAAGACGATTGTCAAAAGACATATTTTTGTTCATAAATCATCAGGAGAAACAATATCATTTGGCATTGATCATTCAAAATTTTGTGAAGAAAGGGGATCAGTAAGTATTATTATTTCTGAATATAGCTTTTGATTCAAAATAAAGATTTTGTTAAGCATGTGAGACTAATAACACGTTGCTAGCTACATGTGAAACGTATCAATTTGGATAAATTAAATTGCCCATATTACAATATTTGGGCTATTTTATTTGTGTTTAAGAAAGTGTTTTTTTATTTAAATTTTATTACTGTTGTTTAAGGTTATATATCTAGAATTATTCATTACAACCTACAAGGTATGCTAACTCCTATACATATATTTAAGCATCCATGAACTTAGTTCTAAGGACATGACCTAGTGATAATGGGGCGCTGGATCTTAAACAGTAGTGTGGAGATTCGAACCTCGTAAAAGGAATATTTCTTTCAGTGTTTTGGTATAATAGCAAACTCGATCACTACTCTGAACCACTAGGTTACCTTATTACATTTTCACTTTACTCATCCCGTGAGACATGGAGAGTAAGACCCTTATGGTTAGGGTTGAACCATTTTTAATCATCCAACAACTTATTAACTTCATATTGACTCAAACATCTGAGAGTACGTGTTCCTAAAGATAACCCTTCCTTCTTATTGTTAGTTTTTAAAACACAAATATTTCATAACTTTCAATCTGTTATGCCTTTCCTATTGAATAGGTTACATCAAAATTATCTGATATAAATTTATCGTTAGGTCCCACCATTGTTATGAATGCTGTTGCAACTGCCTTTACATCATAGAAATTAACATCACCAGCTGTAATTTACACAGTGGATTATCTGCTAATTAAAAGAGAAAGCTTTAATTAGTGGGGATTATTATAATAATCCCCCATACTGATTTAATTGTGTGAAAAGGAAAGGATAAATAGGTGTCCCACAGATGTTTTATTAAGCAAATTAATCCCCTCATAAGTGGCCACACATGTTTTATTAAGCGAATTCCCCGACAGATAGATTAATTGTTCATACTTCTTAAGCGAAGTATTTCCTTTTATTCCTTAATTATATGACAATCCCTCCCATTATTTTTAAGAACATGGTATCTTGTTAGAGGTGGCCCCTACCGCCTCCCACACAGTGTGACGCTTAGTTCTATCTAGTAAATTGCTGTGATCCCAACTGTAACGCCCCAGAATTACGGGCTGCAATGCTAGCTAGCTAGACTAATTAGGAGTGATTTTGACAAGGATAAATGCTTCCTATATGTAATAGATTTGAAAGTCTCTTAAAAGTCAATAAATAAACATGTGTAAAGGTGGAAGACATTGCTTATTCCCTAAGAAGATACATTGATCCTGTTCATTTTCCAACAATTTAGCAGCTCATTCATCCTATCTACTCTCCAACAATTATGCTTCTTAATATATATATTGTGATAATTATTGATATTATCTTAATATGAGATTTTGTACCTTTATCCAGTATTAGGAGAACTATAGCCTCTCGTGAAGCTGTAGATATAAAATAATTAATTCATAATGAATTTAAAATTGAAAAAGAAGCTGACTTTAATATACATATAAAAACATGTATTCTTGCCCTATATACTATAAACATAGAAAATTAAACTATTTAAAACCCTTCAAGCTTTGGCAATGCCAGAGTGTTTTATCCTTCCATAGGCAGACAGAAGTGAGTATTATGAAGAAAAATGTCTCGAAATTTTGTATTTATTAAGGAAAGCTATATCCGGCCACATTGTAGATAATGCATGTTAATTAGACAGCTAGCAATCACATGCTTTTATAGTGATTAACAATCAAATATCACCAATTATATTTCTTTCTTTTAGTTTTTTTTTAATCCTGTTTTTGACTTTTTTTTAGTGACTATCTTTTCACACAAATGTTGTTTTTACACTTACCAAGAAAAGTGAGAGCGCGTTTGGATATTCCACACGCCGCCATTCCCGACCGTAAATGAGTCGGAAAATATATACTATTCTCGCCAATTTATTGTCAATTCATTCACAAAGAAATGTAATTCGACCTAATTTGAGTCGAATACGATCATTATCTTGATTTTATTCTAGTCGAGATTTTGAATGTTTTTCATACTTCAATACCGGTCGAAAGACATTCGACTAAAATTGAGTACAAAAACTTTTAATATTCATTCAAATTCGATGTAATCAATAGTGGTCTTTCTTATATTGTTGTTGTTATCACGACCTAATCTAGATGCGAATGTGTAGAAGCATTCGACTCAATATTGGTCGAATGATGCTTCTGACTATGTATGAGTTTGGAAAACTTCAAACATTCTACTTAAAATATGGTCGAATCAACCAGGGTGGACTTCTCAACACGTATATTCCGACATATTTCAAGATTATGGGTAATGTGTCATATCACCAAACTTTGGTGAGAATGAACGCGTAAAATAAAAAAAAAAAAAAAAAATAAAGCTAAATTGGAAAAAAAATCTATATGGTAAGATAAAAATTTGTCTGAAAAGATATTCCTTTTTTATCACAAGTCTCATTTTCCACGAAGCACAAGCACATGCAAGTATATAAACTTTCTTTACTTTTACAGTTCCATATACAATTAAATGGATGTATAGCCAGGTGCAGCCGTGTATTGCTGTTACCGGGCCGAGCCTAGCCGAGTAGCTGAAGTTTAAGCTCGAGCTCGTTTGTAATCGAGCTCACTCGTTAACACAAACGAGCCTAAAGAGCTCGAACTCGAGCTCGGCTCGATAAGTATGAAAAATGTTCGAGCTCTCGAACAAGCTCGAACTCGAGCTAGCTCGGCTCGTTCAACTACAAACTGAATGTGTAAATTGTTAATGTGCATATATGATTTATATATAATATATATATTACATAAGTTCACGAACACTAACGAGCGTTCACGAGCAGGGTTCGTGTTCGCTCGTTTAGTAAACGAGCAGGAGAAACTGATCGAACTCGGTTCGATACCATTAATGAACCGAGTTCGAGCTTTGTAGGACCGGAGTTAACCATGAATAAAGGGTGACTTTTTCAGGGCTAAAGGATCGTCAGTCACCGTGATTAACCTTCTCACCCCTCTATCGTTCTGGGGTGTAAGGATCGTGTGTGCGAGGGATATATCATCTTTTTTAAACCAAGGAAAGGGGGCTCAACAGAACTACACCCATCTCCTCTAGCATTTATATATTGACAAATTAAAATTGTCATGCAAATATATATATATATATATATATATATATATATATATATATGAACTCATCATGAAAACACCTAAAGTTATGTAGGAGAAAATGTGAAAAAACTCGTAAACTATGATTGCAACTATTAATAGAAGCTGCACAAGCATCTTGAATGCAATATATAAAAGGATCTACGCAGATTCACAGTGTATGAACAAAAATAATTTTTACAACTTTGTGCAGAATCAATGTTCCTAGAACGAAACTTTGGCATATGCAGGTAGGCATCCCCGTGTAATCTTTAAAAGTAACCAAAAAAAAAAAAATTTGATCAATCAACATCATGCATGCTGCAAGTATAAAAAATTTCCGCCCAGCTGAGCTGGGTAAACCACTAACAAATAATAAATACTTATATACTCGTTTGGGCAAGCTGTAATACCTAATTTGTTATTAATTATAATGAAGTTCCTTGCGTGATTTACAAATGAAGTCTGATGGAGACTCAATTAATTGGGGAATAAATAAAAACAATTAATTCTCTTCATTTTCTGCAAACAAAATATTTTTGGTAGGGTTTTGCCGGCTAATATGACATGTTTGTACAGCTGCCGCCATGTGAGGAGCAAACCGACTTTTTGTTTCCAGTGCCACCAACATTGGTTGGTGGTGGGTTTTTTTTTTTTTTTTTTTTTCTTTCCACAAGGAGAGTGTTGGGCTGAGAATTGAGCTCGTTGATACTGGGCCTGAAATTGAGGGTATTAGTGACGGGCCAGTTACTGAGGAGGTGTTGAAAAATAAAGATGTTAATTATATACATCATCGTCACCTTATGCTTCTGGTAGAGATGAAAATTCAACAATCTAAATACTTTGTCCGAAAATTATATATACTTATTATATATACTTAAGTAAATAAAATATTGATTATCTAGTTTTCCATAAATTAAACTTTTGAAAGAAATGATAATTCAACATGATATCAGAGTTAAAGGACATGGATTCTAACTTCTCTACAAACATTGTCTTGCTAAATAGTACTACTTCCGTCCCACAAAATATGTGTTTTCAATTATCGGGCCTCCCTCAAGTCTTATAGGTCACACTTAATGGCATGTTTAAATAAATAAAATGTTAATTATCTAACTGTCATTAACATTTGGAAAGATGGTAATTCAACGTATTAATTATACCTAGAGTTTTTGCTGCATCAAAGCCTTTTTCTCCATTGAACACCCTGACTAGGGAAGTTTTTGTGTAATGTCTCCATTTGCACCGAATTGACAGGTAAATAAATTTGTACCAAAGTTTGAATTCAGTTTAAAAATATAAGATTATCATTTTGTCAAATGGATGCACTCCGCATATATGATATAACAGGTACATCCAATTACTTCCTCCCTGCTAGACGTCTGCAAACAAGAACCTTCCATAGCATGATAGCATCATCACTGGAACTTTAGTGCAAAATCTGATGACATGATTACTCCTCTGCATACTTAACTTCTATTTTAATTTCTCAATTTTACTCTTTATTTTTCCTCACGCGCCAGTTTCTGAGTTTTATTTGGTACATACTACTCGTATACTAATTACTCTAAGAAATCACACATCTCTATGTGTTTGTGTGACAAGATTTAGGTGTGAAAAAGACTAACATATATATATCAGGAACGGATCCAATGTAAAAAGGGGATGCATGGCCGACCAAATTGATTAACTTCCTACCACCGAATTTCCATTCAATATTCCAATAAAGGACCTAGGTGTAGAAACCCACAAACCACACACACACACTCTTTATTGAATCTGTACGAAGAACTTTTATTGAAGAAAATTTTTTTGTGTTTCTTCCTTGATTTCCAACTGCAGTCTATTTGCTTTATTTATACTACAAAAAACCTAATCTTTAAATTATTTCAAAATTAATGAGATAAAATGCTAAACTTGGAGACAAATACATGAATTGGGACTACTACTACGCAAGAGAGAGTCGATGGCTTTGATCTTTGATACCAAAGCATGTACTTGGACCTGCTTCGACTGTTTGAGCACTTGAATTTGAAGGTAATTGCTTCCTTATCTCTCCAATCCAACCTTATCTCTACCGAATTACCTTAGAGTCTTTATTCATTCAAATTCTTGGGATAAAACCAATTTATTTTGAATTAAATCGATTTATCCGATTTGAGTTAAATCGATTTATCCGGTTGTTGCTTTATATCGATGTTTTTGAATTGTTGTCTTTGTGTTTTCGTTGTCAAACGGTCCGATTATTTGAACTTGAATTTGAATGTTGCTCGTTATTGTTGAAGGCCGAGTTTGTGTCGAAGTTGTTGAAATGGAATCTTAGCTTTAGGGCCTTAGTGAATATATCTCGCCAATTGCGCATGATGGTGGTACATGCTTAGTAATCAATAGATTTCGCCTTTGCTCCCGACGTAGTGATAATCCAATTCTATGTGCTTACTCCTAGCATGAAAGACTGGATTAATTGTCATATGAAGTGCAATCGAGGTTGTCCGAGCAGAAATCTTGGTGTAGAAGGTAGGGATATCTTGAGTTCTTGAAGTAAATAAGTGAGCCACGTAATTTCTCGCTGCGGTGTGTGCCATAGCACGATATTCGACTTCGTGAGTGGATCCGGAGACCGTAGGTTGTTTCTTGGCACACCAGGATATGAGATTAGGACCTAGAAATGTGCAATAGCTTTGTGGTGGATCGTCTAGTGAGTGGCACCGCCCAATCGAGATCGTAAAATGCTACTAAAGTGGGCGGTCTGATCCAGTATGAGAAAAAGCATGGAGATTGGTGAGGGGACCGTGTTGTAGTAGAAGTCCAAGATCTATGGAGCCCTTGACATATCTCGAGAATTCTATGGACCAAGCCGAGATGTGCATGAGTAGGTTGTTGCATGAATCGTGTGAGACATAATTGACTTTGAAGGAGATGTCAGTCTCAGTGAAAGTGAGATCTTTGGAGAGCTCCTACCAAACTCCCTGTAGTATGTAGGATCTTCAAGAGTTCGCTTACGGTGCTTCCGGATGTTTAGTTCTTTAGTGGTGTTCGTGATAGGTTTGCGAATCAAGCATATGGGCCTTGTCCAGGATGGTCTCGGGCATAATGAGATCGATCTCAGTGGAACCCAGCAGCGATTATGATGGACAGACGCCAAGGAAGTGATGAATGGGGCCCAAGTCTTTCATGGAGAACTCCTGACTCAGGATAGTAATGAAGGATGCCAAGAACTCTGAGGTGGAACCTGTCAATAAGATATCATCCACATACAATAGGAGGACTAGTGTCCCTTGATTAGAGTGTAAGTAAAATAAAGAAGGATCAGAGAGACTGCATTGAAAACCATATTGAACGAGAGAAAGGTGCTAAACTGTCAAACCAGCCCTAGGGCCTGCTTTTAAACCATACAAGGCTCTGTCTAGTTTGCATACATAGTACGGACATGTGGGATCTGTCATACCGGGGGGTGTGTCATGTAGATGTCCTCTCAGAATGAAGCCATGTAGGAAAGCATTTTTAACATCTAGTTGTTTTTTCTGAGCCAAGACTGATTCAGAGCTATACTTAGCACAATCCTAATGGTACTAGGTTTAACCACTGGGAGTATGTCTCTGTGTAATCAACACTATCTATCTGGTTTGTAGCCTTTGGCTACAAGTCTTGCTTTTAGTCCTGCCTAGTGAACCATCAGTTTGAGTTTGGCCTTAAAGACCCATTTAGAGCCTATGACATGCATGTGGGAGTTCTAGGCACTAGATGCCAAGTGTGATTGTGGTGAGAGCATCTAACTCTTCTTGCATAGCAGACTTTCCATCCTGCATGCTGAGAGAGCAGATTTGTGATCTTAGGTTCCAGGGGTATGTTGGATAAAGTGGTTGTTAGTGCATACTTGGGGTTAGGCTTAAATATACCATGCTGTGCCCTAGTGACTACTCTTGGTGTGGAAGGTGGAGATGTTGAAGGTGAGGATCCAGGATCAGGGGAGAGAGGTGGTGTGAGGTCTGGTGCAGGGTCTTGTGATGGAGTAGGAGAGGCCTCCGGATCAGAGTCAGGCAAGAGAGGTTCTGTGGGGTGATTATCTTCAGAGGGATCAGGATCAGGATGTGCTGAAGGAGGTGAGTCTATGAATTGTAGAATGGGATCTGGGGAATCTGATTCAGAGTGGTGAGATTGACAGTAAGATAAGGTGTCTGGGGGATTCCATGAATCAAAAATGGTGAGAACATGAGTAGAGTTAAAGTTAGACTTGACTTTATATGGAAACAAGGATTCATCAAAGGTCACATGCACGGAGACAAAGAACCTTCTAGTAGGAGGGTGGAAACACTTGTAGCCTTTTATCTTGAGTGCTATATCCAACAAACACACAGGGAAGGGTTTTAGGATCAAATTTATGTTTTTTTGTGTCCCATAGATAGGGGTAGCATCTGCTGCCAAAGGTCCTGAGGACAGAGTAATCAGGTTGCATGGTGTGAAGGAGAAAGTATGGAGAGTTCATGTTCAAGGTAGATGTAGGGATTCTGTTGATTAGGTATACTGCAGTAGCAAAAGCTTCTGACCATAGAAATAGGGGTGATCTACTATGAAACAACATTGTGAGACCAAGCTCCCTAATTGTCCTATGTCTTCTCTCTACAATGCCTGTTTGTTCTGGTGTGTGGGGACAAGAGATTAAGTGTGTAACACCTGTTTTTAAAAAATGAGAGGCAAGTTTATTATTGACAAACTCTCCTCCTCCATCAGAGTGGAATCTTTTGATGTGCTTATTAAACTGCTTTAGAACATAGCTTTCAAAGTTTAAGTATACTTCAAAAAAATCTGATTTATGTTTAATGGGGATGAACCAATATATTTAGAATGATCATCAACAAAACAGACATAATATTTAAACTTGCCAATAGATTCAACTGGGGCAGGACCCCACAAATCACAGTGTATTAAATCAAAGATACAAGAACTGTTCTGATCAGATTGTAAAAAAGGCAATTTGCTCATTTTGCCTAACTGACAACTCTCACACAAATGTTCTTGTTTATTGGACCCTAAAACCTCAATAAGGCCTTTATTCTTCATGACTTGAACTGTAGGAAACTGAATATGCCCTAATCGTTGGTGCCATAATTCAGCACTGCATGACCTAAAACGATGAGAAAAAAGAGCTTGAACACCACTGGGAAGAACATAAAGTTCTCCTTTAAGATCTCCCTTCAAGAGGGCCTGTCCTGTCATTTTGTCCTTTAAAACAAAACCACTGTTAGTAAATACACACTCAGCAAAGTATTGTTTAGCTAGTTGATTTACAGAAAGTAGATTTTTTTTAAGTTCTGGTACATAAAGGACATTGGCAATAGATATGATTGAGGTATTTGTGTATATATGGATTGCACCTATACTACATCGATAGTCAATTTGGTACCATCACCAATGAGAACAAATTCGTAACTGCAGTATGCACATAGATTATGTAAGATATGTTTGTTACATCGTCATGTATTTGGATGCTCTCGTGTCTACTATCCATTCTGTTTGGTATGGTATTATCAAGGGGTTAGAGAGCGCATGGGCTTGTGGGATTTCACTGGATTGTCGCTTGTTTTTATTGTTCCACCAAAGAAATCTTGGACACGTGTCTGTGATTCCACAAAGATTGACATGTCTCATTTCTGTACTGATCCCTTTCAGCCTTGGTCATCCTCTTGAATACTTGATTGCTGGAACCTGCTTGATTTCCCTGATTAGTACTTCTGAAGTTTGTTTGTTGTGCTTGAAATCCTCTGCCTGTTGAATTAAACCTGGTGGAATTAGACTGCTGAGGTGCCTTTTGTCCATAAAAGGCCATCTGAGACAACTTGTTGTATTCTGAATTTGAGGAGAACCATGTTCTTCTCTGATCCAAACTTTGCAGTTGGGAAACTAATTCGAAGTATGTAGGCCTTGGGGGTTTTAGCATAGTTGTAGTAAAAGTCTCATATTCAGGTCCTAGGCTGGTTAAAAGGTAATAGACCTTTTCTGGATCTGTAATAGGTTTGCCAATAGCAGCTAGGCTGTCACAGAGTCCCTTAAATGCTCTGACATGTTCGTTGATATCCTTGTCCTCTGTTTTCCTTAAGTATGTTATTTGCTGCTTCAAGTTGAACTCTCTTTCTTGTGAATCTTGAGCATATGAGTTCTTTAGGGCTTCCCAGACTAGATATGCAGTGTCTAGCCCAAGGACAAGTCCTAGGGATTCCTCTGACAGTGATCCTATTAGCCATCCTCTGAGCATCCTGTCAGCTTTCTTCCATGATATGAAGTCCGGATTTTTTGTTGGTGCAGTGGATTCAGTGCTTATTGCTCCTGTGGTTGAGCTTGTAGCAGAAACAAACTCTGGTGGTGCTGATTTGCTATCTGTGAGATGTGTTGCTAGATCTTGGCTGTCAGCCAAGGCCAAAACCTGTTCTCTCCATAGTGGATAATTTCTTGAGTTTAGTTTCAAACTTATAAAGTTTGCTACATTGATAGATAGAGTTGTCATGGTGTTAAATCACCAATATCTCTGATACCATGTAGAAAACCACAAACCACACACACACACTCTTTATTGAATCTGTACGAAGAACTTTTATTGAAGAAAAATTTTTTGTGTTTCTTCCTTGATTTCCAACTGCAGTCTATTTGCTTTATTTATACTACAAAAAACCTAATCTTTAAATTATTTCAAAATTAATGAGATAAAATGCTAAACTTGGAGACTAGGGGCATGCATAACTTAGTGATAAAAAAGAATGAGTGTTGTACGTAGTGACAGTCTTGACTTTAAAACGGATGTGATCGAGAATTCAATATCATGTATCGACTTCTTTCAGCAAAAAAATACGTACATGGTGTCTTTGCAATTTAAACTACAGTACAGAGGCAAAACACTCTATTTACATCATCCGCAAAATTTTAGGTACGGCTCTTTGTTTTTTTCAAAAACCTTTTTAGTGTCACTTTGAATCTTTTGTACCAGGAAAACAGAAATAATGCATGCAATTCAAATTTATTATTTTGGCTCTCACACACCCGACCCGCACGTACACGTACGCTCAAACAGAGACATATATTGGCATATCAATAATTGTTCCATTAGGGCGGAGCCTAATAGTGGATGTTGGAGAGATTGTATGCCCACACTCTTAAATGTATAAAAAAATATGGTATCAACTTTACTAATATCAATTGGTTTTAATAGAACGGTAAGCGTTTTATCTTAACATGGTATCGAAACTTGAGGTCATAAGATCGAACCCCGGCGTGAACATTATTTTCACAATTTATATTGTGCAAAGTGTTGCGACAGATTACTCACACTTCAGGAAGCGCGTTGAACCTCAATTATACTGTGCAAGTGTTGGAAGATAATGCCCACGCTCTTAAATGTATAAGAAAATATGGTAGCATATTTACTAAAACTAATTGGTGCGTCTTGAACCCCAATTATATTGTACAAGTGTTGAGAGAGATTGCTCATACTCTTAAATGTATAAGATCGAAAATATGATAGCACATTTATTAACACCAATTAATTTTTGTAAAACGGTAAGCGTTGGATCGTAACAGTGGATGCATGTTTTTTTACAAAGACCATATGATACGGGTGCATGAAATATTTTGTACGTTTTCGATCGTAAGGAGTCCATGGAGCCCACTTATCTCCATATAGATCCGTCACTGACTGTGCCTGAGGTGAAATTTAAGAGAAACACATTTTCTTACCAATGGTTAAGATTTGTTGATTGATATGAGTTTTATCGTAATTAATATGTAAAAATATGTATTGACACACATTTTGTGGCTCATGCACACTACAAAATAGATATATCATTTTCTTAGTTGAACAATACATTTATTGGTATTGAATTCACTGATTCAGTCATTCGTGATGTATTCCTCACCAAAAAAAAAAAATGGTCATTCGTGATGTATTAAACGGACCGAAAACACACAAAACACAACAACAATTTGATGGAGAATGAATTATACAGTTTCTTTTTCTTCCTCTGAATTGGGGTTTCGATTTTTTTTTTTTTTTTTTTATTTTTTTTTTTTTTTTTTTTTTTTTTTTTTTCATTTTTGTGAACATATAAGCTTATGGCCTTACGTCAACATAATCCAACGATCATTATAAATGTTATGTAATCAACGACGATGATTATATAAGGGGGGCCATTAAGGGGAGGTAGAAGAGCCCCTAAAGATCAATTGATTTCTCGAAAATACTTCTAATTAGATAATTAATAAAAGATATATAATTCTTTAAAAATAATCATAAAAAAATCTAAAAAAAAGAATTTTATTTACAAGATGGAAAAGAAGCATCTAGTTAATTAGCAACGTGTGACTATCTACATCTCTACCTATACCAAATTAAATAACTAACATTGCCTCATTAATAAATGGAGGCAAATAGATTAAAACATCAGAAAATTAAAATTAAAAAAAATGCTAGCGAGCTATTCCACTAAATTAGGGGGTGAATTAACAACAAACAAACAAAAAAAACAATGGAAAATAAGATTTTCATTCGAGCAATTTCTTAACTTCGTCCAAAACTCGAGTGTTTGATTGAATCGAATTATCTTCTAAAAGATTTAGAGCAAATTTTGTGGGAACCAAACACTTCTCAGCAGAGTATAACTTCTCTTGAATTAATGAAGAACTTAGTAGAGAGTGAAGTTCTCTATCTCCAGAAGACGTTTCTTCATTTTCCTGCATGCAAATTCATGTCCAATTATTAAAATGCCATTAATTGTAGTAACATTAACCCAAAACTTTAATAACTGATGTAATAATCCCTTTAATTATGCAGTAATAACAGCATTAAATCTATGTAACAGTTATCCTTATAGAAACTTTTCAATAAAACCAAAAGGATAAAATTAATGGTGTAAATAGTGTAGCTAGCTAAACGCATTCACCTATATATATATTTGCATTTACAATGTTAACACCATATGCAATATTTATATGTCTCCATGCATATTTCTTTTTCCATTTAGTGTATTCATTCAATATGAACTTCTCAATATTGCAACTAAATAAATATATATAATCTAACAATTCAGCCAATATTGCTTTGTATGTAACAAGTTATTACTATTTCCTTATTACATACCCTAAATAACCTCAATTTATTTTTCCTTTTTTCTGAAAAACAATTTTTCACTCCTCCAAAAGTTACTAAAAACAAATATTCTCCAATTTTGAGCTCTCTCTAAATGTAGTTAATGTTATTAAAAACCTGCATGAAACTCTACAATTCATCAATTACACATATTGTTCAACACCAACACAATAATATTCCATAAATGTGAGCTAGTCATAAGCTACTAATTAAGAAATGCTAGTGTTCAGATTATTGTCGAAATAAATTTATAAGAAATGCTACTGTATGATTTTTTTTTATTTTTTTTTATTTTTTTTTCGAAACGAAAAAGAAATGAGGCGAATCGACCTTCATGGGTACCATCTAGAATTCAATCATTTCACGCATTTATACAAGGTATGAGCCGCAGCTCCTACTGTATGATAAAAATGCTATCATCACACATTTATACAAACAATCATAATATGACACATATCAATCAAAATGTCGTAAACACTGTAAAATGAGATAAAATGTCATAAACACTATAAAATGAGGTAAAATTGTGTTGTGTCGATTGCTTTAAGTATTTTATTGTGACAATAACACACATAAAAATACTATAATGAAACAAAATTAGCTTCAAATAAAATATATGATCTCCATAAAAATAAAAATAAAAACCTGAACAGGAGGCAGATTTTCAAGAATGGAAACTTGAGCCTGCAAGAACTTGATATAGTTATAAGCAGCCTGCAGCATTTCAGCAGTGTTCATCTTTTGGCCACCAGGAATCTGCTTACCAAGCTCTTGTGTTTTCTCAGTAATCCTCCTCCTCCTCTGCCTAGCTGCTATGCTCTGTGCTGACACACTCCCACCACCATTCGCCGGCTTCTTCACTGTTGTTTCTACTTCAGAATAATAACTACTTGTATTATTCTCATTATAAACCATTGATGGAGGAGGAGGAGGAGGAGGAGGAGTCTTGATAAATTCCGGAAACGGAGGAAGAGGTGGAGTTTCCGGCGGCAACAACAACTCAGGGAGCAAACACGGGTTCGGGACAAACCCGCCCGGAAGAGGAAGAGTGAAACCGTCGTCAGAAATCTTTTGTTTTTTGGGTTCGGGGTAGAGCTTGTAGTCCTCCGGGTAGATTTCCGGGTATTTAGGAGGTGGTTCAAGTGGATGAGAGGAGAAGTAAGGAAGCAATGAATCTGAGTAGAAAAAATCTTCTGAATAGATTACCGGATATATATCCGGGTCGTCGGAGTATACACAGTTGTGTAAGTCGAATCCAATTCCAAGAAGCTCAAGTGGCGGTGGTGGCGGCGGCAACAACACCTCATTTGACGGCGGCGGAGCAAAGAAGCTCACGTCGTAGTTGAGTTGGTCATAGTCTACCAAGTTTGCATAGCAGCTCAAAGCCATTGCTTTGACTGACAAATCTGTAACCTAAAAAAAAGACCAAGAAAACAAAATGTTGATTCAACTAATTAAAGAAAATCACCATGCAAAAATTCAAAGCTAAGAAAAACAAGGGCTGCTTTAAACATTCAAGATTCAACCAGATTCTTGCTTTAATTAGAATCTAGATCGAATTGAACATGAGAATCAAAATTCAAACTAACCCCAATTCGTAGCTTCATATCAACCGAAAAGTCGAGTATGAGCTTCAAATCATCGATCGTGGTGTTAAAAAAAAAAAAAAAAAAAAAAAGGGTAGATTTAGTGCGATATGCTCAAAAGAAAAAGGTTAAGAACAGTATCTAGAAGCTGAATATTCTGCCGCCTATATTTTGGTATGGAATGATTAGTTAAACTAATTAAAGAAGTTGCATGGAACATTAATAAAATCCAAAAGGGTAAAACGTTAAAAAAAGATTTAGTATTTTGTAATGAAAGAGAGATAGATAAAAAAAATAGAGAAACAACCTGAGCAAAGAAAGCAAGTATGTCTCAGAAATAGTTAGTGTTAGGTTGAACAGCAGTAGACTTTGCTTTCAAAGCAGTGAATCTCTGTAGAAATTAAGAGTGAGATTATAAGGGGGGGGGGGAAGTTAGAGAGATCGTGGGGATTGGAGGTTAATTAAGAGATTTAATAGGTGATTAAGTTAACTGTAATTTGGTAACCGTTCTCCTAATTATTAGGATGTGTGCGCTTTTTTTTTTTTTTTTCATTTAGTATAGATGCTTCACGGTTTCAACCGTTAGATTTGCCTGCAATTAAATCATGACCGCGCAAAAGGAAAGCTTGGGGGTACTACATACTATGTAGAACTGACGGTTTTTTTTTTTTATTTTTATTTTACGGTGGTTAACTGTTCTAATTGCTCCTCCTCAAAAAAAAAAAAATTTAAATAAAAATGTTCTAATTGCTACTATGTTGAATCCTTGTAATAGAATTTTTTATTTTATTTTTTATAGGTTAAATGTCAGTAAATGATCGTTGATCTAAATGAAAAAGAAAAGATAAAAAGATAGTAATGACAAAACGCGAGGATATTGAATACCTACAACGTAAACGTAGTAATAGAATGCGCGTTTTTTTTTCTCAACCATTATTTTTTTTTTTGTTCTTTTTTCCATTTTCAGATCTTATTTTCATTATTTACACTCTCATTTTTATATATATGCCGAAATATGTGGTAAGGTAAGCATAACTAACAAATAACACAGCAAAATTTACCATTGTAATGATGATTTTATTATCAGATATACCATCATAACTCTTTATTACATTATATATATATATATATATATATATATATATATATATATGTTTTTTTTTTGTAGGCAAACACATGTACTCCCGAAATTGAACTAAATCATAATTAAACTTCCATTATTATATAATATATACTTTATAATAAAATTTCCCTTTCAACACATGTACACTACTCGTCTACTCCACAAAATGAAGTAAATATATCATGAGTACACCTTCTATTACATATGGTCTTTTTATTTGAACCCCAATCCTATTAGATGCAATAATACAAATGTTTAGTGTATACTTTTAGTGATTAATAGGTAATTAATAAAATGTACAATACTACAAGAATTTTACAAGCTAATGTCTGTATATTTATGTAGGTGTTATACTTTTTATTTGCAAAGATGTAGGTGTTATACTTACGTGTATATGTGTAATCCTTTCTTAGAAAAAAAACATTTGTAACAAATAAAATTACAATCTAACAGGTAGACAATTGTGGGTGACATGTTATATATACTACAACACATTTTTGCATGAGAATATTAGTTTGAATCTAAGTGGCAGTAACGATTAGATTATCTTTTCGAAGATCTTGTTCAAATTAACGATAAACATCAAAAAAATCGACGCAAGAATCGAAATCATTAATATGAAAATATCTCATGGCGTGTTTTTAAACTTAATAATGGAGATTTCGGGCTCGATGTTTCATTACATTTTATACGTGTGTTCACTACATTACATTCTCACGTGTCATTCTTCTCAATCATTTTTTCTATCGTATCTTTAAATATGGAGATAAAAATAAATATAAACAAATTTCTTGTCTGCCAAAATAAAAAATAATAATAATAATAATATTTTTTTTTTGAGGGTATAATAATAATAATAATAATAATAATAATAATAATAATAATAATTTAAGCAAATACTCCCCTCTCTTGCGGATGAAGAATATACATGACCCAGTCAAACATACACGTTTCTAGTTATTGACCTAGTCAAACAGATGTGGTTACAAATTTATTCTGTTCTTATAATATAAGTTATTTTGGTTTTTATATCCTAAAATATTAGTTTTTTTCATAAAACAAAATACAATATTAAATATATTGTTTTCATTTTCACACTAAACAATATAATATTATTAGTCAGTCTCAAAAAACAATATAATATTTTTACATTAAAATATTAAAATGTAACTAATTTATTATATTTTCTTAAACTGTGTAAAATGACCAAAATATTATGGGACGGATGGAGTATTTATTTATTAGTTACAAATTTAACCTCCGTAACAAAATCAAAAAAAAACAAAACAAAAAAAAAAAAGTTAAAACTTCCCCATGAAAGAAGAAGACGTCTGTGTTTATGTAATTTTGTAGTATTAACTTGAGATCATTTCCTTATGTCTCTCCACTCTCTTATTAACAAGTGTGTTATTGTTTAATTTAAACGTATATTAAATAAATAAAAAAAACATGTATACCTGATTTGTTTGTTTCGCTTATGTACGCGCATATGTGTTTAAATTGGTGTAACTTGGAATGGTCACAATCTTAAAACTATTATTATAATAAAACTTTAAGTTGCTGTTCAAAAAAAAAAAAAAAAAAAAATTTACCTGATTTGTTTATTTATTTAGGAGAAGCATACACTGATCAATGATAAGTATGAATATAACCACGTTTACAATAAGTGTACATAAATATATTAATAGTCAAGACGATTTGTGATTTATAAAAGAAGAAATTAAACGAAAACTAGTACGGACTATGATTTTTTCATAGGTTTTCTTAATCTCTTTCATCATGAGATATGATCAATAACACGTGACATATTTTCATTTTAGCTTCCTACGTGTGTTTTTTTTTTTTTCGTTTCGCAGGTGTTATTTTTTTGTTAGAGTATACGTAAATTGAGGGAAAACGTAATTTTATTCAACCAAATCCGTTAAAACAGCGGTCAAAATATCATTCGGGGGATTGGACCCTCAAGAGTTAGCATAAAGGGAGTGTAAACCATGACTAGCAAGAAGATACGCCGTGACCAGGGGCGGCTACATATAGGAATAAATGGGTCACCCTGCTAAAAAAAATATTACAGTGGATTTTTTTTAGGTACACATTTTATATGTATACCGACCCCCTTATTTTTATATATTGATCCATATTGAATTATAATATATAAAATTAAGCTTAGTAATTGTAAAATATGACAAATTTCCGACCCGTATCATTAAATTTCTGAAGTCACCCCTGGCCGTGACATTTCCCGTGCGCTTAACAAAGGAAAACCGAACCAAAGAAAAATGCTCCGCCTCTGAGAGACAGTTACTGAGCAAGCAACCAAAAGCCGTGTAGTCCTCCTTGAAGTGCTCAAGCCGTTGGATACAAACAAGGAAATCCCTTTCCACCACGAGCCGGGCAAAACCTAACCTCCAAGCTTCCACAAGCGCCAAAAGGATCGCTCCCAGCTCCAACGACAAGGCCACAACTATGCCAAGGTAGAATGGTACTACATCCGTTCCAAAATATTAGTCATCGTAGGTGTTTTTACACAGATTAAGAAATTGGTTGAATGCCATAAATTTGATGGTTAATGTTTAAAATGCCTCTTGACTATTATTAATACAATAGTAGTTGTTAAGTAATGAAAAATTGTTGGATTGATAATAAATTAGGGGTAAGATAGAGAAAAGAGTAATAAATGTTGTATTGGTAATGTAGAATGCCTTAATATTGTGGAACAAAACTAAAAATATATGATGACTTATATTTTGAGACGGAGGTTGTACTTAGGTGTACGGCTTATGTTTTAGCTTATATAAAAGATCCATTTAATATCCTTAAGTATTGTGAATAACGCTAACATCTTTTTTACTCAAGGAATCTGCATTTTAAGCAAAGATAATCTCAAAACCAATAATTGTGAATAGAATGGTATTCTAAAAAAATATGTGATATGTTTACACAATTTGTCTACCTTTTTGCCGTATTTGGTATATATTCAGTCATAATATTTATTTCGGTTGTTAGCCCAATTTTTCTCATAATGTATGGTAGTAAAAATGATTCTCTTCGGTCGAACGGTCGGTGTGCGTGCAATTATTAGATTTTTATTTTTATTTTTAATAGGTATTGCACTTGTGTTATGTTATATATGTATGAAGATTTGCGAGGCAAGTCTATGTGGGGTTATGTTATAAGATTACAAACTGAACTTGCTGTACCGAATGATGAAGATATGCAAGTTTCATACATATTTAGAAAACCCCTAACTCGGAGTATTTTTGTAATTCGGTCTATCGGTGCATTTGCAGATAATGAAATTCTTTTGAGGATATTATTTTCCCTTATGAACAAGTACTATGAAGTGGATATTTGGATTTAGTGGTGCA
Organism: Gentiana macrophylla; assembly: GCA_026214975.1. Taxonomy (NCBI): domain Eukaryota; kingdom Viridiplantae; phylum Streptophyta; class Magnoliopsida; order Gentianales; family Gentianaceae; genus Gentiana; species Gentiana macrophylla. Next base: position 114,753,552 of record CM047811.1, read on the forward strand.
TTAATTGCACTCTTGGTACTTCCTCCGTCCCAAAATATAAATATGTTTGAGATTTTCATACAGATTAAAAAAGTTGGTTAAATTTGTTAAATGTTATTAATTTTGATATAAAAAGTCTAAAATGACGTTTGACTGTTATTAATGCTAATGTAAAAAGTATATGGGTAAATAATTAATGAGGGGTAAAAGGAGAAAAATATAATAAATGTTTCATTAGTTATCTAAATGGATTTATATTATAGAATAAAATAAAATAAAACTAAATAAATTTACATTTTGGAACGAAGGTATTATAAATCATGTTTCGAATCAATATCTCATCCCCTAGTAAAATTAGAATCTTCTTCCCCTCTTTAAACAAAAAAGACTTTGAAGTTAAGGTCCCAATCCCAAAGACACACCTATTTTCCTTTCTTTCTTCTCATCCATTGAAAGATCTAGGGTTTGTGTGCTTTCTTGGAAGATCCATACCAATAACGACTACGTGGAATAATAGTTTTTTTTAACAGATTCAAGTACACTTTCAGTTTAATTTCTGCATTATTTTTCATTAATTTTAACATGAACGAAATATTTGGCATCTTATTTCATCACAGATAGTTCTACCATTTCATTCCTTTTGATGCAAGTTGACGATGCAAAAATTCGCCGGGTTTAAATGGGCCGTTAAATTTAGTGGTAATTGAATTAAGGCAAAAAGGTAAAATTAAGTATCAAAATGGGGAAGATTTGGGGGGGAATAGTAACGACCAACCTTAACCGGTAGAGTACCAGGTCGAAAGTACTATAGAGGTGAGCAATGTCGTATCCCACGAGGAATCAATCGAGTGCCAAAGTCGTTATCGTACTTAGTTTAGGCTAATGAAGGTTTGTTCACGGTAATTATACTACAACGATATGTAAACTAGATATGAAAATATATAGAGAGAGACATAGTCAAACCATTATCCAACTGATTACTTTCGCCCCTCTAATCGATTATTCGGGAATGGGATTAACCAACCTAACACTTATACCGACTCATTCGTGGGCGCAAACTCCTAAGATAATACTAGATGCCATATGTTAGGTGTAATGCCCGAAAGACAATTTTGTAATTGTTTTATTTAATAAATGAAATGATGTTATTATTCATATTTATTATTCTCATATTCACCGATGTGACAATAGTATTTACACTACATAAAACCCTAAGTATATCGTTTATGTAATCACTTAACTCAGTGTATGGTATATACACGGGAGGATTGAGTTAGTGAAGATGTACTTAAAATACAATTAGCCCGTAGTGAAGTTAATCGAGAGTATCGGGTCTCTCCTTTAACGTGCTATTAATGCGCCCAGAACACAATTGGTGTGATTGTCTTATCCGGACTTTCGTTAAGAGAACCTAACTGGGGCATTTATATATGATAGATATATCATATATATTTGGACCGATTTGATTAGAGTTCACGATATAATTCCGTAATCGAGAAGTCTTATCAAATCAATCGATGATCATATTTATGGATAAATCTTAATCCCGAGGTGATCACAATGATCGCTTGAATCGCATGATGAGGTTTGACTTGACGGTTAAGGATTACACCGAGTGCGTGGTCCGAATTACCCCATCTTGGCATTGTCTTTGGATTGAGTGAGTAGTCGTGTTATCACAGATATACGAATCCATTCCTTCCATTTATGGAAGTAGATAGACAGATTCCTTTATTTGTTAGCCCTAAGAAAATGATCGATCCCGGAGTTCACATTTGACTAATTAGCTACTAGTCATTATGTGCACTAATTGATCACTGGGGTTAATGGTAAATAAGGATAAGAGGTTCGAAAAGGGTTAACGGTAACTTCCGATTTAGAATGAACAATCTATGGAGGATTAATCCATATGTAATGATTATATCAATGGGACGCTTATTATTATTATCGTGACGAGATAAATATAACTGATAATCGGAGGAGTGCGTACCGGGATTATGGTGGCATATTCCGTGATTGATTTATCGAATATAATTAATCTGCTCGTAAGATAATTATTTATTTGATTTATCTGAGTCACGATTATTAGTCCATGGTCCCCGACGTGCTTCCAATATAAGATAGCTATTCTCGGACGTCGAATCCTAATAATATTAATTTAGTTCTTGTTGGACTTTATTAAAACGATATGTGAATTAATTGTTTAATGATTATTAAATTAGTTGAAATTTAAATAATTAAATATGTGGAAAAGACATTTTCCATAATGTTAGCCCAATTATTGTGTAATTAAGAAAATTAATATCGACTTGCGGTCAATATGTGATGATTTTCACCCCCTCTTTTATGGAACAAGAAATTGTTTTTCTTGTGTATTAATAAGACATGTAATGATAAAATATTTATTGGATAAATATTTATGGAAAGAAATAAAGATAAATATTATTCTAGATTTGTTCTAGAATATTATGGGATTATCTTTTATTTAATAGGATTATTATAATTGATTTTGTATTAATTATTAAATCCTTGGAGGCTAAGTTTTACTCTCCTATATAAAGAGAGCTCGATGACGTGGTCAATCGGGTTATAAAATACTCGACCACCATAAACCAAACCAATACTAGCAAGAGGACTGAAGGCCCATCGTAAGATAAAATTATAAGTGAATCGTCGATCCCCCACAGGAACCAATTATGGATCATCTTATATACAAACAATTAATTAAACATGTCAAGAGGAGAGGCGGTCTACTACGACCAACATAAGACAAGAAAAGTAAAGACACGACTTGACACAACGTAATTAACCTCCCCAATTATAGTCTTTATCGTTTGGACCTAGATAATTTATATGATAAATCGAACTTATTAATCGTCAATCCGTTTGTATCTATCTTAGATTGGCTACGGAGTCATCCCCTTAAACTTGACTTAGCACCGGTGCAGTCACTAGATCATTGTGGTATTGTTACGTGACTTCGCTTTTGGTGCCTCCATCTCATATAACTCACACGCTATTTACTTCTAAGGATGCCGATATTAACCGTACACCTCGTCCAGCAACATTCCTATGGTGAGGCGATTTCCTAAACGATCGCCAAGCCTCGCCCAACTAACAATTACCTTTTAGGTCTCATGCTAGTTTACGAACTACGATAACTAGGTGACGCCAATTCCCTAATACAAAACCTACCTAGATCTCGCCTAAAGCCCGGAAGATCATTCATGAGCCGAACTAGAGCCCTATATTGGTATTTCCTAATCGTGACGCTAATTAAGATCGACGAGCAACGTAGCGTGCGTGGCCATACCTACCGAGATAATAAATCCTACTAAGCTAAACCTACCATAAAGACGTGGCGGACTAACTAACAGACAAATAGGGGCTCGGTCGACCGAAAGAGACATCGGTTGACCGAATGATTCCATTCGGTCACCCAAACAATTTCATCCCCTGATTACATCCTAGAATATATTTCTCGGCGTTTTCATCATACGTAGCATGCATTAAACAAGAACTCATAAAGAAATCATATAAACTACTTAGATACACATTAATTAAACCAAGCAGATTCATGAATAGACGTTAAACATATGACGTAGGTTATGGGATCCTCATAGACAAGGCTTCGCCACATCCCTAACATCATAGCCCAGATCTACATCATCTGGCAATGAATTAACTAACTCAAACGATAAAGCATAATTGGGAGGGATTAATTACTTAAAATAAAAGAAACAGAAAGTAAAGGCTTACATAATTTGCAGCCTTTAAATTGCTGGAAACCTTCAATCTACTTATGCTACATTGTATTAAAATATCAAAGTAGAATTATATTCTAAAGTATGAAAGGTGTGTCTTACAATTCTCGTAGATGCTTGCTTATATAGAGGTTTTTGCCGACTTAGGGTGGTTCTAGAAGATAAACACGAGTAAAGCCGAAAACCGACCCAAACCTAAGGCTCGGTCAACCGAAAGATGACACTCGGTCGATCAAGCTATAGCTCGGTCGACCGAACCTACTTTTGCACACGTTAATCGCTTTTTCTCGTCTATCTTGCTCCCCACTCCACGCTTGCATGTTGATCCGATTAATCTTCCACTTAATGCTCCGATTTTCTTCCTTCCTTATCTTGAGATAATTGATTGAATGACATTAATCCTCTCGATTTGTTGTGATCTGCAAAATCAATAATTATCGCACAATAAATCGGCTTTAAATAATAAAAACATTTAAATACCAAATATCATATTAATAATCACTTAACATTAAATAATAAATATAAACGAGTGATTTAATATGAAATATACATTATTAATCTCGATTTAAGGATAATGTTGATGACATTTACGGGTATAATTTGACCGTCATCAAGTTCTCCCAAGCCTTAGACACACAATAAAATTTCGACTTCCATCTCTGTAGAGAGGAAGGAAATTTCTCGCCAAGGGTAGTTGAGGAAGATCTTGGAGATTTTTCCGGGTAGCATATCGGAAGGATTCGAGACGAGGATTTCCTTCCGGGAGTTGCTTGATCACACGTGACGGAAGATCGTGGTGCTCTTCACACCTTCGTTCGTTCTTTCTATTGCGGTTCTCCAACTTGGATTTTGAGATCCAAGAGGTATGTTCTACAACCCCCTTGTAGAGTAGATCTAGTTATTTTATTACGTGTATTTTATAGATCTAGATCCTTAAAATCACTTCCGCTGCGGATGATATTACTAACACCATACAACAATCTAGTACCCTTTGCCCGGTTTAACAGTCCGCCTTTAAGGATTTAACAGGCTGAAACAAGATAAACGCTCTAGAGTCGTTCGATTCACACCGAAAAACCTCGTTACCTAATCGAATCTAAACAACTCAGTCAATTATAAGCAACGATCTCAAAACCTCTTTTCCCACACCCCTTCGCAACATACATTTATAAAAGTGGTGTGTGGGTTAATGAACTAGGTGATCATGCTAATTCAAGCATTAAGAACAAGTTTTAAGACATGAATTCGTTGAAACAACAACAATTAAGCACTACCCATTCCCAATTTCATCAATTAGAGGGGAATTTCTTCAATTTTCACATAATTTTTCTATGAACTAGTTTAGCTATTCATTATAATGAAAGAAACAAGAATCAATCATGAAATTAAAGTCATAAACGGAAAAGAAGCTTGAATTAAGTACCAAAATGCAGAAAACTTGAAGTCGCATCAATTTTCATCCAAACCCATTGTCACTTGCGGAAGAAAACATCAATACACCAACAAGAAAGAGAGGAATTTATGCTAAATTGTGTTTAATCTAAGAGAAAGAGTGAAAGAAGAGCTAATCTAAGGGATAAAAGTGATGAAAATCGACCTAAGAGAGTCTAAGTGAGTCTAGGTATGAGTGGATATCAAAATGGGGTCAAAAAATCTGTTTATAAGTGGCAATAAAGTGCAGAAAAATAGCCAAATGCGTGCGCATTCCCAATAAATGTGCACGCATTGCCCTGTGTTAGTATTCAGCATTGACAGGCCTTCAGTAATTTGGTAATATCTTTGTGTGTAGAGTTCCGATTTGAGTGATTCAAATTGCGTTGAAAAGCTCATTCAAATATCTACAACTTCAATGCAGACCACAAGTCCAGAAAATGCCTCCAAAATTGCTCAAAGTGCAGATAAAGTGAATATAAGGCGAAAACACCAACTATTTTTTATCCGTTTCTATTCTCGGACTTCGCTTATGCCACTCTAAGTCTCATGCCTTGTCTCTCACGCTCATAAGTCACCTATATCCTGCATCACAACATCCACACACATATCGAGCATAACTCCGCAAGAAAGATAGGCCTCGAATAGTGTCTAAAACACCGTAAAATGCCGAGGTTTCCCATCTTTGTGACGGTTCACCTCAAACTGAGTGCTCAATGCGATTTTGCCCCATAAACGGTCTAAAACTACCTAAAATAAGCCGAAAGTGTCGTAAACGAGGGTTAAAACATGCACCGGAGCATTGTAAAGTTGACTCTCATAAGTGATTTAGACTGAGCCTGAGATATTTCAAGGTTGCCTACGTATCCAAAGCATGTCTTAGAATCAAGTCCGCCGTAATTCTTATGAACGTTTATATAGGGTGCACTCATGCCCTAGGCCTGCATGGGCCGTGTCCACTATGGACTTTATTTTCGTGTCTCACAAGTATTATTATTATTATCATGTGAATATCCCTTGATTTTAGGAGATAATCATGGTAATATTTAAATGATAAAGATTGGAGCCTTAATGGCTTATGATTCTTTGCATAGTTATCCTGATAAACGTGTATTTATCAGCACACGCTTTGGCCGACCTGCGGTGAGCAGCCGGGGTCAGAATGACCTACCTGCGCGGGTCTACCTCTACCTCGTCCTGACCGACCTGTGGTGGACTGAGGAATGACCTGGACATCTTTCCTCCTAAGGGTTCAAATCGGCCTTCAAGGCCTATACTGGGGCTCATGGCCCTTGGAATTAGTCTTAAGCTTATTTTGCCTTATTATTTGAGGATTGGGTGCTTTACACATGGCGTGGTGGAATTTGTCCTCATCACAAGTCAGCAAGACACCTTTTTTGAAAAGTTGTGTGTTGCGGTGTTTTACACTCCACTCTTTTCCAATCAATACTAAAACTACAACATAGTGTCTGGACACCCCCTGTATTGGTGCAATCAAGTGCAATATCGACGCCTCAAGCTTGGATGATTCTCCAATAACTGTATGATTTTTTGTGAACATCTTAGACGTGTCTTGCTGCCTTCTCATAAATAATGGATTCTTTGATACTGAGTCATTGGAACTTTGGGCCATCATTCACGGTATTTCTATCGTTTTGTGTTTGGTCTTACAGGAAATTAAGATGGAGAGTGTTTGATTCTTACAATCAATGGCTCTACTCTCCTAAATGTGACATCTATTTAGTCGGATGTCTTGTTTCTGGTCGTCTAAATTTGGATGCTCCATTTCCTTCATGTACTTTTCTTTTGTTAAGTTTGGTGACACTTTCTTGCCTATTTGTTAGCTCAAGAAGATATATCCACGAGTGGTTTGTCTAATTGAAGCTCCACGCTGTGAGATCACGTTCTTGCTCATTCTATAGCGAATTTGGCAGTAATTTTTATTGGTGAAAAACAGGGCCTCATAAATATGGACAATTCTATTAGTACCACGAAACACTTCTAGCACCACGAGTTCTTAACACACCTAACAACTACTTCATGAAAAAAGGGGCCTCATAAATGCAGGCAATTCTGTTGGAACCACAAAATACTTCTGGCACCACGAGTTCTTAGCACACCCAAAAATTTACTTTGAAAACCACAATTATTTTTCACAAATAGGGCGTCACTACTATTTACGTCTCATTTTTTAACAAAACGTTACGGGTGGTATGTCATATTTCTCCAGAACATGGCAATTGTGACTAACATCACCGTCACTGACATTTATACCAATGTCACTGAGCATTGAATGTTCCTGTTGTCGAAATAATTTTGTGGTGCCATATAAAACGGTAAAAAAAAAAAAAAAAAAAAAAAATGGAACCACCCATAATTATTTGTGAATTGTGATACTCAGCTCAACTAAGGATAGCGGACTTGGCCATTTATCTTCAAGGTTGAACTTTGGACCGGCCCGACTGTTATGTTCCGGCCTTGGAAGAAATTTTAATTCCTTCAACCCGGTAGAAAAAAACCCTAATTTAATTCCCAAATCCCTTTCCTCAAAATAAAAATAAAAAATCCCAAATCACATTTTCCAATTCGATTGGATAGAACCGTATTTTGTAAGTAGTAATCGGATAAGGCTGCCGCTTAATCAAACTTCTTCTGCATGATTTAAGCTCTTGAGTCATTTAATTTGTCTCAATTTGTTGAAGAAAGCTCGATTATGTCTGTTTTCAAGTGTTTTGGCTTCTAGCATCAGCATGCTTTAGAAAACACAAGAATAAATGTGATAGCAGGATGGCAGTGACGCTACTAGCACTTGCAACAAATCAATTATGCAAATTTGCATGAATTTTTTTACGCAAGCTAAATATTCTGTGTAGACAGCTATAAAGTTGTTGTTTTCCAGATATATTATCAGAAACTAAATCAAAGCTTTACATGGTTTGTGTCTTGGTCCCTAATATTAGAGACTTAGCTTCGTACTTTTCATTGTGTAGCCAGTTTTTAATCCATGCTTTCCTGTTGCAGGTGATTAAACCGTATTAGAACTCAGGTTTCTTTGCTTTCGTTTTGAAGGAGGCTTCACAGCTCGTGCACTTACAGTTGCAGCCAGTAACTGTTGTATGTTTTTGTAAACTAAGTTCATTTTTCCCTTTTGGTGTTTGTATGTATTGGTTTAAGCTTACTGCAAATTTTATGAGGATTCTCGTGCAACTTTTTTCTTAAGTGACGTTTCTGCTGAATTGCTGATCTGCATAAATGGAAATTAGATTCACTTTTAGGGAGCGGAGTATACTTTTTGATACTTCATTTTCAGTTTGTTCTTGGTTTTGTCCATTTTGGTTATTACGCAAACACATAATCTTGTGGCTCTTTTCTTATTAATGTTGTTGATGCTGCTGGTACTACTGTTGTTATGGTTATATTATATAATCACAATTATCTAACTATTTTAGGTCCACAGCCTTTACTTTTTTGTATTGTTTTGTTTTGATGTTACAGATGTAGTAGGGTTTTTTTTGCTAAATATGGACAATTTTGGAGGGTTCGGTGTTGATGATGTCAGCAAATCTGTTAAAAGGAAGAGGAGTATCCGGCCTCGCCATTCCCTTGACGACGAGAACCGGTATAATTTTGATAACCCTGACAATGTAAGCAAAGCATCTAGTGAAGAAAATTCTGGACATGGTACCGGTTCACAAATAGAAGCTAGTTTGAACAATGCCGGTATGGGAGAATACACTGGGTCTGGTATTAGTAAATTCAAGAAACTTAAACTTAAAGTTGGTGGTGTTACACGTACCATAAACACTACAACATCTGAAGTTTCATCCTCTGCTAGATCTTCTTCAGTTACATCTTCAGACTTGTCTGGAAACTTTCATACTCATCAGGTATGTTTTTTGGTGCTAATCGAATTAACGATGAAAGGTAGTACACTGGCATCACATAGATCTGCCCACGATACTTGGTGAATATATGGCTTCTGATTAGTGAGAATTTCCATAATTTTCACATTTTGGTGGAAGAAAAATTTAGTCGACTATCTATAATGAATATATGTGTATCTTTTTTATTGCTGATATCGTTGTTTCATGAGATATAAATATTAAAACCTCTGTTTACATAGCTCTCTTCGTTATGTTTATACCCTTGGTACACATTAATAAGTGTTAATTCAGATTGAGACGCTTGGATTTTTCAACCATAAATGGGCGAAACAAACGAGACTCTTGGTTAAATTTGTTTAATATGTAGATTTATGTGTATATATAATGCAGGATGGTCCGAATGACAGCCGGCCCGGTTCCAGTAGGAACCAAGGAAGTGGGATGCGAGGCATTCCATGGAAAGATTTCTCCAAGAGTGGGTTTAGTGTAATACTCAATCGTTCTCTTCCAAAGCAAAACATCAAGCAAGTTGGGATGGATCAGTTTGTTCATAAGAGCAAGCGTGCACCTAAGAAACGTTCACTGGGCGAAGTTTTAGACGATGAAGAAGAAGAAGAAGAAGACGATGATGAAATCCGCTACCTTGAAAAGCTCAGAACAGCCAGGATTTCTTCATACTATGGTTCTGCTCATGAGCATGAAAACGAAAAAGGAACCATGGAAGAGCAGAATGTCTCAACACCATCAGAAGATGATGAGTTTTTCATGGAGGGCGATTCAGTGTCTGATGATGGGGTTGAAGTCAAGAAGGATAAACAGGCCAAGAAGATAGTCTCAACACGCCAAAGGGCACTTAAACGTGGCATAGCGGTTCCATCTTTTGAGTTTCCCAATGGTTTACCTCCTCCCCCGCCTAAAAGTAAGAATATCTGTCTCGTTCTGTGTGTTGCCATTTCCTCAAGATGTATCTAGTTTGTGCTTACTGGTTGATTCTGTGACAGAACAAAAGGAGAAGCTATCTGAGGTGGAGCAACAGCTTAAGAAAGCTGAAGCTGCACAAAGGCGGAAGATCCAAAACGAAAAGGCTGCTCGGGAAGCTGAGGTACAACCTATGATGCAAAAATACTTTTGTTTGATAGCATGTCCCGTATCGGACACGGATACACACCAGAGGCTCGGGTTACACATGTGGGCCAGATTTTAAATTTTTCAAAAGTTGGATAAGCGTTCCGGATAAGCATATTTATAACTCGAACATGTAATATGAAGAACCTTGTTTGAAGTAGAAAAAAATGTTAGAAACTCAATGAAAAGCTATCTAAAATGAAGAAAACTCACTAGAAATTGTTTTATTTTAAGATTTATGTATATATAGTCTTTATAGTTTTATTATGAACAATTTGGTCCATATACTTTTAATATTTATGCATATCTCCTTTGTACTTGTATCCTATATTTTCAGAAATCCTGCACCTGCATATCCTGTATCTTCATTATAGTATCCTTACCCATGTAACCTAGGGTACGACAGTCATAGTTTATACACAAAAAATGTGGAAACGGGTATTTACTGATGGCTAAAAATGATGAATTTACAGGCGGAGGCAATTAGAAAAATTCTGGGCCAAGATTCAACCCGGAAGAAGCAAGAGGTTAAACTTAAGAAACGTCAAGAAGAGCTGGCTCAGGTAAATATTGAACTGATGTGTTAACATTTGGATACCTATTTCTACATATATGTTGGTCTTTCTTGGTAAACAAATGCTTCTGCAACTTGATGCAGAAGAGAGCTGCCAACAGTATCCTTTCATCGTATGCGATTAGATGGACTATTGGGCCTTCAGGAACCATCGTAACATTCCCTGATGAGATCGGCCTTCCAAGTATATTCGAATCGAAGCATTGCAGGTATGTATATATTGTTCATTCTTGCTTCCGAGTATATGTCATTCATTACTAGACTTTTCTACTTCTCTGTAGCTACTACACGGATACTTATCTCTGGTAGCGTGTCATGTATCTGGTACGTGTCCGACACATATGCGCATCGATTACTTAGGATACACACCTCAGGGCATATTTGTACTTTCTTAATAGTTAGATACGGGATTCAGAGATTCGCATATGCATATCCATAATTTAGATATGTGAATGAAAAAAACATATGGAAAATTGAGTGGAAAACACCATATAATGAATGGAAAACTGTCCAAAATGATGAAATATTGCAACAAAAAAAAAAAACGAAGAGAACCATTAAAAAAAATCATTTCATTTATTTTACTATTTATTATTTGGTCCTTATAGTTTTTTTTATTACCAATTTGATCCTTATATATATATAAATATCCGTTCTCGTGCAACCTAGGCTGCTGAGATTTTTCATGTCCTTTAATAGAGTCAGTAGCAGTCATTCTTCACCTGCATCTTATTTTCCTTGTAAACCATTGGCAGTTATCCTCTTCCACGAGAGAAATGTGCAGGACCGTCGTGTACAAACGCGTACAAATATAGAGATTCAAAGTCCAAACTACCTCTATGCAGCCTACAGTGTTACAAGGCCTTAAAATGAGAAGATTCAAACTGTGGTTGAGGTGCCTCTTGATTTTTTAGTTAGTTGAATTTGTAAGCTGTACAAATTATGTGTGTGGTTCTTGCTGCTTACAATGTTTGGTGGGCTGAATTATTATGTATCATCCCAGAAAGCGATGAAATAATAATAATAATAATAATAATAATAATAATAATAATAATTATTATTATTATTATTATTATTATTATTATTATTATTATTACATACGGTGTGGAAAATACAAAATTTCTATTTAAATTATATGTCGTGGGATGGAGGAGATGGTGGGGGATGGGTGGTGTTGTTAGAGGTAAAAAATGTTGGACCAAAAAGTATTTTAGGAAAATTGTTGTGCCTTAAGTAATGAACGTATTGGATTGTGGTGCCATGAGCAAAACAAAATAATACGGTGCCTTTTTTTTAGTGTCTTGAGCAATCGTTGTGCCAAAAGCTACGCTAACATGATGGTGCCAAAAGAAATGAAGAACCAACTTAAAAATATTTAAAGACAGAATGATGCACAAGCTAAAAAACAGGCTAAGCTTGTTTATTATTGTCACAAAGCATTGGATGAAACTCTCATTACAAGCGGTCTTACATTTGCACAAATCCAAAATGTGATTCAGAGCCTTTGATATAATTCCAACTCCAAACTCTATGCTGTTTGCAAGAAGAAGGAGAAAACACAGAGCAAAAGGCTCTGAAAGTTTACAAACAAGATCAAAATCTGCCAATATTCGACCTCCGTCCTGGAATAAAAACAAAAGGAATAACAGAAAAATAATAAAAGACAAAAGACAGCTAAGCATTTAAATTAGGGACACATGTCTCTTGGATCCGTTGCCACATGTCATATTGATGTCCCTACATCATTCCTTCCCTCCTCTTGGACTTTTGTACTCAGACTCCTTGTTTCAAAGCGGGCTCCACCATCATCAATAGGGTAATAGGCAGTGAGATCGGATACATTGAAGGTGGAGGACACCTTCCAATCTGCAGGAATGTCTAAAACATAAGCATTGTCATTCACTTTGAACTTGACAGCATAAGGACCAACTCTCTTTGGATGTAATTTATTGTTGACTCCACTGGGAAACCTCTCTTTCCTCGGATGTACCATGACAAGATCTCCGGCTCAAAACCTGCTTTCTTCTCTTCCGATCGTTAGCTTGCTTTGTACTTCGTGATTAGCCATTTCTAGATGTTCCCCGACTTTCAGTATGCAACTTGAGGATGGCCTCGCCTAGTGCCCCGCAGGTTTACTCTTGACTTCGTGTATTGGTGCCAAATCACCACCATATTGGGAGGTTTGGTGTACACTATAGAAGGGGCCTTTCCAAGTGGATCTATTAACCATAGCATTGTAGGCAAACTCAATCTGAGCCAAATTCTCATCCCACTGCTTTTGGTTTGTCACCGCTATACACCTATGCATGTTGCTCAGAGTCCTGCTTTTACAACTTCACCTGGCTCCATCCGTTTGTGGGTGGTAGCACCTTCTTTAATTGCAATCGAAGTCTGGAACCGCTTCCATAATTCCTTCCAAAATGTGCAATAAACTTGACATCCTCGTCAAGTTATGGTCTTTGGAATACCATGTAACCGCATACTATCTCTTTGAAAAATAACAAAGCAACCTTACTAGCATCCAAAACCCTTTTACAAGGTAAAAAGTGAGCCATTTTTTGAAAATCATTCACAACCACACATATGGAATCACATTGTTTGTGTGTCTTTGGAAGTCCTAGCACAAAGTCCATAGACAGATCTTCCCAAATAGATTGAGTGCAAAAAGGGAGTATAAACTCAGTATTTTGCTTGCTTTCTTGGCGCTTAAGTGATGCCGCACCTTTTGATGTAAGTAGATACATCTCTTCTCATCTAGGGCCAATAGAAACGTTCTGTGAAGAGTGCCAGGGTTTTATCTCTGCCAATATGTGCAGCCATCCCTCCCTCGTGCAATTCCCTGATTAGAAGCTCCCTCAAAGATGTTCTGGGAATACACAGTTGATTATCTTTGAATAAGTATCCTTGTAAAAGATGATAGTGTTCCACAAATTCTTTGTCCCTGCAATGTACCCAAATTTCTCCAAAATCTGGATCGGCTTCATACTCCTCCGGAACAGATTTAAAACTGACAAGTTCTTGGTGCATAATAGTGAGAAAATTCTGTTTTCTACTAAGGGCATCAGCCACCGTATTAGACTTCCCAGCTTTATGAGTGACCACAAAAGAAAATTTCTGAAGATATAAGAACCACCTGGCATGCATACGGTTTATGTGTTTTTGTGTGTTGATGAATTGAAGGGTCCGATGGTCACTGTTAAGCACAAACTCTTGATGGAGTAGATAATGCTCCCATTGTTGCAACGCCCTAATAATGGCATAAAACTCTTGCTCATATGTTGTCCACTTAGACCGGGCAGGTGACAGTTTCTCACTAAAGTAAGCCAATGGCCTTCCTTCTTGTGATAGGACAGCACCTATGCCTTGTGCAGATGCATCCATATCCACTTGAAACAATTTTCTCAAAGTTTGGTGGCTAGACTCAGGCAAAGTGGTAAGCCTACCTTTTAGTTCTTCAAAACTTCTTGCTTGTGTGGCTCCTCATTGGAAATTTCCTTTCTTCAAGCAATCTGTAAGAGGTGCAAACTAGTTGACTGAATTCCTTATGAATTTTTTCAGAGAAAGATGCCAAGCCTAGAAGCTTCAAGGCTGTAAATATTCTTAGTGTGTAGCCATTCCTTAATTGCTTCTATTTTCTTAGATCTCAGATGTATTCCATCTCGCACCGATGACTTAACCCTGAAATAACAGCTTGGACACCGCAAAGCTACACTTCTTGATATTCAAGAACAGTTTATTCTCCCTCAACACCTTAAACACCATCTCCAAATGCCTCACATGCTGTTCAAGATCAGGGCTGAACACCAAGATATCATCAAAATAGACTATAACAAACTTATTCAAGAAGGGTTTGAGTACCTCATGCATCAACCTCATAAAGGTGCTAGGAGCATTGCACATCCCAAAGTGGCATCACAAGCCATTCATACAAGCCCTCTTGTGTCTTAAAACTGGTCTTCCATTCATCCCCAGTGTCGGATTCAGATCCGGTGGTAGCTAACCGGTTAAATCGATTTTTGAGAAAACATTTGCCCCAATCAAATGGTCCATCAAGTCATCTCGTCCTTGGCATTGGAAATCAGATTTGATTTTGTAATTTTGTTGATGGCACGACTATCCACACACATCCTCCATTGACCTTCCTTCTGGGCACCAAAAGTAAGGTGTACAAAGACACATGGCTATTACTTGGTCTAACCACCCCTTTGTTTAAAAGTTCCTCCACCATTTCTTGTAGGATTTTGTGTTCTCTAGGGCACAGTCGATAATAAGGCAGATTTGGTAGAGAGGCTCCTGGCACAAGATCGATGTTATGCTGTATAGTTCTTAGTGGGGGTAATCCAGTAGGTAATTCAGCTGGGTAAAGATCCTTGAATTCTTCCAAGAGGATTTGTATTGTAGGATCCCCTCTCATATCATCTTGGTTCCCTGCAACTTCCCTCACAAATAGGCCAAACAACTTGGTCTTGTCCCCTACTTCTGCCTGAAATTCTTTTCCATTGGTCACCAGCAACTGATGCTTCTCCTTTGGTGCTTCTTCTTTGCTGATCTCTCTCTGTCCCATAGGTATTAACGTTACTTTCTTATTCATCCAACTGAAGGAATATGTGTTATCCTTCCCTTTATGTATGACATCCCTCTCAAATTGCCAAGGTCGGCCCAGCAGGAGATGACAAGCATCCATATCCACCACATCACACTCTACTTCATCCACATAAATTTTGCCAATTGAAAATTTGACCTTGCAAACTTCAAGTCCACCTTACTTTGTGTCCTCTTTAATCCATCCCATTTTGTGGGTGTGTGAGTAGGTTGGTGTTCAGCCCGAGCTTTAACAAAGACTTTGGATATGAGGTTTTCACTAGAGCCACTGTCTATAATCACATTACAAACTTTCCCCTGTATAGTGCATCTGGTTCTGAAAAGGTTATGCCTCTGACTTAGGCTGGGCTCAGTGAATAACAGCATTTCCACAATGCATACCAACATCTCTCCTCCATCCCTTTCTAACTCTTCTTCTTCTTCATCCTCTTCATCCCCGTAATCCTCCCTTGTTTGTCTCACCAAAAGTGACTCGCTTCCGGTTTGGACACTCATTGGAGAAATGTCCCGGTTGTCGGCATCTATAGCAAATGGTTCCTCTGTTCTTGGCATAAGGATCATTTGGCTTGCTAGTTGTTGGTTTGTTTACCTTGAGTTTTCCTTGCTCCATGTTGTCTTCATTTTTGGTTTGAAGGGAGCTCTCAACATTAGGAGTAAAAAGTTTCCTATTGAATGGTGTTTTGCTATTTCTCCTCTGGACTTGCTTTTCCACTGTATATGCCAACTTAACTGCCTCATTCAAACTCCAAATAGGTGTCAACTCAAGCCTATCTCGGAATTCATCACTTAAACCCCCAATATAGCGTATCACTTGTACATCTTCTTGTTCTGGTGTGTTGTTTCTAGCCCCCAACTTGTAAAATTCCTCTCAGATACTCCTTGACTGTTCTATTACCTTGTTTGCAATTGTAGAAATCCGAGCAATACCGCTTGTAATTTGCGTGTAGGAATCGCTAATCAACAATTTGTTTCATCTCGGGGCCAAGCTCGAATCTTATTTTTCCCTTTTAGAACTCGATTGTTCAGATTTGCTTCCACCATGCTCTAGCTCATCCTTCGATCTATAGGACACCACTTGCATCCGATTGAATCTGGGGTCTCATTCCTCAAAGTAGTCTTCAATCGAATCAACCTGATCGTAAAATCTTCGCATTCATACTTCCATCAAAGTTCGAGATTTCCATCTTCAAACGAAATGGTTGAACTATAGGAAAAGATCCTTGCCTATTCATGGGCTTCCAGCTCTGATATCTTTCATCTCTAAAGTGATTCCATTCAGACATCTCCAGCTCAGTGTCTGAGCTCTCCTCTTTATCATCTGGTGGTCGACCAAGGTTGTCTCGAATGGGTCGGATTTGGCTGGGTTCTCTCAAAATACCTTTGCCCTTGCCGCATCCGCCTCCGTTTGTGAGCGATTCATGCATTTCACGATCATCCACCGGAGTTCTAGGCAATTCCCGATCTCCAGGTTGATGGGTCTTCTTCAACGCACCTGCATCCAATCGCATTTCGCTACCGCCGCCCTCATCTCTCTCTGCGAAGGCTTTACTATTTCCCGAAGGGACTTCAGATCTCGATCCACGCCGGAGATCCGCTAGCCATCGCTCATTGTTTGCCATCGTTGATCCAAGGAGAACCTTGGCTCTGATACCAAAATAATGGGGTAAAAGCTATCGATTAAGAAGAAGGAGAAAACACAGAGCAAAAGGCTCTGAAAGTTTACAAACAAGATCAAAATCTGCCAATATTCGACCTCCGTCCTGGAATAAAAACAAAAGGAATAACAGAAAAATAATAAAAGACAAAAGACAGCTAAGCATTTAAATTAGGGACACATGTCTCTTGGATCCGTTGCCACATGTCATATTGATGTCCCTACATCACTACCTCCCTCCACTCTCAACGGATATGTGGCCACTACTTTTGCACGATCGAAGGTGCAGTGCTAGAAACCTTTCCTTGGCCATTGGTTTGAATGGTCAAGATTTTTTGTAAGCATGCATAGAGCGAATGCTAGAGCACCCATAATTAGTCATATATTGTCTTAAATGTCTTGAAATTTTTTTTTTTTTTTTTTTTTTTTTTTTTTTGCAAACTGATTTGATAATAAGATACCCATCTTCAATCATTCTGGTATAGTAAATGAAATTGCTGGATATCTCATTATTCAAATCAGTTTGCCAAATACGCAAAAAAAAAAAAAAAATCAAGACCTTTAGACAGTATATGGCTAATTATGGGTGCTCCAGCATCCCAGGCTCTATGTATGCTCCACTAATATATATATATATATGAATCCTTAATCTGAAGAAAGACTTGATTGAAGCCAAAAATCAGTAAGGGTACAGTTTGGGATGTTTCTTACTTTATATCTTCAGGGGTACCATAAATATGTAACACTTATAATTGCCCTTGCCACCTCCATTTTTATATAATCTTCTGAGTTTTTGTATAGATGAGTAAGCGTAGTTATTATGCCGTGATTAATAACATCCTGCAGTGCAAGGATGGGCAATATCTTCAGGGATGGGCATTGAAACTAGAAAAAAGCAACAAAAGAAGGAGTAGGACCTGAGTACGCAGCCGGTTTTTCTTGGTGACATAAGTAACAATCAGGCATGCAACCTTCTTGATGTTGTTGTCATATTCACCAACTAAGAGTGCCCCAAGTCGGTTTAATCGTTCAAGTAGAATCATGGACTGAATCACCAGGCCCAAAGATATTCAACAGGAAAGTGGTGTAAAAGCAAGAAGTTTGGTGAAAATTAGCATAAGCAGACGACTCACTAAAAGAGAAGAAAACGCAAACATATGAAACCATGCTCAATAATTCTCTAAAAACAAACTTATGAATATTTATCCAAAACTGGCAACATCCAAATAAGTAAATGACATTGAGTTGGTACCTGAGCTATTCCTTTATCACAACCCACAATTTTTGCCACTGTCATAATTTTAGGAAAGAGAACTGTAAAAGAAGGTGACGATGCCAGAATCTGAATATACCCACGTGGCACCTCTTTAGTGGCTCGACATTAAAGACGGAGAAAGATGGTGCCAGGAACCTTAGTGACCAGACTGAAGTAGTCCGGCTGTTCGCCCTGTCCTTTCTAGGTTGATCAGTGTTTAGCTGAGACCTTCAATAGTCATAGGCAATTTCCGGTTCCGTGCCTGACCTCCTAAGGTCGGACACCGTTTACTGTGATGGATTTTTGCAAACGAAACACAAAGACAAGTAATAAAAATCCGGTTAGTCGCTCCAAGTGCAAAGCTTGTAGTAAAGCGGTTATGCCGGGTCGATCCCACGAGGAACGTGAGGTTGAATGCGTTTTTAAGTTTAGGCTAAGAGTATCACAGAACTAATGATTTCAAGTTTATCAAATAATGGGAGAAAAAGCGGGACGAACAAAGATCCACAATTCAAGATAATCGCACAGGCTCCTAATTTCCTACGCATGCAAATCAACCAAGGTCAAAATTAACTTTATACTAAACGCAAATTACTAATATCTTAGGTAATTTGTTTATCAACTTTTATCAAAGATTGATTCTTCAAGCACGATAGGCATAAATTCTTTCAAACCTATTATTTAGATTAACAATTCGATAACTTTCGTTCCTCAACAAATTAATTAACTTTGATTATTATTGCGGTGATCTAGGTATCATTCAACTATCGTTAAACGAATATCACAAGCTTTATCTATCGATGTCAAGCACGGAATAAACGCAATATAAATCTAACCTTTGTCTAAATAAACCGCAGAAAAATAAGAAAACCAGAATGCCTCTTGAATTGCTTCACCCGTTCGTCAACCCAGGAGTTTAGCTACTCATATTAACTTTGAAATCAAAAGACTGTTTGATTGTATTCGAAAACCAAAAGAAAAGACAAACTGCTGCTGCTTTTTTTATGAAAATCGACTATATGTTGTGTGGTGCTCCCTTTAGGGTTTGATACAAGCTGCTATATATAGATGAACTAAGACGGCGGCTAGGTCAAAACTAAGTCGGTTGTGCTTGATGGCGGTCGGACGCCCGATCCACTAAATCGAACGCCAAATGCGCTCTATAATGAACTTCGAATCGGTGAGCTTTCCTCAAACGTTCGTCTGGCCGGCCTGGCCCAAAGCTGCGTCCAAACTTGCTTGAATGTCAAATCTACTCCTGGGACGCTCGTTCAATGCTTTTTAAACGCCGCCCACCTGGACGGGACTCGACGCCACCCAAGATAGTAATTCGATTTCTTGATTCTTGTCTCTTCTCCTCCATCTTTATCTCGGTTTAGCTCGAATTATATCAACATTGATCATCAATTTAGCCTCCAACATGTATCTACATCACATCAAAACACGCAAAGCGTAACACAATTCTAATAATCATAAAAAATCATAATTAAAACATACAAATCCATCAACTTTGCGATTAACTCCTTAGCCACGTCATTTGCCCAATATTCCATTTAAACACGTGATTTCCATGCGATAAATACGAATGTCGGGGAAAACATTATAAAATATAACGTTATAAAGTACGTAAATTCACCCTTAACAACTCCCCCACACTTAGCTTTTGCTCGTCCCGAGCAAAACAAAACAAGATAAAGGCTCGGAAAGAATATAGACACCTCAACACATATACCACATAGTCAATAAATCAGAAGTTCACCATCGTGTGTGTGCATAGCCATAGAAAAACTTCCACTAAATCCAAACTCGAAAAACTCAAAGCAAAACTAGCTAATACCCCCTCGTGGACTAGCAATAAATGACACTCATAAGATGCACCCTACAAACGTGACATATCCCGAAAAGAATGATCGTATGAATACAGTGGCCTTTCGAAATACTCAGAGGATAATCCCTACAACATATCCTTTAGTTTCTACTGGGGATAAGATAGACGCTAACTAAGCCTTATATCCATTCCATACCAATTGTTAAGTTGATTTAACTATTTCACTATAAACACACATTAGAAGAAGCTATTGCCCTCATAGCAGAATAGGACATTTCGAGATAATCCCCTACCTTACTCCAATCATCAGGCAGCTTTTCCTAACTGTCGTGAGCTCTTAGTCATCATAGTGGAATAGGACATACGGGGTATACCCTACCGCACTCAAATCATCGACTAGCTTCCGACACACCCTTTTTAACTTATTAATTCAACTTTTTCACTTTGACAATAGCTACGTGTTACTTATCACATTCAAACGTCTAGATATTCACAGTATCTCATACTTTAACTCTAAATACAAACTATCATAAATCTCACGATATATACGTAGCACTAAGCACATGACTTATTAGAAAATCAAAAACTACTAATCCAAAACGGGGTATAACTTTATAATGTAGCTCATCATTCACTATGGCTCGTGGAAAATAATATCGGGTGAAACAACTAACTTACGGAACATACGGCATACAGCATCAATGAATATAACAAACCGAACAAAAACGTGTATTGCCTACTCGGGACAAAACAAAAATTTTGAAAATTTAGCTCATTTTAGCATAGAAATAATATCATGTAAGCAAATGTATAGATACATACCGACTAATCCCTCCCCACACTTAAAAGTTCAACATGCCCTCGTGTTGTGCAGAGCTAAACAACAAAAGAATACTTAGGCGATTGCAACCGAGACACGGATCGTTGGTCGACCGAGCCTAGGTAGTAACAATGTAGCCGGAAAAATCGCTAAAATAGACTCGCCCAATCTTGGAAAACATGGAAACATCTCGGGAGAACAGGTACAATAACGGAGTAATGTTAAAAAAATGAATGCAAGAGATAGAACAACAAGTGTCAATCCAAATATGATCATAATACCAATGAAATCGCAATGCAAGGACGTGGTGCTAGCGACCACGTTATTTACTAAAACACACCCTACGATAGTCAACAGTAGCGAGAAAAATAGAAAGTGCAAAAGTCATAGAAGCATCCAAAAGGAAAGTAGTAATAGTCATAGTACAACCAAATCGAAGTCGGAGAAAAGAAAGAAATACATCAAACAGATAATGCATAAAAATCCCAAAAACTTGTGATGGATTTTTGCAAACGAAACACAAAGACAAGTAATAAAAATCCGGTTAGTCGCTCCAAGTGCAAAGCTTGTAGTAAAGCGGTTATGCCGGGTCGATCCCACGAGGAACGTGAGGTTGAATGCGTTTTTAAGTTTAGGCTAAGAGTATCACAGAACTAATGATTTCAAGTTTATCAAATAATGGGGAGAAAAAGGCAGACGAACAAAGATCCACAATTCAAGATAATCGCACAGGCTCCTAATTTCCTACGCATGCAAATCAACCAAGGTCAAAATTAACCTATACTAAACGCAAATTACTAATATCTTAGGTAATTTGTTTATCAACTTTTATCAAAGATTGATTCTTCAAGCACGATAGGCATAAATTCTTTCAAACCTATTATTTAGATTAACAATTCGATAACTTTCGTTCTCAACAAATTAATTAACTCGATTATTATTGCGGTGATCTGTATCATTCAACTATCGTTAAACGAATATCACAAGCTTTATCTATCGATGTCAAGCACGGAATAAACGCAATATAAATCTAACCTTTGTCGAAATAAACCATGCGAAAAATAAGAAACCGTAATGCCTCTTGAATTGCTTCACCCGTTCGTCCAACCAGGAGTTTAGCTACTCATATTAACTTTGAAATCAAAAGATCGTTTGATTGTATTCAAAACCAAAAGAAAAGACAAATCGCTGCTTTTTTATGAAAATCGACTATATGTTGTGTGGTGCTCCTTTGTGGTTTGATACAAGTCGCTATATATAGATGAACTAAGACGGCTAGAGTCAAAACTAAGTCGGTTGTGCTTGATCGGCGGTCGGACGCCCGCCCACTAAATCGAACGCTTCCTCGCTTTATAATGAACTTCGAATCGGCCGAAGCTTTCTCAAACGCTCGTCTGGCCTGCGGCCCAAATGCGCCCAAACTTGCTTGAATGTCAAATCTACTCTCGGACGCTCGCTCAATGCTTTAAACGCTCGCCCACTGGACGGGACTCGACGCCACCCAAGATGATCAATTCGATTTCTTGATTCTTGTCTCTTCTCCTCCATCTTTATCTCGGTTTAGCTCGAATTATATCAACATTGATCATCAATTTAGCCTCCAACATGTATCTACATCACATCAAAAACACCGCAAAGCGTAACACAATTCTAATAATCATAAAAAATCATAATTAAAACATACAAATCCATCAACTTTGCGATTAACTCCTTAGCCACGTCATTTGCCCAATATTCCATTTAAACACGTGATTTCCATGCGATAAATACGAATGTCGGGGAAAACATTATAAAATATAACGTTATAAAGTACGTAAATTCACCCTTAACATTTACATCCCGGTCAATTGATGACCAACGTTTACTCGCCACCTTAAGTCCTTTCGACGTATCACTCTACAGCATAAGAGTCCGAAATGCACTCACCGGTTGTTCCTCGAGTGGCTCGGGCCCCGCCGCTCAAATCGGCCAGAGTCAATCGCTAAAAAAAAAATGGTAAACCCTACCATTAGGGTCCCTCACCCCGATCCCACAGAAAGTGAGGAGAGGTTAATCAGTAACCTAGTAGCTCCAACATGGGCTGCCTTTGCAACCTCTGCACTGAAGGGTGTTATCAATTGGAAATCAACCACATTACGAGAATCGAACCGCTGACCTCCAGCTTAGGTTAGAGGTTGCACTACGCACCCATGTCTTCACCACTAGGCCATATCCAGGGGATACCAAAGTCAATCTCTAATTATATCTCCCACGTGTGTAATAAGTAGATAGGTATGGAAAGAATCCTGAGTTATAAAGGCTTCAATCTTTATCATTTAATACGAATATTTGAATGCTATAACTATCTCCGATAATCAAGGAGATCAACTAGTCATAATCTTTTTCTTAGGGAACACGTTAATCTGTGTCCATCATAGACACGCCACACGCTAACTCTAGGGCACAAGCCTCTATATATAAACTATCCCTAAGGAACTACGAAGACTTGATTCCAATTCAATCATTGGATACGTAGGCAGCTTGATCATCATCAAGTACAGTCTAAAATATTCTAAATCACCCCC
Organism: Gentiana macrophylla; assembly: GCA_026214975.1. NCBI lineage: Eukaryota > Viridiplantae > Streptophyta > Magnoliopsida > Gentianales > Gentianaceae > Gentiana > Gentiana macrophylla. The sequence continues at coordinate 114,777,032 of CM047811.1, forward strand.
CTCTTTCATCGCTTTTCTGTATTTCTGGAGCATCCTCAGGTTATCACCAAGAGAAATGGCCTAGAAGTTTATCTTGACGATTTTTGGACCGTCAAAGGGTGACTGAAAAATTTGTAATTAGCATAAATCTCACACAGCTAAAAAGAGAACACAACAAAAAAAAAGGGGAAAATAGTTACTTCAACAATGCTAGCAGCTTGCAAGCTTGCAGTAAACACTACGCGTGATCTGACCTTGAACAACAATTCTATCATATGAAAGATCGTAAAGTATCCAACATGCATTGGCTATGATATCTTCGCCACTTGAAAGTAGTAAAAGTTGATGAAGCACATGAAATGAAAGACTTGACTAGACTACAAATTGAACTCATTTCCACAAGCAAGTGTAACACCATAACTGTGACATGCATGCTACTACAATACTTGTTATGAATGAATTGAAATTGATGAATGCTAAAGGTGGTTTGTCCATAAACGAATAAAGAGGGTCCACCAAATAACAATAGTCCAAAATGTTATTCTGTGAACATAAACTATATAGACACATGCACACAAACATAAATTAACAGACAAACACACACAGGTGCATGTCATCAGCACAGTGGCGATACCCTAAGTCATGAGCAGATCGTATTAGAGTCCAATGGAGGATAGCCCCTGCATAAAAGGGTTAAAGACTTAGCAGCAATTGGAAGCATAAAATCCAAGTTATTCTCTTTAAATTGATCCAGCAGTAGTTCCAAACCCCGACTCCGTAGGACAAGCTCACGGAGTTCTGGGGACTTCCCAGCGATCCTTCCCAAAGTGACAATAACCTAAAAGAGAGCGTAAACAACGAGAATAAGAAAAGGATGCCTTCAGAATTGCACAATTGCACCTATCATGTACCAAAGAACTTAAACAAAGTGAAAATTATGATTCTTCCTAATTAGCGATGCACGGGTTATTTGATAGGGAGCATGAATGTGATTCACAAGTCCAGGAGCAACACCATGGTGAACTATACTGTTCACGTGTTCAGATGTTTCAACAAACATGGCAAGGATAAAAACAGCCTCAATCTGGAGACGTGAAATATGCCTATTTTAGGTATATAACCAACTAAATGTATTAGCGAATGCAAAGATTGGATTGTATAATGTAATATTGGACCTGAAGTGAAGGGAAGTCATTCCGATCAAGAAACCCAACAAAACGAGGCAAAACGCGAGCTTGAATCACTTGCTGAAATGGAGGGTTCGGATCTAGCAAGAGATTAATGTCAAAACTCAAGCAAGTATCCATAAATGTTATCAGAATTTGTGATGCATGCATTGCGTGTCGTCAGGCTAAGTCCAAGTCTTCCCCCATGGTTTGTATACCCCATTACCTATTCCCCACTCCCCTTGGACAGATTTATCTATGGATTTTGTGTTGGGTTTGTCATGGTCTAAGAGTGGAAAAGATTCTGTATTTGTGGTCGTTGATAGATTTTCTAAGATGACACATTTTATTGCATGTAATCAAACTAATGATGCTTCTCATATTGCTGATTTGTTCTTTAAAGAAATTGTTAGATTACATGGTGTGCCTAAATCGATCGTGAGTGATCATGACGTTACGTTTGTGAGTTATTTTTGGCGTGTTTTGTGGATGCGTTTAGATACTTCCCTTTTATATTCTACAGCATTCAAACTGAAGTTGTTAATCGTGTTTTGGGTCAATTGTCGCGGGTGGTCGTTAAAAAGAATCTGAAAAATTGGGAGTCTTGTTTGCCTTATGTGGAATTTGCATATAATCGTTGTGTTCATTCTGCCACTAAATATTCCCCCTTTGAGCTTGTGTATGGGTTCAACCCCAGTGCCCCCTTCGATTTTGTTCCCCTACCCCCTGATATGCATGTTAGCTTGGATGGTGACAAGAAGGCTGATTTGGTTCGTGAGTTTCATGAAAAAGCAAGGTTGCACGTGGAAGCTCAAACTAAGCGCTACAAAAAGCATGCAAATAAAGGCAGAAATGAGGTGATCTTTGAACTTGGAGATTGGGTGTGGTTACACTTGCGGAAGAACGGATTTCCCAACAAGCGCAAGTCCAAGTTGCATCCACGTGGCGATGGTCCGTTTGAAGTGTCGGAGCGTGTTAACAACAACGCTTACAAGATTGGCATTCCTGGTGATTGGGGCACGGGAAATACATTCAATATGGCTGATTTGACCCCGTTTGACAACCCTTGTAATCTGAGGCCAGATCCTTCCGAACCGGGAGGGAATGATGTGATCCACGATGTTGTTCCGGATCCACTTGCCCCTTTAGCTACACCTGATCCACTTATCATCCGAGATGGGCCAATGACAAGACTTCAAAAGTGAAGAATGTGTGAACGCTTGGATTTGCTGGTTTCTAAGGTCCAAGAAGCGTGTGGATCTACAAAGCTTGAAGATGGGGCGTCCATAATGCCCGTGAAGGCTATCGTTTGTATCAGTGGGCTTGAGAAAGCCGAATAAACTCTTATGTTAATTATTGTTGTTTTTAGGATTTAAAAGGCCAAAAGGCCATTAGGGAATGTGCCTACATGATACTATATTGGGTTAAGTATTTATTTTCAGCAAATAAGAGTCATTTGGGGCTCAGCAGAGTTGACGGACTGTTTCTAGGCTATCAATCCTTACCGGCAGTGTACCGGGTCAAATTGTAGTGCTAGTCTGGTGAGTCAGGTCGTATCCTCAGGGAAATGAAGGCATAATTCAAAGTGTGGTTAAACACCAAAAAGTTTATTATTAACTCGATCTAAGTCGCAGTTTTTACCATTTTCCTCGGGTTAGATAGTTAGATTAGTTAGATTGTTAGTAAAGCAGTAAATAAATATATAAATATAAAAATAGATAATATATATATTTTTGGATCTAGCCAAGAATACTTTACTGAATCAATATCTCTTTTTAGTAGAATTGAATGAGACAGATCTTTTCCTTGATGCAAAGAGGTCAATTATATATGAACCGGTGTACTCCTAAGCTAGACAACTCCTCCTCACACGAGCGTATGAAATTGTCATACGTCTAGTCATCTGTCCAATGTCATCTTAAGCATGGGTCACTCCCGTTTTGTCATACGCCGGTTTAAGATATCAATTAAACAGTGATTTAACGTAATAATATCGTGAGCACAATTTTAATAAGATTTATCTCTCCCAAGACAAATCTGCCCCCGGGTAGGAAATCGGATTCCGTTGTCACATTTTCACTCGGCAAATTTTACCCTCCGGTCTTCCTATTACGATCTCGTATTCTAATCGCGAGTTGTCAATTCATTAGATTACGTTTCTAGTAAAAATCGAGTGGCAAATTCAATTTTTACTTTCATTAAGTGCAAATAGAAAGAGATTCATTATAATTGGTTTTAATCATTATTACCGTAGTCGATCATCCATTTTACCAAAAAGATTAACTAATTGATTCATATCTTGGCTAGATATATTTTTAGCTTAACATAATTAACATATATAATATATAAATAGAAATAGAAATAGTAAACATAATAATATTAGAATATATTACCGATTACAACTGCTGAATCGGGGTCGTTTCCACCGGATGTAGTATAACAAAGCTTCGATTTTAACAATCTTCGATAATTATTCCGCCATTACAACTGATATTATAACTACTTTATTTATATATATAAAAACATATATATACATACATAGACATATGTATATATAAGGGCCCAAAATGATGAAAACAAGAAAAGAGAAGAAAAGAGATGGAAGAAGAGGGGAAATAGAAGAAATGGGGAGGAGATGAGAAGAGAGGGGCAATGATTTTTGATGGATATGGAGGGGTATATATAGGAGATATATATATATATATATATATATATATATATATATATATATATATATATATATATATATATATATATTCATAAGAGCACATGTGTTGGATAGTATTAGAAGTTTGTTAGAGGATGGTGGGTGCAATGATGAGTCCTCACATGCACCCTTAGGAGAATATAATCAAGTTGGGAGAATATCTCCACTTTTCCCGGCGTTTCTATTGCGGCGCTTATCGATAAAATAGCCATAACTTGAGTTGTAGACCTCCAATTGACGTGATTCAAAATGCGTTGGAAAGCTCATTTGAATATCTACAACTTTTATGAAGAAATCTTCCCCAGAAAATGCCTTTAAGTTGGGTCAAATATCCGCCGTAGATAAATTACGGTAGAAGCATTTAGGACAATTGATCCGTTTGAACTCGTAAGCTTATGGCACCTTCTTCCATCCATCAAAATACATCTTTTAGGCTCAAAAAGTGTCGTCACTTGGGATCTTGGTAAACCTATAATCCTGCAATAAATTACCAAAACACCAAACGAACCGACACGACACTCCGGTTACTTAAACCGGTACAAAACCTATAAAAATACGATATTTTATATAATAATTAATACTTATACATTTGGATAAAATTAAGTAATTATTGACTTAAATTGGTACAATAATGCTCAAAGTGGTATCAATATTGGGGTAAAATGTCGTAATAATGATCATTAATTTGTCTCTCATCACAACCCCCCACTTAGCTTTTGGTCGTCCTCGAGCAAAAAAAGCGATAAAACAAATTGAATGTGGGACAAATTCATGAAGATATAAGATATAAGGGACAACTAGATGCTGCAACCATTAGAATTACAACCAGGCGTTAACCTCAATATAAATGTATAACAGAGTGTGTGTGTGACAAGACTTTTCAATTTCCACTATCCTCTCTTGAATAATTCAAGCAAACGCACAAATATCCATTCAGACAGTCCTAATGACTTTCCTAGGTATAGGCAGTAACATTTCCACACAAAGACCTTCCATGTACTTATTAGGATAATCCCTAAAGCATATCATTCAGTTTATACTGGGGATAGTCAGAAGATAACTAAGTTTTCAACCATATTTCCATATTGTCATTTTTATTTTTTTTTTTTTTTTTTTTTCACATTTGTAGCATATGCCTTCATTCCCAGCAATAGGACGTTTCGTGATAACACCCTAGCTGGACTACTATCATCAGGCAGTCGGGAGCTTTTAAACCTCATAGTGATATAGGACGTTTCGTGATAACGCCCTACCGCACTCAAATCATTGGTAGCTACATCCGACATATAAATAGTTCATCTTAGTTTGGTATTCTTCCTTAACTTATATCCTTCCTATCACATTCAAACCTTCAGATATTCACAGTACACATTCAAAAGTTAGGTACTAAGTTACTGCAATTATCTATAGAATAACCACTAGGATACTGAATGGATACAGTTTAAAATTTTCCGCTTCAATATCAAAGGCTCTACGTGAAGGAATTCATGTTACACAAATATATTTGGAATTACAATGCACTTACGGTTCACGTTGGTTATACACATCCAAATTGATCATTATATCTTCAAATCCATGAAATATATACCTTATACAATTTATTTTAATCAACTAAATAATGTTCGAAAAAAAAATTCGAAAACTAAGGGATTTATTGATACAAAATAAACATTAATTCCATTGCTAGACCAACGACTCCACTACCCACTTACAAACTTACATTGTCCTCAATGTAAAGTGAGTGTAAATAAGTTGTTGGGAAAGCAATGGTGCACTAAAACAAGTCAAAACAAATACTCGGATGATATTAAAGGGTGGGTGGGTGGGTTAAAGTTATGACCTCCTCAATTCCATAGTATTTGGACTAATACATGTCACACGTTATTTGAAATTTAAAACAGACTAGATCATGAAATGTAACGTATGGCAAAGTATTAACTCTGAGTCTTTTATACCCAGATCCTCAAGGGTTATTTCAAATCGTTCTAACAACCTAAGTCCAAGAAATGACGCATTTGAATTTTCTCTTTGCTTTCTCTCGGGATTTTCGGATAACCACCTAATCGTTCCCGTTTTAATGACATTCAAACATTCATCCTGAGACTTGGTGAAACAAAATGAAAATCAATCCGAAGTATTGGCAAAGTATCATCCAAAGTATGAGCAATTATTATATTTAACATTTTACGGGTCCGCCTCCGGTAGCGCTTTTGGTTAACGTCGTTTGCTCGACACTTAAACAACCATAATGATGATGATTAACTAATATAATATACTAAACAAAATGGGATACTTCTAACAATTACTCACCAAAGCATGTAGCAATTAAGTACATGAACCAACTAAAAATAAATGCTTAATGAATAAATAGGAAGGATAGTACCCGTGATTTACTAAATTTATAGTCTATAGCTAGACTTTTCCTTGCTTAGGTCTTTAATGCACCGGTGGTGGGTCATCCTCACGCACCGCATCCGTCTTTAATACCGGTCTCCAACATAGAGCAGACAATTTCCACCAATCCAAGCGATTCTTGACCTTTTCCTTTGATTTTTGAGCTTTGGGTTTGCGAGCTTTCACATTATTGCTGAAGTCATCTTCTTCAATTACTTGCGTGTTAGTACGATCCACATCAAAAGGACACAAAGGGTCCACACAAGAACAAGATTCTAGTGTAGTGTATGGATATTTCAATGAATTGTAAATGTTGAAGACAACGCGCTTATCATTAATTCCCAAACTAAGCTCTCCCTTATAAACATCGATGAAAGGGCTATTAATTGTTAAGTGCCGAAAAGTGTCAAGAAAATGTGCATACTTCTTATCCAACTTCGTCTTTTTGATTTCCTTTTTCGGGGAATGGGGGAGTAATTCAAGATCAATTAAAGTAGGGTTAGAATGTATACCTCCCTTACCATTGTCGTTAAACGAAGATGGTAAAGCTTCCTGGAATGATTGTGCCTTTTGAGGACACTGTGTGTCATCATTCGCACCTTTTCTTCAAAATATGCACTTTGGATATGGTGTCGCTTCATCGATTGAATCGAGGTGAATTTGGGTTGAGCCGGATAAGGTTCGGTTTGAATTGGCCTTTCCAAACTTGATTCATTCTCAACATGATCATTGGTCAAGGTCCTACTCATTCTTGGATTTTTCAATATTCTAGAACCTTGACCCATTCCTCATCCTTACTTCCAAGTTCAATATATATCTGTTCTTTCTTAGAAATCTTCAATAATGTCCTCTTCCTCTTTAGATTCCATGCTTTTCTCATATTTACCATCTAAATCATTCTCTACTTCATTAATTTCGATGTTTTCTAATCCATTACTTCCATAGATCCTTCCACTTCTAGTAATAACAGTGAGCTACCTCTTCGGGTTTCTTTCAAGATTACTTGGCAGCTCTCCGGAGGTTTACTGCTTTTACGCTCCTCTCTCTACTCAAATGATATTCCAAATTCCGTAATGAAGCTTTCTACAATTCTCATTCTGGAATCATGTCCACTTATAGATGTTTTCAACGCACTCATATCCTTAGTAGTATGCACTCTATGAAGTTATCATTGTTTCCATATTTTGAGCTTTGAGTAGATATCACACCCATCATATTCTCCATTAATTTCTCCCATTTATCAACTCCTTCAAAGTTGAGTTGAACTTTGGGTGACTGGTATGCTTTGAATGGTATGTTGTGGATATGGTCTCAGTAATGATTGTAGGTTCGATTCGAGGTATCTCCTTGATAAACCTTATTAGTATATGGATTCTTATATTGAACTCGGATACGGTGGTTGTCCTTGCTTACTAGGGTTTTCGGACCAACGAAAAGTAGGGTGATCTCTAATAATAGATTAAACGAGTTTGAATACGCGTTGTTCAAATTCTATCTTTCTTTGTAAAAACTCACCTTCTCCCTTGAATAACCTTACGGTTCTTCCATCCCTAATGACACATTATAATGACTTGAGTATTCATTTGGTAAGATATTTTCTGAGTTTATAGTTTTACTAGCTAATAAGTCGTCAAATTTCCTACTCAAATTCTCCAAGTGTGCTAGAACTTCCGTATTTGATGTACATTCTCCTGCAAATGTTACTTTTCTTGTGTTAGAACCGGTTTCCACATTCTCGTTATTTTGGAAATCGTTTCTATAGCATCGTAAACTATTTGAGCTTCATTCATCATTAACGAACCACCACATGCATGATCTACATCCGCACGTGAGTCTCTCCTTAATTTGACGACGTAAAAGTTGGATTTGCATATCTAAGGAATAACCATGATCGGGACAAGCTCTTAATAGCTTTTAAATCTTTCCCACGCATTCCCAAACGCTTCTTCGATCCTTGTCTAAAATTAGCAATCTCGACTATTAATTCCAATTTTCTACCAGGAGTAAAATATCGCTTTAAGAACTCGGTTTGAATATCCTCCCAACTAGTCAATGAATGATGTGGAAGTGACGAAACCAATCTCGTGCTCTTCCTTTTAAAGAAAAAAAGAAACATGTACACCCTCGTTAATTCCCGATGAAAGACATGACTTTTGGTCAGTATTACACAATTCTTCAAAAAGATAGAGATGATGATGTGGATCATCATCATCTTCTCCTAGAAATTGGGCTCTTCACTACAAGAAAAAAGGGTTTCAGTGACCAAAACTTAATGACGGGTGGTAAATCCATCATTAAATGATAGTTATAGTGACGGAACGACATTTTCATTGATGGTTGGTGACCAAATTTTATTTCCCGTCATTATTGATCATATTTTCCCGTCATTAACTCCAACACTTAATATTTTACTCTCATTGATTGTAATTATACTTTATTTTATATTATTATATTTTGTTTGCCAAATTTTTACTTTTTTTAATAATACCACCACCCCCCACGAAATGATTTACATTCTTAAAAATTCTTGACCTTGGTTTAAAAAAACTTTGCTTCAAACCCTAAATTCCTCCGGCCCCCTCTACTCTCCCCGGCCTCCTTCATCCTCCCCGGCCTCGTTCATCCTCCTACAACAACCACCACACGCGGACGATGAATCAACCACCTACTGCCGTCGCACTCAACCACCAGGATGTCCAAGGCGGCAGAGCCACCCACAATTTCCGGTCTAAGCAAATGGGCAGGGGCACAACACCGTCGATTAAAAGCCTTATCCCTTTGCGGTAGCTTTTATTCTGTTATTTCTATTCTTCTCTGCAATTTATTTAAACTTTAACCCTGGTACACTTTTATTTTAAATTTACTCGCCGTCTCTGCAATTCACATTCTTGCTGGGTTGTGTTGCTATTTATTTTGGAAACTTCCCGTTTTGTGTCGAGTTTTTATTTTTATTTTTTTGTTAAGTAAAGCAGCTAATTTGATAGATGCAGCTTCTTTGAAAAAATTGGGTGATTTTTTTTTTTTTTTCCTTTTTTGGAATTATTTGATTCGTACAAAGCTTTGGGGAAGACCCGTGAAGGAGATGTATATTATGCTACAATAGGAGTTTTGGGAAGGCACGTGAGAGAGGTGTATACTATGCTACATTAGGAGTTTAATGTAGTGGGTATTTCTTGTTAGATTGTATGAAGCTCAATGACGAAGACTCTGCCCAATATGGAAAACTTTCTATTAAAAGAGAAATTGTCTAGTTAATTAAGGCTAAGTTGAGAACCCAAATATGTGAATATTCCAGGTTTTCTTTATTGTTTAGGCCTCTAACTTTGTTAGTGTCGCTTTTGCTTTACCTTTTTGCATTCCATGCTTCATTATGTTTCTTGTGAATTGATAATTTTAGAGAATGTATTTCGGTGGTTGGGCAGAAACTCTTCATAGAAGACATATATGCAGAGTACTTGCAATTGGTGGTATATCCTAATGATCACGTTCACGTGATTATGAATACTAAGAACAAGAGATGCAGAGATACGGTGTTGGCAAAGGCGTTCAAGTGTATCGAATGATGCTAATCACAATGCAACATTAGGTAATCTTCTAGACAGTTACCGACTTCTTTTAGGATTCTTCTAACTTTCATACTAATATATACATTTTAAGATGTGCGGGCACGAAATGGAAGCCAAACTCTGTTTCTAATCTTGGTCCCTTTGATAAATCGGGGTGTTCTCATTTCGAAACCTCTCGGGTATGCATCTTTATGATTTTCGTTTGTTTTGAAGTTGTTGATTTTCTATTAATTAATGAAAATATCTAGTTTTGGTACTTTAATACTCATGTATGCTGGTTTGAAAATAATAACACATTTATATATGCATGAGGATCTAGAAAGTTTAGAAATCTGTTTATTCTGTGATAATAAGTTTGTGTTTTTGATTATGTGTTTTAAGTACATAGCTAATAATTTGTTTCTTAAAAATCAGAGTTAATCTTGCTAGAACCTGTTTAGGACTCTGTTTCAGTCCAAGTCTGTCTTTTTTTGTCTGTCTTAGACATTGGTTTTCTAGTCTGCTCATTTTGCATATCTAGCTGTTTAGTTATAAGCAAGTCTAAACATGTATCAGTTTTTTTTTTTTTTTTTTTTTTTTTTTTTTTTTTTTTTTTTGTTCTGATGTGTTCTGCATCTTCTTATTTGATATTCTTTCTAATTTATTGAGTTTTCATGACTTAACATCCATATTGATAGCTGGAAACGGAATCGCATTAGGTTCTTGTCTTAGTTTAGGTCCTAGTCTACCTTGATTGTAGAGTTTGTTTCAAGGATAATCTATGACATGTTTTAGTGAATTAATAATATGATTTTTATCCAATCTGTTTGCTAGTCAGTCTTGTTCTAAGTTAATACTCATATAGATCGCTATTGTCTACTTGTTATTTCGGTTTTTCTATGTTGCCTGCCAACCTTTTGGTTCAGTTTTGGTTAGCATCTTGTGATCTGAAAACATAGTTGGTGTCCTTGTAGTCTACCGGTATTGGCTTGTCTGATAAAATTTTTCTATGCATCTATGTGATCTGTATATGACTCTATTTTGAGTCTTATCATCCTGCTAAAAGTGCATGATTAATTCTATAATCTAATATGCAATATGTCTCTGTCAGCATTCTTAGGAGTTCAGTCTAGCTTGTTTTTTGCTCTAAGTCTTGATATATTTTCCTAAACCAGCCTGTCTACAATCTAGTTTTGTTTGCTTATGTTTTAATAGATTATTCACCAACCTGAATGCATTAGCCATGTTTGTACGACCGACTTTGGTTCTATCTGTGTTAAGTCATCTTGTTTGTGATCAGTCCAGGCGTGCTCAAGCTGCGGTCTACTCTTCGTTTTTATCAATTGTCCAGCTTGTACATTATCAGTTTTGTTTGTAAATGGAATGTCGTATGTCAAGTCTTGCTTTAAATCTGCCTTGAATCTGAATCTGTGTTGTGAAGTCATGCATGTCTTGTATGAGCAGCCTGTAAGCTTTGTCTATGAGCAACCTGTAAGCTTCAAATAATAACTTTATATTAAATATACATTTTATTCTATAAGTTAGTCTATCTGATCTTCTTTAGTGCTCCTGACATTCTTATTGTAGAATGGTATTGTTTATAGGCAAAAACTAAACAGTCAATATATAAGAGCCAAAAAAAAAGTTTGGCGACATCGGACTATCGGGAAAAAAGTTCCTCCATTATTGACCATTACATGGTAAGTATAACCATAATAAGTTTCACAGTTTTGATTGAACTTTGATTATTTTTATATCCTTGTTGCATCATATGTATACTAATTGGTTCTTAATTTTAGCTTTTCTTTGTGTATCTAAGTTTGTGTGTTTAGATTCAAATCAGTTCATGATTGAATTGAAGTATGAATCTAAATTAAAGTGATACTAATTTAGTAAGCCTGCTTCTTGAGCTTGCATAATCTGGGTGGTCTCTTAGTTCTTGAATATATCGACTAAATATTGTTGAACACTCTCTTGATATTTGAACCATGGATAGAAACCAAGTCAACTTTAAAAAAAAAATATTGTTTGAATCTGTCGAGTTGATAATTTGAAGTTGCTATAAGGTTTCCGTATACATGTTTGCATTTGAGTCGTAGTAACTAAGTGACCTCATCTAAATGAGTTGCACAATATTATCTTTGTCTGAAATCAATGTCATGTATAGTGGTACATTTTAGCCTTGTGAAAATGAATGTATGGAAACTCTTTATTCTGATCACAAGTTTTTATGTTAATATGTTTGATTGAGTTTCTTGACTTAGAATTTATTTGCACAGCTTCACCTAAACTTTTGTTAAAGTGATTCATATTTTTTAGTTGGCAATACATTTCGGACCTGTTTTTTTGTAAGAATTTGTTTGACTGAAACTATATTTGAGTCGTATTGCATAGTTTTGAAATCTCGCTACTTACATGTTCTGGTATTCTATAAATTATTGAATCAGAATTTATGAACCTGATTTGAATTATTTGCAGATCATACAAGTACGAAATGAACTTTAATATTTGTTTTGTTAGATCTTGCATCATTCTTTCCCACTCTTCAGTCTTTTTATTCAAAAGATATATGCATTTCTTATTGTAGATTCTTACGAAAGACATGAATAATTACTCAAGATAAGATTAATGTTTATCTCCGTCTTGTGTGACTAAATTTAATTTTTCATGGTTCCTTATAGGGTCTATGTTTGTCTACTTTGATGGGTCTTCACTTACACATTTACTAACTTTTATTAATTAATAGTAAAGTAAATTCGTTCCTTTATGCTCTTTTTAACTCTTCACTGGCATCTTGATGAGCGAAGTAGACAAAAAGTTGTTGACGATGCATCCATACTAATGGAATATGGATGATATTGAAAGATAATGTTCAACATAATGGGGATAAATTACTTAAAATTACAAGTTCTGAATTTATTGGAATGAGACGACAAGGACTTGATACTGTTCTTAATCACGTAGCTTCTCATAATGGCAGAGTAAAGATAAAGAATCTTCCATCAAGCATATGAAGTTGTAATTTTTATAACACATATTATGTTAAACATATTATATCTATGAAGGCTAGCTGCTAATGCACATTGTAGTTTATTGATTACTCAGAGTTAAAGATTTAATATAGTTGGATTGAGAAGTACACATTTTTCATTTTGTTCAAGCATTGAAAAGAGCCATCAATGTGATACTCTATTGAATGAGGATGTCTCTTAGAAATTAGTTGTAATATTTGGAGTATCCTAATTCTTTCCCACAAATGTCAATACTTATAGGATCCAGAATGCTACTTTTTCTGTTTAACATGTCCTGCTCAAGCATGTTCAATTATTCTGTCTTGTGTTTTATATGTTATTTTCATTCTGTCTAATTGAGTATGAAAGCTGGCTTTCTAGTTAATCTTACAGTCAGCCTGATCACATGAGTCTTACAGTCTAGTTCGTTCCCAGCTTGTTAATTAGTATTTTTCTGGTCCCAGTTCAGGACTTTATTTCTCTGTTCACATGTTATGATTTGAGCCTGGAAATGTTCCAAGGACTTCCTGTTATGTTGCATCAGTTAATGTCCTGAATCTCATGTTGTGTGTCTTTCGTGTTGCTCAATTTGTGATTCATCTTGAGTCTGTCTGCTAATCTTGTCCACATGCCCTTTGTTTTCAGAACTCATTTTCTTTAGTCAAAGTCTTTTTTAGTAGTCTATATGGTCAGTCCAGGTCTTATGCTTTGTTAGAATCATACCTTCTTGCATCTTTGTCGTCTCAACCGTGAAATTGTTTTGATTCAAGTTTAAATCCGACCTTTTGTTAAGATCTGATGGATATGATTTTCTATTCAGTCTGCCTTTTGAATCATACTGATTGTTGAAATCTTATAGTCTATCTGCCTAAGTTTAGGTGAAGTGAGTGTCTGTCCAACCTGCTTATTGTCTAGATATGTGTTTGTCATGATGCTCAGTCAAGTGCATCTGTTAGTTTGTTTTGCTGAATACACAAGTGCCCTGTTTGCATCAAGTAATAAGTCTATGTTTTGGACCTTTTGGTCTGTTATAAAACAGACCTATTTGCATATTTGACATGACTTTGTCCTGAATAAGCAAGTGGCCTGTTTGCATCAAGTAATAAGTCTATGTTTCGGACCTTTCGGTCTATTATGAATCAGACCTGTTTGCATGTTTGACTTGACTTTTGCTATAAATAGAACAAAGTTGGAGTAGAAACGTCTCCTTATTTTTTCAGTTTTGTCTTTTGTTTGGAGACAATATTTGTTGGCTAAATCATAAGTTGATATAAGTCTTTTTGCAACCTGTCTTTCTGGTGCTAGGCTGAAATTAAAGGCAGATTGTTGTTACTGAAGTGTCTTGTAACAAGTCATGAGATGTTTCCATTAAAGTTTATTTTTAATCCAGCAGTTTACAAGTACTATTTTGGTTGGATTTTCTGCCAAAAAATAGTACATCTCATCACTTTGAAGAAGCACAAATTGTAAAGTTTTTGAATTTTATTTTCTCAACAGTTGCAATTTTTGAGATGGTATATATATATATATATATATATATATATATATATATATATATATATATAATGATCATAACTATTTCAATGCTTTTGTTATTTTGGCCATTTAACGATGTCAATAGTAACACATTGTTGTTTTATAACTTACTGGCATAGAATTTTCTTTTCCAGAACAAAGAGAAGATATTGATGGTGATCTTTAACTCAAGAGCATTTAAAAACGTGGTGGGAGAGTCTTAAGAGGTACGTGTCTTATTCCTATTTTGTGTTTAGATTAGCCTGTTCTTAAAATGTTATGAATCCTGATCATTCTCCTACTAATTTCCAGCTTCGAAGCTCATATATCTTTTTGTTTCATGAAAATTATCAAAGCCTTAATGATTATTTTATTTTAATGTTCTTTTACAATCATAAAGTAATACACATTTTCATTCTGAGTTGGAATTCTGTATTTTATTAGGTGTTAGCAAAGAAAGTAGATACTCTAACAAAGGCAATGGAGGTTGAAGCTAAGTATATGAGAATTGAGGTTTCAATAATGAAGAAGGAGGTTGCTATGTGTGTGGTGAAAGAACAAGAAGCAAATAAAACACTTTGGGTACTCAAAAGGTCTGGTTACTAGCTCTTAATCGCTTCCCAGAACGTACAACTCTTTTTTATAGACAAATTATTTCATTGTTGTGTTCTTTTGGTTCGGTGATAGTGCCATTCATGAAACAAGTAAAACTGTATAGAGTATTTGGTATTGAACATTTGAAACAGGAAACAAATTTTTCATGTGATTTTGGCTTGTGATTCTTTTTCGCAGTGTTCCTATTCTATTTTTTTTGTTCATTTTAGTCTAAAATAAGGGGACGTGTCCTCATTAAACCATTGTATAATGAGTGGAAATGACCCTATAATGAAGGTATATGTCATCATTAAATCACAAATTAATGATGGGAAAATAACCTATTAATGAGGGTATGTGTCATCATTAAATCACAATTTAATGACGGGAAAATGACCTTTTAATGAGGACATGTGTTGTGATTAAATCGTTGTTTAATGAGGGGAAAGGAGCCTATAATGAGTGGATTAATCGTTATTAAAAACAATGCTTAATGATAGGAATATACTGTCATTGATTGTATTATACAATTAATGACGGGAAGCGATTCCTGTCATTATTACCTTTAACGGCGGAGGCGGCAATGAAGGGATTTTTCCCGTCATTAGAAGCCTTTAATGACGGGAAACGGGCATTTAATGATGGGAATTCCTCTCATTAAAAGTTGATTTTCTTGTACTTGTGTCAATTAAACCAAAAGATGAGATTTTATTTCGAAATTAATTGCTCCTTTATTGGGTAAACGAATTGGATTATTAATCTGGTACCTTCTTACGGTCTCGATCACATATAGGTCTCGGGTTAAATTTGGTTTCGACGAGTATGCTTATTCCGATTCTGATTATTTCTATTATTCTGATTCTGGTTATTAGGTTGAGGTAAATTATGATTAAGGTTTTGGCCATGCTCTTGAGCATGAGCAATCCCTTGTTTAGGTGTTTCACCAACGGTTTCGACCATTTTCGTAACTCGATTTGACAATTCTTGTGGAATAGAAAATATCGAATAGAAAATAACACGAAATCGATAAAAAAAACCACATTTTTTTTTCTCTCGGTAATTACCGAATCCACTCGGTATTTACCGAGTGTATTTTTTTTTATTTTTATTTTAATTGGTATCTTACCAATAGGTAGGTACCAACAAAAATAAACGAACCGCGTTTACTTTCTACTATCGAAAATAGAAAATAACTCGAAATTGGTAGAAGAAGAAAATTGGTAACTAAAAGAAGGTAGGTACCAACGGAAAATAAAAAAGAAATGTGATAAGAAGAGTGTTGACTTATCCTCGAGAATTTTGAGCTAATACAAGTAGAAACCATTCGAACACAATGAATTAGCGTCGTTTCCCCGGCAACGGCGCCAAAAAGCTGACGGATTGCTTCTAGGCTATCAATCCTTACCGGCGCATTGTACCGGGTCAAATTGTAGTGCTAGTCCGGTGAGTCAGTCGTATCCTCGAGGAAATGAAGGCATAATTCAAAGTGTGGTTAAACACCAAGAAGTTTATTATTAACTCGATCTAAGTCGCAGCTTTTACCATTTTCCTCGGGTTAGATAGTTAGATTAGTTAGATTGTTAGTAAAGAAGTAAATAAATATATAAATATAAAAATAGATAATATATATATTTTTGGATCTAAGCAATAATACTTTATTGAATCAATATCTCTTTTTAGTAGAATTGAATGAGGCATGCATCTTTTCCTTGATGCAAAGAGGTCAATTATATATGAACCGGTGTATCTTCTCTAAGCTGACAACTCCTCCTCCTCACACGAGCGTATGAAATTGTCATACGTCTAGTCATCTGTCCAATGTCATCTTAAGCATGGGTCACTCCCGTTTTGTCATACGGCCAGTTTTAAGATATCAATTAAACAGGTGATTTAACGTAATAATATCGTGAGCACAATTTTAATAAAATTTATCTCTCCCAAGACAAATCTGCCCCCGGGTAGGAAATCGGATTCCGTTGTCACATTTTCACTCGGCCAATTTTACCCTCCGGTCTTCCTATTACGATCTCGTATTCTAATCGCGAGTTGTCAATTCATTAGATTACGTTTCTAGTAAAAATCGAGTGGCTAATTCAATTTTTACTTTCATTAAGTGCAAATAGAAAGAGATTCATTATAATTGGTTTTAATCAAGATTACAGAGTCGATCATCCATTTTACCAAAAAGATTAACTAATTTGATTCATATCTTGGCTAGATATATTTTTAGCTTAACATAATTAACATATATAATATATAAATAGAAATAGAAATAGTAAACATAATAATATTAAAATATAATACCGATTACAATCATTGAATCGGGTCAAGCGTTTCCACCGGATGCTTGATAACAAAGCTTCGATTTTAACAATCTTCGATAATTATTCCGCCATTACAACTGCAGATTATAACTACTTTATTTATATATATAAAAACATATATATACATACATAGACATATTTATATATAAGAGCCCAAAATGATGAAAACAAGAAAAGAGAAGAAAGGAGATGGAAGAAGAGGGAAATGGAAGAAATGGGGAGGAGATGAGAAGAGAGGGCAAGGATTTTTTGGATGATGTATATGGGAGTATATATATATATATATATATATATATATATATATATATATATATATATATTCATAAGAGCACATGTGTTGGATAGTATTAGAAGTTTGTTAGAGGATGGTGGGTGCAATGATGAGTCCTCACATGCACCCTTAGGAGAATATAATCAAGTTGGGAGAATATCTCCACTTTTTCCCGGCGTTTTATCATGGCGCTTATCGATAAAATAGCCATAACTTGAGTTGTAGACCTCAATTGACGTGATTCAAAATGCGTTGGAAAGCTCATTTGAATATCTACAACTTTTATGAAGAACTCTTCCCCAGAAAATGCCTTTAAGTTGGGTCAAATATCCGCCGTAGATAAATTACGGTAGAAGCATTTAGGACAATTGATCCGTTTGAACTCGTAAGCTTATGGCACCTTCTTCCATCCATCAAAATACATCTTTTAGGCTCAAAAAGTGTCGTCACTTGGGATCTTGGTAAACCTATAATCCCGCAATAAATTACCAAAACACCAAACGAACCGACCGACGACACACTAAGTTACTAAACCGGTATAAAACCTATAAAATACGATATTTTATATAATAATTACTACTTATACATTTGGATAAAATTAAGTAATTATTGACTTAAATTGGTACAATAATGCTCAAAGTGGTATCAATATTGGGGTAAAATGTCGTAATAATGATTATTAATTTGTCTCTCATCAAGAGTCAAGTTAGGTCCATCAGAAAATAAAGTGGCGAATTTTACTTGTAAAAATATCCTACATTGCTTAGGTTTTCTATTTTCATTATGATTGTAGCCTATAAAAGGCAAACTATGAGCACATTCTACGGACAGTTAAAAATTTGAGTGAAATGTTATTATTGAGTTCTTTGAACTTGTGAGTGTTCTAGGTAGAGTACTCAAACCCGAACTTATCAAGGTGGTGAGCATACCTTGTGGCGTTCACAAAACGAGAGGTTCTTAGACACAAGGATATCTAGGGGTCGAGGTCCTAATTCAAGGTTCTTAGGTACACGGATACCTAGGTGTCACGGAGTTCGTTTCATTGTTCCTACAATCGATCCTTGGGTAAAATTCGAATTGAGCCTTGTCGGTTCACTTCATAATTCCATAACCATAATCACATGCGGTAAAGCTTTTCCTCAATCGTTAGACAATAAGCCATATTTATAGCTTGCAATCGTCAAGATAATTCCATAACCATAATCACATGTTTCCTACTAGGTGCGAATGGAATGAAATGAAATTGATGAATGCTAAAGGTTTATCCATAAAAGCAAAAAGAGGGTGCACCGAATAATAATAGTCCAAAATGTGATTCGGTGAAGAAAACGTTTCGACACAAACACACAGGCTTACACAGGCAAACACACAAATGTGCATTTTATCCAAAGTCACGAGCAGACCATCTCAGGATTCAACGGGGGATTGCCCTTGCAGCTAGAACATGTATAATGTATCAACAGCATAAGGAAGGCATAACATATATAGCATAACATGATCAAGTTGAAAAAATAAAAAGAAAAGAAGAAAAAAAAGTAAATGTTATTCATGATCATGTGGAAAAAACCAAGTGATATTATTGCTATATAGAAACAGTGCAATACAATGCATTCAACAGAGAAATGCCTGTCTTTTTTAAATGTAAAACATGAGACTGAGGTGTTTGAAATAACTATCTTGAAACAATAAGAACAAAGACATTCAAACCCTAATATTTTCCTGTGAGAAACATAAATATATATTCCACACAGATACAACCATGGGCGGCTCCATCAGTTTAAATAAACAGAGAAAATCCGATTCGGTTTCCTGATCACATGTTGATTAATGAGACTAAACTTGCCCTGCATTCCCCCAATTCGATGATAAAGTCTAAGCCATGGGCAGTGTATGGTAGTTGTGATACACAAGTGCGATGATTTAGTAGATCATACAATATTAGCTCTCCGGTGATTGCTTCGTAAAGGAATCTATGCTTCTTTGAGAAATTTAACGGTTGTATGAACAAAGTTAGAGGACCGATTGCATAGAGTTTGGTCCAGGTTTCTTCCTTCTTTTCTTTATTCATTTTCCATATATCTACATACGTGCTCGAAATACAAGGGATGAGGTAAGAGGCAAAAGCAAGGGTGTCTTGCCTCAAAATAAAAAGGTCCGGGACAATTTCTCCTACCCCAAAACATTTGTTTACTCTTTTGTCCCAACCTTGAGGAAATTCTATGTGCTCGAACAACTCAGTAGCCATGTCGAACATAAGCATTCGCCACTCAAAACGTACTGATCCCACACACCAGTGGATGACCCCATTAAAGAATATTGTACGACGACATTCATATATATAATCAACAAAAACCAAAGGAGATTCATCCACTTTTCTCCAAGTATTTGATCTTAGGGTGTATATTTCAAATATCTGTCGTTGATGAACGCGGTCCCAAGATTCCAAGTTCAACATTCTAACAACTTTAAAATCGATAGTCATGTTATCAAATCCAAAGCCAACAAATTTGCAAGACCCTCGACCATCACGAATGGGCGGGATGGGAAGATTTTTCACCTGCTTCAACGATGGATTAACCAACAAAATAAAATCATGAAACTTGAAGCACACTATACCATTGCAGTGATCTACAAATTCTAGCTCTTGAAAAGAGTGAGGATGAGGGGTCGGGAGCTTAAAATTTAGCACGGGCCCTGTATCGACGGCTGGTATTTGAATATCGCATATATTCATTGTTCTAATCACGCACTCATGGGACGGTGATCGTCCTAGACTACGTTCAGCAGTGCGAATGAAAAAAACCCTAGCAAGAAAAGTCTCCTCACTAGTGATGAGGTGCTTGTTGTATATAAAACGGGAACTAGTTATGAAAATAAACCATGACTTACTTACGCATTGAAATCGGATAATAGATTTAACCGGTAACCTAACAACAATTTCCTCAATGATTTCTTCCGGAAGATGACGCGTATTTATACCCACCATGTTAGTAGCGGAAGATGAAGATAGTGCAGACTAATCGATCTCTGTATTTTTATTTTCTTTCATCAAAGCTTTTTCTGTCGCTTCTTATTCCTTTTTTTATTTTAAAAAGACATCGAGAAAGGTTTAGGGTTAGTTTTTTAAGGGTGCATGTTAAGGGAGATAAAGCTGATGTCAAATTGGGTTGGGTTGGGTGGGTTGGGTTGGGCTTGGGTCAAATTGGGTTGGGTTTTTATATGATATAAGTCGGGTTGGTTTAAAAAATAATTAACCCAAACCGAACCAAATGACTATAAAAGGGTTGGTTCGCGGTGGTCTGGGTTGGGTTACGGATTTTATACATAATACATGCATCAATAATAAAAAATTTACGCTATAAAAGCCACACATATAATATGTATATATTAAAATTCTAATTCCATACAATATGTTCATACAATAATCATTAAAGATAACACTTTTTTTATGGGAGGATAACACTTTTTTAGAAAAGAAAAAGTTAAAACTTGATAATTAAAAGTCCAACAAAATATAGAGATAATTATTTTAAGACCAATAGTCATATAAAAAAACATACACGAATTCTTTTTTCTGAAGAAATGTCAAATAATTTGATAATGCTGAGATTATCACGGTAGTCTAGCTGTGGTTTTTTAGTGGATATCTGGCTTATGACGTGTGTTTGAATGATGAAAGGCCGGTGGTGCACGGCGGTAATACAGCGGTGTGTATGAAAGCTAAAGAGTAAATATTTTGACAGAGTTTTGTTCTATTTATTATTTTGTATATATCTTCCTTCTGTTACATAAAGCCTCATTTTATAGGGAGGAGGGAAGATTAGGGTTTGAGCAAGACTAGACTAAATATCTTGGCGGTGCGGCTATGTGGTCGCTTAGATCGCTATCCACAAGGTCGCGCCGCTCCTCGTCTCCTGTCGACTTTCTCCGCTTCTCCTCCAAGGGCTTGTGCGACCTCTTATGGACTCCTTTTGGGATCGCCGATCGGCCTCTTGAGCTACTAGTGACCTTTAATGTTTGAATGCTCTTGGTGGGGACCTTGAACTTGGCGACCTCGGTTGATTGCCGCCATGATGTTATGGTCGTGGATCTTCGCTATCCATTCGGTGGCTAGATAGGCTTTATCCGTGACTCATAGGTGGCGGCGCTATTTAGACATATCAAAATCGTAGACTAAAAGCCGAAAACGCAAGTGATAAAGCAAGAATATGATAACAACCTTTTACTTTGGATGGAATATATATATCAGCACATACATACATACATACACATACATACATATATGTATATATATGTATATATATATATGTGTGTGTGTGTGTGTGTATATATATATATATATATATATATGTATATATATATATATATGTATGATCGGCCAGGTTAGGTCAACCCGAATAAAATATAAAAGAAACCAAACCAACCCAAAATGTCTTCGGTTCGGGTCAAAACCCAAACAAAAAATTTTGGATTTCATTTGGTTTGGGTTTTCGGGTTGGATCGGTTTGGGTTGGATTGGGTTCATTAGGTTTTCTGTTCAGCTCTAGTTTTAATTATTAGCACACTTTTTCAAAAAAAAAGTATATATATATATATATATATATATATATATATTGAAATAAATTAATTACAGATAAACACTAAATCTGGGAAACACCCGAGGGAGAAACACTTACGTGAGAAACAACCGGCACTTTTAATATTAATATTAATAATATATATTTATTGAAATAAATTAATTATAGAAAAAACTTTTTTGGGAAACACCCGAGGGAGAAACACTTACGTGATAAACAACTGGCTCTTTTAATATAGTAGAGATTAAGGGTGGCATCGGGTCGGACCCGACCAAAACCTCTACCGAAACCCGTCCCGACAAGATTCATGATTCAATTTTTCTTCCGAGCCCTGCACCCGATAAGCGCTGGTCCCGACAATCGGGATACCCGAATGTTCGGGATCCCGTCGGGTCGGAAATGAATGTCCCGAACATATGATGTTAAAAATATTCATGTTAATATACAAAAATGACAACAATTACTTGATCAAAACATGCAATTCAAATGGTGGGGGCGGAGAAATGAGTTAACGGCGACAAAGTCGACGGCCGGTGGAGGCGGGTGACTTTTGTGAGGAAGAACACTCTAGTATATTAGAGAGCAGAAGAGAGGTGCAGAGAAAGTGAGAAACGACAGAAACAGAGAATATAATATGTTTATGCTTTTAGTTATTAGGGTTGTGGGTATTTATATCAGTGATGAAAAATATATATATATATATATATATATATATATATATATATATATATATATATATATATATATATATATTTTTATTTATATTAATATTTAAGAAAAAAAAACTGTCAATTGCGATTGACCCGCTCAATGACCCGGTTTACTTTAAAAAAACAAATAAAAAACAAAAGAAAACAACCCCAATCCATATCCCACGACTACTTCATTCAGTTAAAAAAAAAACACTACTCCCACTCCCATCTTTTGTTTTCATTAGTGAAACTGCCCCGACCTCCTACTCCCACTTTCATCTATTGTTTTCATTAGTGAAACTGCCCCGATTATCAATTTTCATATTCCACAAACTGCCCCACGATCTACTTCATTCAATTTCCATTACAAATTTTCATCGTTTTATCACCTAGCTGTTTTCAAGTCTCTCATCACTGTGGAAAAAAATCATCGCGTTTAAAACCCTCCCAGCGGGAGAAATAAATTATTTTGATGCAGAAAGCAACTACTTTCGGAGACCGCGACCGCCACCTTGATCGGTGCAAATATACGGACTGAAGTAAACTTTATTATGTCAATTTATGGTTCATAATTTTCTTCTACCGCTTTTTTTTTTTTTTTTTTTGATCGTCTCTTCTAAATATTTCTTCGTAAGGCATACAGACGGGTCGATGAAATCATCTTTCTTTCAGCAATGTAGTATGACGATGCTGGGTTTCGTCTATGAATAAATCCGGGTCGTTTAATCTAGGGATGATTGAATCAAAGATGATTTTGGGGGTGATTTTAGACTGAGCCTGAGAGTCTCTCTCAGGTTGCCTACGTATCCTGTTATGCTCCAGGAATCAAGTCACACGTAGTTCCTGGATTGGGGTATTTATAATGACAACACCTGCCCTAACCCTAAGGTTAAGTCGGCTTATGTTATTGTCTGATTTACCCTTTAATGGGCCTTAACCCCGCCCAAGTTATCACCGTTAACGGGCCTGGATACCTGGTGCGGGCTCTATCTACGATGTCGATATTGCCGACTGCGCGTAATCGAGCACAGGACTCATGGTCCTACATCGCTACTGGTGCGGATCGATCGTCCTACACGCGCCGATAGTCGATCGTCGTAGCCTGGAGTCTACTAGATGGCCTTAGCCTCGAGCCTGGGCATCGACATGAATACCTTGACGTTTATTCATATTATCGGGACCAACCGCGAGAGGCTGCGTGTTTAGAGTGGACTTTGTCCGCATCCCGAGCTTTCCGTCTTGCGGTATCGAGATGGGCCCATCGTCTCGGTTCTCTCGATCATGTCGGGTTGTCGATGTCTCATCTCGTAATTCGACCTCGGGCTATCACTTACTCTCGTGACGCCACGCGTGGAGGTGCGATATTCGGTATCGTCATAAGCCCCCAGATCTATCTCGAGCTCTTGAGGTCGTCCGATCTGTCAAAGGTGTATCTCGCCACCGTCATCCAATGCTTTGAATTTAAATCCGCCCATGGACATACTTCCAGATGGAGTCGAGTCATGCCGCTGCGGACTTTTTTGCCTTAGCATTTTTGGACTTTTCTTTGTTGTCGCGTAGTAGAAGAGATGCCCTGGCCGTCTCCTTTCGGGTCGTCGATATATATTTCCGCCACGATGTCCTAGTAATTACCGTTCAGAAAGGCGTAATACGTAATTGTCGCTCGGATCTCGGTGTCGTGGTGTTTTTTTTGTCGCTCATGACTCCCGACACACGATCGCCGAGAGCTTTGGACATGATCTCAACTCGATGCCTTAGCTTTTTTTGGTTCCATGGAACTTTTAGCTTTATCGGTCGTCGATCGAAATGATCATGTTGTCCGACCTCGATGCCTAGTATATACTCTCACCAGGAGTCAAATTACGTCGTTGTCGATTCGGACTTCGATCATTGCGTTTCGTCCCATTAGGACTCATCCACGTTGGCCGTCGATCGATGGCGTCCGACTTACGGATCCTCATAGACCGTTGAGTAGATCCTTTGTGGAGTGGATCTCGAGATACGCAAGATGCTAGCCAAAAAGTTGCAATAACCATGGGGATAGTTCCCGAAATAAGAAGGCTCGTCCATTGCTTGGTAAAAACTAGTTTTACAATTTATAAACCGAAACACCCCAAGTATAAGGTTCAGTAGTATAGGATGTTACCGGGTCGCCCTAAGGGAGTGGAATGTTTATCGGATCAAGGAACAATTATTATATCGATTATGTCACAATTTATTACCTAAAACTAAGGTCTATACTAACTATAATATAAAAACGATGAGTAAAACTAAACTAAAACAGGAAACAGGAAAATTCGACTATGGACGGGATGTTCACTTATGTGGACGAGCGTCCGATAATCTGGAAACAGAAAATACGCAGAAAAACAGTATGTGAAAACTAGGGTTTTAACTAAACAAAACAATCAAAGTCGATACGAACGATTTGGTTTATCAAATAATTAAAAGGAACGGCAGGGCAACGGGAATCCACCAATCAACCAACCGAACCCCAACTAGATGGCAAGTTAAAGATGCGATTTTTAGTAATGATCTATCACGAATTCAATTAAATTCCTTTAAACAAATTCTAGGGTTTCGTTTTCTTTTTCAAGCAAAATTAAACGGCATGCAAAACAAGATCATTAGATCGTCTCCAAAACTCTACTCAATTAATCATAAACGATCTCTCGAATTACAACTAATTGCATCAATTGAAATAAACCAAAGCTTGAACAATATTCTCATATAAATTCAAAGCATAAAAGTAGTTTTATCAATCTTTCGATTCAAACAAAACGTAAACAATATAAAACGATATTCAATTGACGAAAAACCGTAACTTAACTCACTAAAAATACAAAGAGAAATCTCTAGTTGGTGTTGATGTTGATCGGTTTCATCCGTTGTCCCACTGCGAATTGCTTAGCCAACAATCATGTTGGTGATCATGATTGTTGGGATGGAAGAGTTTGAAGGATGCAGGTTCTTGGATCTAAACGAGTTAGATCTATGCGCAGCGGATGGATCACGATTTATATGACACAATTCATAATTAAAGGACTTAAGTACTACAAGGGGGTTTAAGATTATGTTACCAATAACGGGAAGAGTCGCCTTGATCTTCCGATGTGTTCTCCAAACGGCGGTTGGTGGACACCCTTCTTGATACACGAGCCTCCTTGATATGCAACACCAAGAAAAACTCAAAGTTTTTCTTCTACTAAAAACCCAAGACAAGAAAAAACTAATTTTTCTCTCTTTTAATGATGGTGGTAAATTATGCCATTCTATTAAGGCTTGGGAGAACTCTCTTTATATAGGAGAAGTAAACTTGTCCTCCAAAGATTAAATAATTAAGAGATAATTATTCCATTAATCCTTTATTCCAAATAAAAGATAAATAAAATGATTATCCCAAACAAATTAGGATAAATCATATTATTATCTAATATTCCATGAATTATCATTTAACAAATAAAAGATAAATCACATGTTAAATAATTATCCAAGAAAACTAATTTCTCTCTAATTAAATGACATATATGGCGCCACCATTAAGGGTCAAAAATCCCACATAAAATGTCTTTTATGTGTATTATATTATTTAGCCCAACTAAATAATATCCATGCATATCAATTAATTAGCCCAGCCAATTAATTATCACTGAGGCCCAAATAACAAGATTATTAGTCCGATTTACAGAAGCCACATCGGGGACCATGGACCCATAACCAGTAGCTCCAATAATTAATTATTCATCGAACTGAATAAGTACATTAATTATTAATTCGGGATTACGCCACCATAAACCCAAATCGAACTCTACCGATTATAGATGTATACTTATACTCAACCCATGAGTGAATAAGCGTCCATTGATATAATCACTATATACGGATTAACCCTCCATAGATTTGTCCATTCTCGAGTGGGAAGTCTCCGTGAACCCGACTCGTAATATCTTATCCTTATTTACCATCAACCCACGATGATCAATTAGTACACATATCCGACTAAGAGC
This sequence comes from Gentiana macrophylla, assembly GCA_026214975.1. NCBI lineage: Eukaryota > Viridiplantae > Streptophyta > Magnoliopsida > Gentianales > Gentianaceae > Gentiana > Gentiana macrophylla. The sequence goes on from CM047811.1 coordinate 114,803,814, forward strand.
TAATTACTCAAATGTGAACTCCGGGATCGATCATTTTCTTAGGGCTAACAAACAAAGGGATTTGTCTCTCTACTTCCCGCAGGAAGGAATGGATTCCATGTCTGTGAAAATCGAACTACTCACTCATCCGGAGATAGTGCCAATGAGAAGTGGCTTGGAACACATATTAAAGTGAATCAGTAACTAACACATCAAACACTACCCGGGAGCAAAGACCGTGATCACCTCAGATTAAGGTTGATCCATATATGATCATCTAATGATTTAATAAGATTCCTCGACACGGAATTATACCGAGAAATTGATTAAATCGGTCAAATTCTATATGAATGCCATCATATATAAATGCCCCACGTAAGTACCTCTCACCGACAATCCGGATAAGACTATCACACCCTAAGGTGTTCGGGCGCATTATTGGTGTTTTAATCAAGAGACCCTAAACTCTGATTAAGTTCACCACGGACTAACAGTTTAAGTATATCACCACTAACTCAATCCTCACGTGCATGCCATACACTGAGTTAAGCGGTTACATACTGATATACTTAGGGTTTGCAGCAGTGTATTATTTACAAGCACAAAGCAAGTAATAAGGTGAGATAAAATCTGTCATCCATTGTTAAAAACAATTACACAAATTGTCTTTCGGGCACTACACCTAACAGAGTTCATCTTCTTGTTTTCTCTATAGGATATGCAGCTGCTAGGGTTTGTTATGAGTGAATAATGCGTATAAGATGGTCCCTAGGGTTTAATACACGCTGCTATTTATAAGATTTTGAGGCGGCTAGGGTTAAGTCGGCCGGCGGACGCCCGTCCAAGCTGATGGACGCCCGTCCAGGATCTTGAACTTGCTCAGACGTCCGCCCAAGCCGCGTCCAAACTCTCTCAGACGTGATTTCTCTCTCGACGCTTCGTCCGATGCTTTAAACGCCCGTCCCACTTGACGGATGCAATGGACGCCAGTTTCAATACTTCAGACGTTCGGCCAGCATGCCTTCAAATTCGACCTTTCATCTTTATCTCTTTATTCTTCAGCTCTCACTCTTCAAAACACGATTAAACACTTTAAATCATCTTTTTCCAGTTGCATTTAACACCTGCAAGTCATTAGAAAACATACCAAAGTGTAACACAACTCAAACCAACATAAAATCATCATTTTAAGCACGTAATTGGCACGTTTTTACACTTTTTATAACTCTACAACCATTTCTTCAATTTATTCATTTAATACGTAATTTTCTATAAAAATTACTAAAACACGGGATTATTGTTATGAAATATTGCGATATAAATCATAAAATTCACCGATAACACCCGCCATGCTCGGCTAGGAGAGTTCCAAGATAAGATAGATCGATCCCGGCATGGGGAGAGTTCCCAAAATAAGAAGGCTCATCCCGCCCCGTTCGGCTGGGAGAGTTCCAAAATAAGATAGTTCCAAGATGAGATGCCGAGTCGAACTCAGACTTATTAAAGATTCGCTCATTGGTGAGCTCCAAATATGATGCCTAGATTTATTTTGCTTTAATTTTTGCGGTATTTTATCTCCTCTTCTTTTTGTTGTCTAATCTTTCATGTGTCGATGTCTTTTAGCTATTCGCTTGTCGAGCCTCTGGCTCTGTTTGCTTCTTATCGATGTCGTGTTGCCCCCTAAGTGTATTATGAACCTCTGGTTCTTATTGCACTTGAGATCGACTGTGATCTACTTGCTTGCCTTAACCTTTTTGCCTCCTAGGCTTATTTGGTCTTAGGATGAGCGTTTTAATCCGACTATGCGAACTGTCCTTGGTCTTGGCCTTCTTTGCCACTTAGGCTCGTTCGGCTATCGACTGGGGCAGGTGACCCGACTATGCGAACCGTCCTTTGTCCAGGCCTTTTTCGCCTCTTAGGCTCATTCGGCTTTCGACTGGGACAGGTGGCCCGACTATGCGAACCGTCCTTTGTCCAGGCCTTTTTCGCCTCTTAGGCTCATTCGGCTTTCGACTGGGACATTTGGCCCGACCATGCGAACCGTCCTTTGCTTTAGCCTCGTTTGCCTCTTGGGCTCGTTCGGCTTTTAGCTTGGACCTTTGGCCCGACCCTGCGAACCGTCTCTATGTCTTTGCATTTGTTGCCCATTAGGCTAACTTTGCTTTTGCGCAGATTGAGGTCCGACTGCGGATCCTCGTAGACCTTTGAGTAGATCCTTTATGGTGTGGACCCTCGAGATATGCAAAATTCAGCAACTGGTAGGTATCGGGTCGAAGAAACACGTGTATGGTACAATAATCTCTGGGTGACTGGGTGTCAAAAGACTCCCGTTCGATCTTCCACCCCTGCTTCGACATCCGACCTACTACGAGAGCAAACTGAATGCCGTTTGTGTTTGATGAATATTTACCTAGGGTGTAGTCCTTTGGACTTAATTCCACTGCGTCGTTGCTTTATAGGGTGTAGTCCTTGGATTTAATTCCTTATGCCCTCCAAGTGTAGTATGAGTGCATGACTCATGGTACACTTGAATATGAGTCGACTAGCGTTGTACCGCCTGCCGGGCTTGACTTGGCTATTGGGTCGGAGCTCGATTCGAGGGTCGTGCCTCGTCAGGCTTATGGCTGGTCGAATTAAATAACTCTTTATTCGACCGTCGCACTTCGTGGTGCTTATGAACCTGGTCGAATAAGGTATCCATCGTGGGATCTTCCAACTGCCCGCATCATGGCTTATTGGCTGGTTGGGAGTGATATAAGCACTGTCATTGACTTGGCTTTATTCACTATTTTATTCTAACTCCATCATGTCGAGGATTAGTTGTTGTGGTTGACTTTTGCCTCTTTTATCTTTTAATCACATGGACTTCTTTTGCTTTAAGGCTGGTCGAATTTTTTTCCTTTGACATTTTGTATCGTTTGCTTATTTGGCGTAGTCTGTTGGTACCATGCTTAGATGGCAAGCGGACTTACATAAGATTGCCTTCGAACTCCGAATATGATGTCGAGCCAAGCTCGGTCTTATATAATATGATGCCGAGCCGAACTCGGTCTTATTAAAGATTTGCTCGAGAGAGCTCCAAATATGATGCCGAGTCGATCTCGGTCTCCGCTCGACCCACTCTGTTCGGTAGGTTGAGTTCAAAAATAAGATAGCTCGACCCGCCAGTTCGGTAGGGTGAGTTCCAAAATAATATAGCTCGACCCTCCAGTTCGGTAGGGTGAGTTCCAAAATAATATAGCTCGACCCTCCAGTTCGGTAGGGTGAGTTCCAAAATAAGATAGCTCGACCCGCCAGTTCGGTAGGGTGAGTTCCGAAAGAAGATGGCTCATCCCGCCACGCTCGGCTAGGAGAGAGCCAAAATATGATGCCGAGTCGATCTCGGACTGAGGGAAAGACGAGTCCGTAGAGCTTGAATGCCGGTGCTCGATATCTCGAGTCTTTGTGGTGCAATGTAATTGTGATAAAAAAAAACATTACACATAATAAAGGCTTACAAAGTGTATAAGAATTTCAAATAAAGATTGTAAGAACCTGGAGATCTAAAGAGCTCGGCTCGATCCTTGGAGCTCGAGAACTCGCTTCGTGGATAGCTAGATAGGGTAGATAATTCGTTGCTTTCTCGGCACCACCTGCAGTTGTCTTTCGGTGGCAATCGACCTCAAACGGATTCCAATCGGCACGAAATTTGAGAGGATCGTTCTTCCCCACTATTCTTCGATGTGATAGGTGGAATTGTTCTTTCGACGGCTCAATCTCCGGGAATAAGCCGCCGAATTGGCGATGTCTTTGTCGAGAATCCTGCTGCGTTTTTGGTGCCTCGCAGTAACTTCTTTGCCACGATCGAGAAATCAAACGCACTCCGATCGCCTAAAATTTTGAGGGCTTGTTCGGTCCTGATAATTTCGAATCTGACCGGTGGAAATCTTGTTCCGACGGTTCAATTGTCGGGAATATTCAGCCGACTTGGAACCTGGCAGATTAGGGTTTTTCTCGCTTTTTTATACGTGAATCGCAACTTTTAGGCGATGATCTGGAATCGAAACCTACTCCGATTGGCATGAAATTTTTACAGATTGTTCTTATCTCTGTATTATTTAATATGACCGGAGGAATTTTCATTCCAACGGTTGAATTGCTAGTAACAGGCCGCCGACTGAAATCTGGCGATTAGGGTTCTGGCTGCGTTTTTTATACAAAGAGCAACTTCTTTGCGACGATCGGGCGATTAAACGAACTCGATCGGCCTAAAATTTTGAGGGCTTCTTTTACCCCCTTATTCTTCATTCGACCGCTGGAATTCTTGTTCCAACGGTTGAAACTCCATAAACTAGCCGCCCGATATCGCTGCGTTTTTTGTGATACAAAGAGCATCTTTCCGGCAACAATCGAGTATCTAAACGGACTCCGATCGGCACGAAATTTGGAGGGTTTGTTCGCCTCCTTCTTCTTCAAGCTGACCGGTGGAATTCTTGTTCCAACGGTTGAAACTCCGGCAATAAGCCCGGATCTGACTGCGTTTCTGGCATGTTTCTGCCATTAACTTGACCACCATCACTCCTTGATCCTTCACCGATAGAAGACCCTCCTTCTAGCGCCAATGACGATCTTTGCCGGGTTTCGTCTATGAATAAATCCGGTCGTTTAATCTAGGGATGATTGAATCAAGGATGATTTTGGGGTGATTTTAGGCGAGCCCGAGAGTCTCTCTCAGGTTGCCTACGTATCTGTTATGCTCCGGGAATCAAGTCACACGTAGTTCCTGGATTGGGGTATTTATAATGACAACACCGCCTCTAACCCTAAGGTTAAGTCGGCTTATGTTATTGTCTCGATTTACCGCTTTAATGGGCCTTAACCCTCGCCCAAGTTATCGCGTTAATGGGCGGCCCGGACAACCGGTGCGGGCTCGCTTCACGATGTCGATATTGCCGACCTGCGTAATCGAGCCTGGACTCATGGTCCTACATCGCTACTAGGCGGTGCGCGGATCGATCGCCCTACATCGCCGATTGTCGATCGTCGTAGCCCTGAGTCTCTTAGATGGCCTTAGCCTCGAGCCTGGGCATCGACATGAATACCTTGACGTTTATTCATATTATCGGGGACCAATTGTGAGGCCTGCGTGTTTAGAGTGGACTTTGTCCGCATCCCGAGCTTTCCGTCTTGCGGTATCGAGATGGGCCCATCGTCTCGGTTCTCTGATCATGTCGGTTGTCGATGTCTCATCTCGTAATTCGACCCTCGGGCTATCACTTACTCTTGTCCAGGAGGACTATCTCGTGACGCCACGTGGAGGTGCGATATTCGGTATCGTCATAGTAGTTTGCAGGTACTTTACTATCCTAATTTGTGTGTGTGTGTGTGTCTTTCTTTTTGTGTGTGAGTTTTTTTTTGTCTCAATTAATTTTTTTTTACCATCCGTTATTGCCTCTTCAGATTTTATTCTTCATAGATGGGACGACGAATCCAGCTTCGTTTAAGCAATTCTTGAAATTGAAGAATTTAGACATGTGTAGAGCACTTTTAAAGTATATGTGATATATGAAATGGCAACTTGATGCATAGAGGTTGTGGATACACTTCTTCCAAGAGTAAAGTTGTGTTGTTGTTGTTGTTATTTTTTCTTTTTCTTTTTCTTTTTTTCCTAACATTACAAATCTTTTTATGTTTATTTATTTATTTTTTGGCCTCACATAATTTTCTGTATTTTCGGTTTACTTCTCACAACATGTTATTATTGTACTAAAATATGCATCAATGGCTAGCTTATCTTGCAGGGTTAATTTGTCGTGTGAAGTCATCTAAGGCGAGTAGTTGAGAGCTGCTATGGTGTGTTCAAATGCAAAGTGATAGGTACATCACGTTGGTATAGCTACTTTTGATTATTTTTTATTTTTTCCACTGCTTTTGTTTTCATTTGAAGAGGAAAGTGTGTATTATTGAGGCATCTAATAGTTTTGTTTATGTATTTTCATTTACCTCTCGCAACATGTTATCATTCTACTAAAATATGCGTCAATTGTTCATGTATGATTGAATAAGAGCTCCTTCATAAGGTGTATATCCTCATGAGTAATTAATGTTTCTGCATCTTAGTTCTTGAGTTCTTAACTTCTTATGTCTTCCTTACCATACATGTCTTATATATGTTTTTGAAAATTTAATAGTTTAGGAATTAACAAGTGAATTATCACAGGGTTGTTCGTTTTAGCGCTTAAATGTGTTTTTTTTTTTTGAGTGTTTTGTTTTCAAAGGTGATTGTTTGGAAGATCTTTATGTTTTAAGTATTATGTTTTCAAAGGTGATCATGTTGTATCTTTTCATATACTTTAACATAAGTGTGTTCTCATTGAACTTGATGAAGAAGATGGTGTCTTTCAAGTCCACACTACTTCAATCGACACATTTTGGTGGTAAACAAATGAGTTGTCTCTATTTCCATTGAACAATGGGTATAATACCGTCTTTCTCCAAGGATTCTTGATTATGTTTTAGTCTTTGTTATCGTATGCTTTACTAGCTAAAATGCCTGTTGAGATGGTTTTATAGGATACAAAGCTTTCTTTCAATGACATGGATGAAGAAAACTGGTTGTGGCATGTGGAGCTTGAGCGGGTTGGAAGAAAGCACTATGAAGAATGTTAAGCAAAGTATAAAAGATACACGGGTATGACATTACATTTTTTACGCTTTAAAAGTTTTTTTTATCTTCTATTGTGGGTTTGTCTTTAGTGTAGCTCGACTATGCTTATGTTTATGTTTTAATTTGGTTCCTTTGGTAAGCACTAAGCATGCAATATTGTAACTTTATTTAATTATTTGATTTTAATACAGGGTTTCAATTCATTGGCGGACCCATAAGCCTACCGGCGTAGAAGTAGCAGATTCTGTACATATAACGCATGATTGCCGGGGACGGGGAAGCAGCATCTTCTTTTTACGGCTACTCTATTCACTTTTATCAATCCAAATGAGCTATACACTGCACTAATAATTGACCTTCATTGAAGTTGTTGGTATCGGCGATTTCGACCGGCTTATTCTCCACGGCGCGGTGGAGGGATTGGCGGTAATTCACACCGCAAAAGCGGACATTTGTGTACGAAATTAGGAGGACAACACAGAGGCAAATTGAGGGTAAAAAATTGAGGAGAATACTTGGCAAATGTTTTTTCTTATTATTTATATGTATACCATACATTAGCCTTATACTATGTAATTTTATGTAGCATAATGAATAACTATCACTCAAAATTAAATCATAAAGATAATTCAGTATTTTGTACACGACAACTTTAAATTGATGTGAATAAGATACCGCTTTTTTAATTATCATGTTATTCACCATATCACCTTATAATATTTACATTTCTACGCATACATATATGAATCATGTATCTCGGAGTATTCAAAGAACATAAACATTATTACATATCAATACTATCCAAATGTGTATTGCTTGAATACAATTTTCGATCCCATGACAACAACAATCATGTTAATCACTTATATTACATGTAGTAATTCACATACTACGTGTAGTATATTTATACTACTTAAGATAAATATACTAATATATTTATACTTTCGAGTAAAAACCGTCAAATCGACTCCAAATTAACCAATCGACCCAAATTAGCCAATTGACTACCCTCTCCAGGACCCGCTTCTGGTAAAAAAAACGCACACATTCCTAAAGAACACCTCTTTCACTCCACGTTTCCATTATATTCACCACAAATTGTAACTGCATCCACGATTTCTTTTTTTGAGGGCCACGATTTCCATTTCCAAAACCCCTCCACTTTCTCCCGCAATGGCAAAGCGTTGGCTAAATCAAACCCTCAGCCTGATTACGTTCATTTCTCTTTTGACACCCCTGGTGCTCATTCAATTTTATATCGGAGACTTTGGGATACAAAGAATTATGACTAATTTGGAGGTCGAGATGGTGGATATTCAACCTAGCTAGAATGACGATTGTCGAGATGGTCGAGATGGTGGATATTCAGCTATTTCAAATTAGCCGTCTGACCATGTTTTTTTTTAAAATCCTTTTATATTCCTAGGAAAGTGCGTAGAGATGCCGATGGCGCGGAGCGGCGCAAGAACAATCTGGGAAATTGCATAGAGATGCCGACGGCGTCGAATTCACGGAGCGGTGGCAAGAAAGGTGTGGGTAGGGTTATTACCATTATTCTTTGATTTGAGATTCGGTCGTACACATGGGCGACTTTGTGTAAGTTCCCTTATCTTGGTAACATTTTTTTCAACACTCTGACCCTATTTCTTTGTGGGTGATTTAACAATTAGGAAGATAAGGTCTAAATTCTTCATGGGTAAGATTCAATTGGCATGTAGTTGCAGGTTGATCAGTTTTATTATTTGTGAAATGAGTGATTTATCGTATAATTTTAATCATTTTTGTGAAGCCTATGATAACAATGAGTTTATATTGTTGAATATCATCCACGTATGATTTTCCCATCTTTTTTTATATTTCACAGCATGTTTGTGTATCATCCAGGTATGATTTTTCCATGTTTTTTTTATATTTCTCACCAAAGTAGATCATTTCAGTTATAGACCGTAGGCCAAGCGAATTAAAAGTTATTAATATATTCCTCTAATAATATTAAAGATCGCAGATGTATATTAATTGCATAAATTTACAGTGTAATAAATTATTTAGTTCAACTGGTTAGAAGCATAACCTTAATACGTGAGGTCACTTTCAAGACCCGGCTTCTACATTTTTCTACATTTTTTTTTAAAAATTTAATTTCACTGGAAAAATTCTTATCTCATTACTACCTCTATTCTATTAATTGTGGCCACCGAATGGGGAACAAGATCCAGAAGCAAAGTGTTGAAGGTATTGTATTTGCTTCATGAAGATATTCAAGTTCATAATATTTTGTTTTAGTGATAAATACCTATCATGTATTTTTTTTTCTTTTCGTTTTGGTTGATTAGCCACAGATTATCCAAGCATCTTAGCTGGGACGAAGTAAAACGAAAAAAAAATCATGAACGAATCTTATCTTGATGGTATATATTCACTTTCAGAATTTTTGTTTTGAGTGATAAGTAGTCTTTTATTTTTGTATGATTCATTTTGTTTAGGTTGATTAGCCACAGTGTAGCGAAGCATCTTAACTTGCAAGTGCTCTCGAACATTGCTGTTATTTTCTAGAAGGTCAGAGCGAAAAACTTGATTTTTTTTTTTGTGACCCCAAAATATTGTAGTGATTTTTTTCTATGATTAGGTTTGATTTTGAAAACATGAAATAATATTGTCATAGAGGAATTACCATGATCAGATCCTCTCCACTATACGTGGTAAGCTTCTTATTTATCTACACAATCACGATTATCATCGCTGCACCATAATGGTAATTGCCCGGACAATTATTGTTGTTCTTGGTGAATTCAATTGGTATATTATTTATCATGGTTATTCATGTTAATTTTTGTGTTGTATTGATTTGAATATTCTTTAATGGTTTCGTTTTCTAATATTTTGCATGATTGTGATTAAATGACGCTTACATTTTCAGGAATTAAGGGTTTTTATGGATGTTAACGATTTCTTGCAACTAATGCAAAATGACAATTTGGTTTGAAACCGCTCTAAGCAGGGTGGTGTCTTGGAAGAAGTTTTTCATGTCAATGACAATTACAGACTTGACGTTAGTTGGTAATTTTCATTGTGTAGGTTGTATTGCTTATGTATAGTTGAGTATGAGGGAAATTTTAATTTTGTGCTTCATGACTAATTGATCACAATAGTTTTTACATGCTTATTGTGTTTCGTTACATGCTTCCTGCATTTCTTTGTATTTGTTTTACAGTTGCTTCCTTCTGACTTCTGGAGGAAAATCTGCTACGGACAATGGGCTATTTCGATTTTGTTGTTGTTCTTAGGTATGCACTGATGTGAAGGTTTTTGGCAATTTATTTCACGTTGTCTTTCTTTCTCCATCTATGTCCTGCAGAATTTTTGATCTGATAAGTGGAAAGGTTGGTGACATTAACATGGTGTTGGCTACAATCTTGCTGATTTGTGGTGCAGTTGACTATTGTACGATTCTATATGAATTAAGGTAAATATATATATATATATATATTATTTTAAATTGACAGTGGAGAGAATTTAAAGACTTCAACTAGGTGCATCATATTTCATTAGCTTTAGGAAAGAATTTAACAGGTAATGCTACGCACTATATACGTGGATGTGGGTGGGAAGCTTCAGAACATATTGTCTACCTATTCAAAGTTGAAAGAAGTGCAAGTTAGGATCAATATTCTGCATCCATCTTTCACCTTCAAACTCATGTTATGATTTTAGATTGATTCATTTGTTGTTTATGATATGATAAACAATATAAATTACATTTAGTAGTGCTACATATTGTCTAAATAAGGATGTGGACAAAAAAAAATATAATCGGACTCTTGCACAAACTCTTACCAATCCCCAAAAGAGACCTTCGGAATATTTAGTCTACACATGTAAATTTTTTACTTGATATTTTCATAATTCATGTTGCACTATTATTGCCTTTGTTCTTCTTCATACACCAAATGGATTGCTTTGTTGGTGTGGTTTATAATGTGTGAAGGTAATAATAGTAGAGATAAGCTATATTGATATGGTATTTCATATCCACCTCCTGTGGTATGAGGCCATTTACGCATGCAACAGTGTTATAAATGTCATGGCTTTATTTTAAAAACTCGGAATGATTGACTAACAGCTCCTCCATGTGATGATGCTACGGGGAGTTTTCGATAAAAGATTATGGGAGGGAAGTTTCCCTTTGTTTTGTTTAAGTAGGAATTAAGTTGCAATTTTCAGTTAGTTGATGATGCTATTTGTGTGAAATTGGTGCCTTTTCTCTTTTAATTTGTTTTTGTTTTGTCTTATACCGCGACAACTTGAACACTTAGATTGCTGAAGTTGTTTACAATAATAGATAAGGAGTTTTCAGATCTTCTTTGGTGGAGATTATCGTGTTTTCATACTCAATTCTTGAAGAATCTGGATATGGTACCTGTATAAAGGACTTTCATATATATGAGTTAATTTATGGGTATATATGGTTTGAAAAATGAAACTTTGACCATTAGTTTAATTACACATGCATGCTGTTTTTTTTTTATTACTTTTGGGTGAATAATGAGGTAATTTTTTTGTTCTGCTTGCAAGCGGTTCTAATTACATAAATTTGAAGGAAAGATTCTTGCTGCAGTATGTGTGCAACAATGCAACTTTCACCAACAATGAAAAGCACAAATGTGAATAAATTGCAATGAGGAACTCCAGCTACGCAGATGATCGAAAATGTCAAAAGCCTTTTATTCAATGTGTTTGTTTTAATCATAGCCTCTTTTTTAGTTTTTGATTGTAAGTGCTTTGCACCTTTTCCTTTATGAGTATACTTCTAAGGATGGTTCCGTGCGTAGTTTATTCTACAGATTCATTGGACAAGATGGGTGGAAATGTACATAAGTAACTGTTTGCAACAAGTGTAACTGCAAGGTTTTTTTCCTTTCTCCTGATTTTGCAGTTATTACTTTAGGTTCTCCGAGTCCACGTGAGAGGACGGACTATATTATATTTATGTTTTCTGGTGTCAAGTTCATGCTCTCGAACTCGAGTATGTAAGATTTGAAGTACGCTCGACTCAAAAACTCAATGCTTGACTGAACTCGACTCGACTCGGAGAAGAAAAAGAATATGGTATGAGAGCAAATCTACCACTCAGTGCTATCTAACAAGTAAAGTAACAAAGCCAAGTTACATGATGCAGCCAGCTAGACACAACAAAATTTTCACTAAGCAATGGATGAAAGTGTCATTACAAACAGTCTTAAATCTCAACAATGGTTTGTGTGCTCTGCTCTATCTCCAACTGTAAGACTATAACCTGAATGCTGTGTATCGTCATGCTTAACTCTGGCCACTAAATACATACAGCTCAGAGGGAAGAATCCAAAAGAAAAATGACGCTATGTAGAAGACATGAGTGTCTTATGACACAATTCTTTTCACAAAAAAGTATCTGAATTCATTCTTGTTTGTTTATATACCCAAAACTCCTCATTCCCTCGTAAAACCTCCCCATTTCCTTTTTCGTTTGGCTGACTGCCCTCCTCCACTCTCAATGGCTGACTGCTGCTGCCCTCCTCCACTCTCAATGTGGTTACGTGGCCATTGAGTTTGCATAATCGACCAAGCAATGTCAGCAGCCCAGACGTGGCTACGAGTACTTTCCAATCTATTCTGAAGGTCCAAGATATTCTCTGTCGCCCCCACATTGTACAATCTTTTCTTTATAGGAATCGAACTCACGGGATGCTCCTCGATTCAAAACCTCTATTTGCCAAACGATTATAATCCTGTAAAGGCCTCTCAGACAGGCTAAGGCAAGGTCCAGGTCATGAGGACAACTGAGCATGCCACACAGTGGCTCAATTAACGCTCCAGTCGTCTTCCTACAACCATAAGACAAAACAATTATAGTTCAATAGGCACAACGTGCATACATATGAATCTTGAATTTGAATAAAGTTTTGATTGAAGCCAAAATCATTAGGGGTACAGTTTGGGATGTTCCTTACCTGACATCTTCAGGGTTACCAAAATTTGTAACATTTAGAATTGCACATATCACCTCCATTTTTATATCATCTTCGCATGTATCATACAACCCAGCAAGTGCTCTTATTATGCCATTATTGCCATTATTGACGACTTCCTGCAGGTGCAAGATGGCAAACATCATTTTCTTTCACTCATAATTGTATTAATAGGGGAGAAAAGGCAACCCAAAAAAAATAAAAAAATTTAATAATAATAAACTAGAACCTTTATATGATTGCACTCTTTGTTGGTGATATTTCGAACGGTCAGACATGCACCTCTTTTGATTTTGTTGTCATATTTACCAGATAAGAGGGACGCAAGACATCGTAATGTCATAGGTTTAATCACGTTATGAATCACCTCATCACGAACATTTGCATTCTGATAATAAATGGACAGTGGTGTAAAAGCAAGCAGTTCAATACACATTAAACGACAATAAAAAAAATGAAACTATTACCTTAAACGGACAATAAAAAAAAATGAATACCTGATCAATAAAATCATCCCCACTGATGCGTGCGATAGTAATAACAGCATAACGGATAACTACAGAAGAAGAATGACTGAAAAAGACATGATTAACAAGAATCCTACAAAGCTAAAAAATAGAACACTACAAAAATAAAATAAAAACTTACTGTAGCATATCAACCAGCTTGGCACTAACCCTTGACAAGATTTCAGGTTCAACGTGGCCGATTTTATGTTGTAAAAGGTAAAATAAAACACAGCATCCAATCGCTACAACGATTTCGTTCTTCGACCGTAGAAATTTCAGAAGCTCAGGAAGTACCTCACTAGCCTACAAATTGAACCCTTTCCCATTAGGAAAGAAATACGAGGCTACAAATTGAACCCTTTCCCATTAGGAAAGAAATACGAGGTTTCCTCAATGAAATATGTAAACAGACAAATACAGATGGAAAGAGACTGAATGTTGACCTTTTCGGGAGCCCTTTCCCGTTACGAAATACAAGGTTTCCTCAATGAAATATGTAAACAGACAAATACAGATGGAAAGAGACTGAATGTTGACCTTTTCGGGAGTCAAGGGTGGAGTGCATGACACGAACTTCTCCAATGTTCGTGCAGCAATAATAAGTCCAGATGAGTCATCCTCCCTTCTAATAAAAGCCAACAATGGCTCCCAAACATGATCCCGAATCTCGCTCGGAGACTTTTGAGCAATATATCCCAAAGTATCAATCGCCTAGACATAAACGAGAAGAGGATAATTAAAAAGGATGCCATTTGGAAGACATAAATGGAAGACAAGTATTGAGAGTACCATTATGGGGATCAACCCATTGCCGGCCTGAACGAGTTTTAAAATCTCAGGTACAGCATCTGCCTTGACTAAACAATCCACGACTTCCTGCGCATTCGACTGGGCAAAGAGCTATATAGACAGCCTCAGCCTGGAACATGTAAAATTCCTATCATCATAAAGTAAACGTATTTGCGAATGCAAATACCGGAAGGAATAATGTACTGTTGGACCTGAAGATGAGCATCTTTAGCATTAAGAAATTGAACCAAGAGGGGCACCACATCATTTTTAATGAATTCGGAGAACGGAGGAAACGGCCCTAACAAAAAGAGGCTTGAACATTTGACGACCCTCAGTTGGGAAATAACGTTATGGACAAATTTTTTAACATACATATAAATTACCTAGAACCAGCATCGTTCTTATACAACAGCAGGCCTCCAGCTGCTGGTTTAGTGAATTTGATCGGAGTTCAGACGTCAGCTTTGTTATATATGCGGCCTACAACAGACACGAATTCAAGAATGAATCAAATCGTTCAAGAATGAATCAAATCGATCTATCATAACTGTCCTAAAAAGGTGTTGTAACAACAACAAACTCTCACTCACATTTAATGAGACACATTGGGTCATCTTAAAAATAAAACTAAAAAATATAAATTATCATTTATCCATTCAGGCATTTATTCAAATAGATAATCTCCACCAAAAAATACTACTACAAGACTTTCAACTGAATGAAACCGATCCATTGATAATTCACAAGTCACGTCAGCATCTTAAAAAAAAATAAAAAAATAGCCTTAATCCTTTCAGGCATTTATTCAAACAGATTCTTCACCAAAAAAAGGCATTTATTCAAACAGATTTCAATCACTAGCATTTATTCAAACAGATTGCAATCAAATCGATATAATTCACAAGTCACGTCAGCATCTTAAAAATAAATTAAAAAAATAGCCTTAATCCTTTCAGGCATTTATTCAAACAGATTCTTCACCAAAAAAGGCATTTATTCAAACAGATTTCAATCACTAGCATTTATTCAAACAGATTTCAATCAAATCGATATGTGCGGCCTACGATAACAATCATAACTATCGCAACTGTCCTAAGTTGTTGTAAAAACAACAAACAAGTCCTAGAATGCACAGAACAGTCACGAAATTTTCAATATTGTAAATTCGTAAGAATCGGATTTTCAATATTGTAAATTTAGTAACAATCGGAGATGATGTAACCTCATTGTCGCTGTGTCTAAACTCCATGTAGCGTTGAACTGGAAGCTCCCACGGTTTCGGAATGGACTCCTGCTGCGAGGAAGAGGAAGCGCCGCCGTCTGCCATTTTCAAATTTTGGAAGTTGGCTGTGTGAAGAAAGCGACGGTGCAGTTAGTCGGTTATGCAAAGGAAAGGAAAGCCAGCTGACTTTGCAATTGTTTGTTGATATTGACCGGAAAAGCTATTGCTCTGCTCTTTTATACGCGCGTGAGGGGCCGACCCAACAGTACATACAAAATGAAATTTGAAAGAATTGAGTTATAAGGACAGATTTTAAATTTAAATGGTTGAGAAGGACGATCATTATTCGTGTACATTACATTTTTATACACGTGCATTACACGCGTGTTCATTACGTTTGTCTTCTCAATCATTTTAGATTAAAATATATCATTTACATCCTTTAACCTAATTTGAAATTTAAATTCTTTTTATTGAACTATTGTCTCTAGTTTAGTTTTATACACACTATACGCATTTTGTTTGCGGATCCGCAACTGTATTCGACAGGTACACTTTATATAAACAAGTGACTCGGAATAATGATAGTTTTAATCTGAATGTTATATTATGTCTACACCAGTATCATATCAAGGTGATGAGTGTTTTTACTTTTTTTTCACTTTATCTATAAATGAAATTGTTCGCATAAATGATGTTGGAAATGCCATCGGAACGGATCGAGGCCAATCTTTTCAATAGAGAAGCCATACGTGCAAAGAAGAGGTGAGGTATAAGGTTCGGGCACTATTTTATCAATTATGAGTTGATATATAGCGGTAGACACCGTTGCTATGGCGGTGACTATACACAATTAATATTGCTTGTTTGTTTTTGTTTTTTTGGTTTTTTTTTTTGTTTTTGGTTCCGAGCAAGTTCAAAGGTTTTTATGCATGTCTACTTTCGATTTTCACGCTTTCATGTTATGTTTTGCTTCTTGGCTGTGTCATTGTTGGGAACGGATCGTTACAAGCTTGGTTTGTATTTTATTTATCAATGAGAATAAGTAAATTTGTTGTTCAAAAAAAAAAAGAAAAAAAAAGAAGAGAATAAGTAGGTTTGTTGTTCCCAAAAAAAAAGGAGAATAATTAAATTTACCTTGTAGTATTTTATAATTCTCCTTGTAACATTACATAAGATTTTGTTATAGAATAGGATCCTAATTCTTGCGAAATTAGTCTTATCTTCGATGAATAAAGATTGTATAAAACACATACATTATCTTTCATCTAACGCACCTCTACTATGTGGAAAAAGAGTAGAAATAAAATAAACTTCGTCTTCATCCCACTTGTCGTATCAAGATTGTATAAAGCACATGCATTATAACCCTTTTATATACATTATCTTTCACCTAACGCACCTCTACTTTGTGAAAAAAAGACTAGAAATAAAATAATACTTCTTATATAAGTGTATATTTAGTTTTTTAGATTTTTTTTTCCTGACTATTGCATTAATACTATGTGAAAAAAGAGTTGAAAAAAATAATACTTCGTATATAAGTGTATATTTAGTTTTTTAGATTTTTTCTGACTATTGCATTAATGAGAGTAAACTGATATTCCATGAGATCGCGTCAAAGGGTGCTCTATTACGACCATTGCATTAATGAGAGTCAAATAACCACTTTTTCTTGAATTGACACACTATTTTGGATATCATGTCAAATTTCACACAGATTAAAAAATAATGAATATCATGATACAAACACTCCATTAAATACTCCATAGTTTATGCAATTATTGTAGTGTCAAGAGTGATTAAATAAATAATAAACTAAAGACACAAAGAAAAAAAAATTCAACAATATTACTATTTTAGTATTATCGGTAAATAAATAGATATAATATAACATAAACAAACACATTCTTATTTTTTTTTCTTCTCAAAAGAGATCTTTATTGATGAACTTTTAACAAAGACGGGTTACAAAAAGCTAGAAAACAACATAAAAAATATTTCATGTTACTCTAAGCCCCGTAGAGCGTCTAAGTGCCTTTGAAATGAAAATGTAAGATGGAGGACGGCATCTGCTTACCATTGTATCACCATGTTTTTCCGGTGCCAAACACCATAGCACATTTCTTTAAACAAATATTTCCATGACTGACCATGGGAGTTTGTCGAATGACTGCTAACCAAGGAGTGGTGGAGCCAACTCTTCGGCTTGTCCTTGGATGCAAAATCTGCCCATTCTTCCCACGTTGCTAAATCTTACGCGACCACCAGCAGTCTAGGAACACACGCAAAGTCGTTTCCTCATCCTGGTTGTAGAGGCGACAAACAGAAGAAGGGGTGATTCGTCAACATGAAGAGCATCATGTGCAAGTTGCCACATAAGGAAATTGTCTTTAGGTCGTTTAAAAGGGCTACCACACTTATGTGAGAAAAGCTGGACCCACAAAGTTGAATCGTCTTGTGAGATCTGCCAAACGAGTCTGCCAATGAAAGCTATACTCATCTCTTTCGTGCGTTTGAAACCTCATTCCTCCTTGCTCTTTCGGCTGTCACAAGTTATGCCAAGCTATTTAATGGAGACATCATTTTTCATCCGTATCATAGAACCCCACCTGCATATTTAACTATTCTTATTCAGGCTCTTTTATTTAGGCACAAAAACTAACTTCTTCTTATCAAATGTCATCGTCAAGACCATCACAAAAATCATCGTCAACCGTCTCAAACTGATAATTTCTAAACTCATCTCTGACAACAAGTGCCCGTTTGTTCCGGGAAGGCAAGCCTCTAATAATATTATTACATACCATGCGCAAGGAAAAAAAATAACTCAATAGATGACAATGGTAACATCACTAGGAGTGCTGAACATCTGGTATGTTGGAGAAAATGAGGGAAAAAGGAAAATTGATTTTTAATCATTTTAAAATGATTTTTTAATCATTGTTTACAACTACTTTATAAGCCGGTTTCGATTAAGCTCTTGTATAGTTTATCAAAAGTTTATGATGACTTTAAAATCTACGTGTGACGTATATTAAAACAGGTCTTCGAATTATTCAATTCGGATATCGTGTGAATGAGAAATTAAGGCTTGAAGTTGGTTAGTTGAAAACTTGAAGTGTTGTAATTTGGAAGTTGAAGAGTTCAACTTCCTTAATCCCACATTGTGAATTGTGCTAATTATTTCTCAATATTTAAGTGTGAGGAGTTTAGTTAATGGTATAAGCTCCAAGTAAAGGGAGAGGGTTCAGAATGGTTTTAGTTAGACGATGTTCGCTTAAAATACTCGCTGCTGCGCTGCCGCCGCTCGCCTGAGCCCGTTGGCTTGGGCTTGGGAAGTGGGCCTGAGGTATTAATTTTTGGACAAAGTTAGATTGGATTTTGTCAAATATATTCTGATTCGAGCTGAGTAATCCGAGTTGAGAGAGGTTTGATTCAGGCTCGACTCAACTAAGTCCTTTCATCTGCAACTGATACATAACTACAGAACAATTACTTCAACCCGATGGAGTTAAAGCCTCAGTGAAAAACGGAAGGAGTTAAAGCCTTAGTGAAACTCCTTTAACTGATACATCCTTCAATACACTTCAGGCCATTCATTCTTTCTGCATAAAAAAAAATAGTTGAAGAGTTTCTGCTCCCTATAAAAGGATCCTCTACAGCAAAGGAATGACACACAGAATACACAGATCATACCACCACTCATTCTTTCTGCATAAAAAAAAATAGTTGAAGAGTTTCTGAATTGCTGTCAGAGTTCGAAGTTGTTCAGAGTTGAAGTACCTCTCTTTGAACAGGTAAACTGAGTAATCTTGGGAGACAATCGCACAATCCGTGGGTACATGTTCGGAAGAAATTTATCTTGGGGCGACAGAGTTCTACTCGCGCTCGATCCTTATATCCTTTCCTGTTTAGTTATTCTTTTCTTTGTACTTGTAATTTTCCTTTCAAATTAATAAACGAATTGTTTCATCTTCTTCTACGGTTGTTTATTTACTTGCATACGATACTAAGGGTATACACAAGAATTCACTATTGCTAGTGCATATGAATTACAAAGACCGACATGTAAATCATGACCGAGAAGAATGTGTTGATGGAAGAAAATTTGGAGTATAAAAGTACAACAACACGGTAATATTTCTCTATGATTAGCCCATCACGAGGGCCTTCCCACATCAACTTTTCTTTTTAGGAGACCAGGATGATCGATGTCCCGTCTATCAAACAACCAGGTGAGACGCTTGCCGCTGCGACCGTGATTGGGCTTGGAATACTTGGTAACTTGTTACTAACTCTATCCAAAGCTGGCTTGATACTTGCCTCTCGATTAACTTTGCCCGTGACATGGGCGACAACTTGAGGCGCTTCACATTTAATGGGCATTTCGTGACATTTGGTATTGGCGAGAATAAGACTAATTATAATGAAGACGAAAACCTCCACCGGCTTTTGTCTCTGTAGATAAAAATGTTAGGAAGATTAGAGAATTGCATTTGGGTTGGTATAGTAACAAGTAATTGTGTATAGAGTATAGTCTCTTTTGGCAGTGTAAGTTTAAAACTTAAGTTTCGATTTATAAAAAAAAAGATTCGATTTAAAAAATTAAAATAAAACTAACTTGTTTGCCAAGAATGGACCGGTCTGTGTCTCTGTGAGACTCTGCGTCCAAGGGTGGGAAAAAAAAAAAAAAACAAAAAACAAAAAACAAAAAACAAAAAACAAAAAAAATTCCTATAATAAAAGAAGCAAAATATTTTGTTAAAAAAAACAAAAACAAAAACCCTTAAAAAAAAATACAAAATGTATAATTCGACGAAGTGGTAAGTCAATAAAATTCAAGGGTTTAAGCAGGGCTTTGCTCTAGTCGTACAAAGCAGCTTCTTCTCCTTCCTCCTCGAATTCATCGAAAATCTTATAATCCCATCGATTTCGTATTGCCTGTAATCCAAATGTTGAAGGTTCTTGCATCGAAATGTGTAAATTCCCGCTTGCCGGTCTCAACGACGTCGTTCAAGTACCAGTTACGCCATGCTGGTCAGTCGACATCGCCATTGGCCCGAGTTTTTAACTCAATTCCGGGGCTTTCTGGATATAGAAGAGGCTCTGGTTGTTGCCGGAGGTTTTTCTGCTCGGATTCGTCTGATGGCGCTGAAGCGGATGCTGAATCCGCATCAGAGGCTAAAGCCAAGGCCGAGGGTGAAGATTCGGATTCAAATGCTTCATCCGCTATTGTTCCTACGGTTTTCAAGCCAGAAGATTGCTTAACGGTTAGTTTTATGTTGCTTTGTTTGATAAGTTAAATCCGTATACTGTTTGGCTGGTCAAATTGCACCGTGAATTTGGTAAATGTAAGCTAACAGTGGGAAAGTGGCCTTTTATTTAATCGTGAATCTTAGTGAAATTATTTTAACTTGCAATAATTTGCTATTAAGTGCCTGAAGGCGGCTTTGTTCAGCAACTGAAGTTAGTGAGGCAAAGTTTATGACTGTGTGGTAGTTACTGAGGGGAGGTTGTGTATGTGGTTGCCTGTTGTATGTCCATGAAAATGACAACTTTAGTAGAGAGATTCCAACCTTATTGTTATTCAGTGGAAGTTGGTTGTGCCGATTGCTTGATGAAAGAGATTTTCGACCTTTAGCACTGGAAAAGTGGTATTTTTCATGATCATGAATCTGAGTAAAACTGACTTGCAAATTCACTGTTGTGTGCCTTGGGGCAGCTTTGTTCAACAAATGGAGTTAGTGAGGGAAAGATTATGACTCTGTAGTAGCTACTTAGTGAAGTTTGTTGTTATATGTGCATGGAAATGATATAAAAGTGAATTTTTGTGTTTTTTAATTCAGTTTTCTAGTTGCTTTGTGATTTTCCTATACAACCCCCCAAGTTACTTTTGGCCTTCATTATATTGCAGTTCATTGATTTTTTCCGGAAATTTCTTCATTTACTTGACCAATAATTTTGTAGAGCGAAGATCGATTTGTATTTCTGCCTCTTTTTTTTTTTCCTTGTCGTTCTATGATGTGCGCTAATAATTAGTACTAGCAGATTACTAGGTCACGATAGGATAGCATAGGCAAGTCGATGTTGATCCTACAGAGATATCCATATCGTGAGTATCAAGATCGCTGTTTAAATTAGTCTATATCATGCAACTGAATGTTGCTGTCTAATGGTTTACAATCGAAGTGTTGAGGTGAGTCTTACGAATGCATAAAGGGGTAGTTAAAGCAATGGTTCAATCAATGTGGTGTTCTCTCCCTCCAAATCACGGGGCAATGATGGCAAACCTTCTTTCCTATCTTAGTGATTATAGTCTAGATGTATTAGTGGCACAATAATGCAAGTCCTACGTGCTCACGTTGCATACCTAACATTTTCCCTCCTCCACAGCCCATTCACGCGGTCAGTGTAGTTGATTTTGTGTGTTTTAGAGCTATGGAACACCAATTACTCATCAAAGTGGTTAAAGACTCCAACTTTCATTGTAACTCAGCATAGGAATTAGGAAACCAAATTTTATTTATAGTCGGTATTATCACCATTCTCACCCAACCCACTCAAGATCTAAGGTGCCACAAGCCTCAACTCTTAAATGTATGATATTGAGCAAAATATCATGCATTCAAGTAGCTAGGTCAAATGCAAGCATTAAGTGTTTCCGGAAGAGAAACACTATGATCTAATTAGAAGCTCAAGCCATCATCTTTTCATTCAATGAAGATCAACATCAACGTTTCACATCTTTTAATATACCCAGACTAAAGGTTTGAATTGAAGTGAACCGCAGTTATCATTATTATTATTTTGATTTGACTACGTATCTGTTATTTTAACAATTTGTTATTCATCACATGAATTCCCTGCAATATCAAGAGATGAATTATTTTTCTTTCAGCATAAAACAGACTTAAAAGCTGTAGTTCAGCATTACTACTTCCACTGATATGCAATATTTTCCTTTTTCAATCATCCGCACTTTTTCTTACACGTCTGATGGTAATCCTTTTGTTTTCTTTCTGCAGGTTGTAGCGTTGCCATTGCCACATAGGCCACTGTTTCCTGGATTTTATTTACCAATCTATGTGAAGGTATAATCGCTAATTTGGAGTATTCTTTCATACTGTAATGTATGTATGATAGTGTCTACCTGAACACTTAACGGCGGACGGGAATGACTTGTGAAATTTATATGGTTGATCGCTCAACTTTCCAAACTCCAATTTTCCAAGTAGTCATCTCTCAAAAGAACCTTTCTGCTACTTATGGCTAAGTCCATGTATCTTATTGTAAAAAAAACTTTATCTGCAGGATCCTAAGCTTCTAGCAGCATTAGTAGAAAGCCGAAAAAGGCAAGCTCCTTATGCCGGGGCTTTTCTTATTAAAGAGGAAGCAGAGTCTGAGCCTAGTGCAACCGCAGGCTCTGAAAAAGAAAAAGCTGTATCTGAACTTAAAGGGAAAGAGTTGTTTAAGCGCCTCCATCCTGTCGGTACGCTCGCTCAGGTAATTGCATCATCTTTTTTTCCATATTTGTCTTGCCTTCGAAGTTGGGATCTAATAGGTAATACAAATATGCTACGTTCCTGTGGTTTTCCGTTTTGTAATGATGTCACCTGAGGAATTCCCTTTCTCTTATTTGGAAAATGAGATGTTTCTTCTGAACTGTCAACACATTAAATATCTAATCTTGACTAACAAATGTGGTTTGCACCAGATTACAAGCATCCAGGGTGAACAAGTTTTTTTGGTTGGTCATCGAAGAATTCGTATGACAGAGTTGGTGAGTTTTTAACACATTTTGATGTACTCTTTCAAATTCAGTAAAGTGTTTCGCCTACTTTTATGCATAAAGATGTACATACAAATATATATACACATACATACATGTATAGATATATGTATATATACATACATGTGCTTTTCGCGGTTCTCTGAATTTGTATTGTGTCCTTGCCCTTCTTAAATTGACTGCCTTTTCAAATTCATGTATCAATTATCATTACATGAAGGCAGAATTACCTACCTCTTCCATGACAACAGCTAAGAATACATTTCTGCAAACTTTGTAGGTCGATGAAGATCCGCTCACGGTAAAAGTTGATCATTTGAAGGTACCTTTTCTTTCACATAATTTTTCTGAAAGTTGCATGAACTATTGTCCTGACATGGGTTGTAAGCAGGAGCTGTTTGTAGCAATAACTTGATACTTTGGTTTATCTTTTGACAGGAGAAATCGTATGATAAAGATGATGATATTATTAAGGCAACGTCATTTGAAGTTATTTCAACTTTGAGAGATGTGTTGAAGACAAGTTCTTTATGGCGGGATCATGTTCAGACCTATACTCAGGTATCTGAGTTATCATACCGGGATACTCTTACTTTTTGGTGTTTGATTTCTGCTTTAAATTGCTTTTAATTGTTAAGAGGCTATTTGTTGTGTTCTTCTTGGCCTTGAATCCAGGAGGTGTTTTTTTGTTGTTGTTGTTTCATGCCATGCTAAAGCTAATAGTGTAATTTTAGTAACAATATTTCTGATGACTTTTTTATTGCTAAATTCTTTGCAGCACATTGGTGATTTTAATTATCCAAGGTTAGCAGATTTTGGTGCTGCAATATCGGGAGGGAACAAATTACAGCTACAAGCAGTGCTTGAAGAGCTAGATGTAAGATTCTGTGCCTTGTATTCTTTCCTCCTTCAGAGAATTGACAGTGTGGGAGGCACAATGACCTTTCGTTTTGATTGTCTCTCACTGTACACTTTCCCCTAACAGCGTAAAATGTTTATATTATAAATTTAAAGCAGATTGTCTGTCATACCCTCTACGGGTGGGCTGAATATACTTTTGGATGCACTGTATAGCACAGGGAGTTCTTATTCAAGGAGTCTTCGCTATATCAAATCAATGAGATAGTGACAGATGTAGAAAGAACCCAAGAAATGTTCTTTTACATTTCACAGACTCATTGGTCTGGTTCAATGAAGACTTATTGGGCTAGAATTCCCCTCTAACACCTATATACGAGATTTGAAGTGAAAATTTTCTTTTGGTATAATGCCACATTATCTCATAACCTTGATACAATGTTTTGTTGTGTACAATCTTTACTAAACACTAGCATGCTTCCTGATAAGTAAATGACTGGTGGTGGGATTTTAAACGGATTAAATTGTTTTCTTAGAGTGTTAAATATCTCAGCCCCCTTGAAGCTTATTTTGTAGCGTTATCCATATTTCAGATGGATTGTTTTTGTTATCATAAAGTATTATATCTTTCTTTTCATGCATCCTTGTAATATGATGCTCTCAGTGCCCTTGTTTTGCTTATTCAGGTATTTAAACGTCTTAATCTTACTCTGGAACTAGTGAAGAAAGAAATGGAAATCAGTAAAATTCAGGTACATGTTGTGTCACTTGTTTTTGCTATTGAAGGCTGAAGTCTCCTTATCAGCTTCATTTTAAGTTATTATTGTTTTTTAGTAGGAATCAATTGCAAAAGCAATAGAGGAAAAGATAAGTGGTGAGCAGCGGCGTTATCTATTGAACGAGCAGCTTAAAGCCATAAAGAAGGTTAGCATCTGAATTCATAATTACTCAGTAATTTATTTCATCTACAAATACATATGGATGCTTGAGAATAATCCAAATTCATTGATGCAGGAATTGGGATTAGAGACTGATGACAAGACAGCTCTATCTGGTTTGTTCTTTCTGCTATTTTTATACTTGCATATTTTCATGACCAGCTTTGATTCAATTACTTTGATTGTGCGCATACTTTTGAATAACCCAACTGGCCAATGTTTTCTTGGTAGCTTTATTCCACTTTGCTAAATTTTTTTTTTGTTCCTTGATGATTTTGTATTGTTGGGGCAATCTTAGGAGATATTCAGTCCCATATCCCAAAGAAAGAGAAAGGGGGAGGGGGCGTTCCATTGTACATTTTCTGGAAATTAATGATGATAATTAACGGTTGAAATAACCTTATTGTTAAGTGGTTTACTCCTCCTTGTCTGCTATTGTGGTTTGGTCTTCTGCCAATGCGATCTAAACGAGTGAATTGTATCAATCTCTTAAACGATCTTAAAGTACCTATCAATTTATGAATTTTCCAATATGCTAGATATATAATAGAAGCTAGTAAAGAAATTTGAAAGTTGATTTCAGTTATTGTACTTCATAATAGTGTAGCATGTAGTTTCCAAAAAATAATAATACTGCAATGCATTTAGTTACCAAATAATAATAATAATGCAACGCATATAGTCAAAGATTATGGTCATAGACTTATAAAAGAATAACCAATGGGAATTTCGAGTTGTTGCTTTTCTTTTCCATTCTCTGTCTACTCTATATGGTTTTCCTTCATTAACGTTGTGCTAAATTTGAGGGGCAAAAGTGATCAACTTCTTAAATTTCCAAATACTTCCGTGCAACATAGAGAGTGATTGTGTTCTTTTAAGCATTCTTATTGGTCTACGTTAAAGACATTATTTCAACGTGCTTGTACAATTATAATTGCAGCAAAATTTAAAGAAAGACTAGAGCCTAAGAAGGATAAATGCCCCCCACATGTTCTGCAAGTCATTGAGGAAGAACTGACAAAGTTGCAGTTGTTGGAAGCTAGTTCAAGTGAATTCAATGTTACGTAACTATCTTGATTGGTTGACCTCGTTGCCATGGGGAATATACAGGTTTTATTTTCTTTTGCACTTTTTTCTTCAAGTTCTGAATGTGAATAGTTCTAGTGTATATCTCCAAAAGAAAGAATAGTTATAGTGTGTGAAGTTACGCGTGCATTCTCATGCTTGAGGGAAGATAGTGGGATATTAGTTGTAGTTTCTGATAGTAGTGATTCAACTAACTATTCCTATGTTGCACCTCCTCGAAAAAGTCGAAAGTTCTTTTCCGCCAGGCGCCATCTTGATTTCTTATGAGGTTTAATTTAATTAATTTTTTTGGTCCAAAATCGGGTTTGAATAGCCTATTGGTACATCAACTAGTTGAGCAAATGTTTATTAATTCATCTTGAGACCGGTATTTCAACTGCCCTTTGGTCTATATTGCTTCTTTTTCACCCCAGTAATATATCAAGTCAGAAGCATTGATAAAGTCAAATAGTTTTATATGAATAAAAGTTATTATTGGATACCTTTGGCATGTGATTTGGCTACTTGCATGATACATGGCTAATTTTTTTATGAGAAGTTTATTACTCATTCATAGTCAATTTAGTAACTTTGTTAATGATGTTTATATATCTACAAATGTAGAATTTCCTTGGACATAAATGATTGATTGTTGTTGGGTAACCCTGATGCACACCTTTTTATTTTCGGGTATGTACTATACAGTGATGAGAACTTTGATGTTCTTGGGGCACAAAAGATTCTTGATGAAGACCACTATGGTTTATCAGATGTTAAAGAAAGGATTTTGGAATTCATAGCGGTGGGAAAACTTAGAGGAACATCACAAGGTTTGACAGTTGTTTCTCCACCTCTTTTTTGTGATGTTTGAAGTTTACATTCTGGAGAATATATTTAGAGGAACAGCATGCAGCGTTGCACTTTCTTTCATGCAAAAAGTTAGTAATATGATGTAATGCCCTGTGTCTGAAATTACATGTTTCACACTCTTTATCTCCTGGACCACCACTAAAGTCCACCTGTTCTCCAACACCCCCCATTTTAGTGCAACAGTTCTTCCCATGCTAATTGCTAATATTTATATTAGAGTGTCATAATATTATGTACTACGTGTATAGTTAGTCACGATGCAGATAATATTTTTGTCTATCCATCTCAATATGTATGATTCTCCTTCCTTGAAGGACTTTCATTTGTCAACCTAATACATGTTTCACCAAAATCTTTTAATAGGAAAAATCATCTGCTTTTCTGGTCCGCCTGGAGGGGGAAAAACAAGCATTGGCCGTTCAATCGCACGTGCTTTGAATCGCAAATTTTATCGCTTTTCTGTGGGAGGTTTATCGGATGTTGCTGAAATAAAGGTATTTACTAAATATGTCAAACTTTATGTTTTTATAGTTGCATATATATATATATATATATATATATATATATATATATATATATATATATATGTCTTTAACAATAGATTTTGGTTTGCACGTTAAGGGACATCGTCGAACTTATATTGGTGCCATGCCGGGGAAGATGGTTCAATGTCTGAAAAATGTTGAAACTTCTAATCCTCTTGTTCTTATCGACGAGATTGATAAGGTATGAAAAATATCTTCTTTTTCCCCATATTAGGTGAATAGGTGATTTATCAGCCGCCTTTTTCTTCTTGTATTCTTTGTTTTATATTGATATTTTTGTGGTTTTGAATTTTGCTGCTTGCAGTTGGGCAGGGGACATGCAGGTGATCCAGCCAGTGCCATGTTGGAGCTCCTTGATCCGGAGCAAAATGCAAATTTCTTAGACCATTATCTTGATGTCCCCATTGATCTATCCAAGGTGGGTTATTTTCTTGAAAGGCATCATGATCTGTGCATAACATTAGACACTTTCTTTTCGAATAAAATGTGCAATATAGTGTTTCTACTATGCCGTGTTTAAATGACTTAATAAGTCTGAGATGGCCACATAGTTACGTGTACTAACATTTTAACGTGTTGAACTTTGGCCAAAATGCAATATGACTCTAGGCTGATGAATCAGATAAACAAAAACTTATGTCTTTATTGAGGGTTCTTACTTGAGATTTTAAGGAAAATTGATTACTTTGAAGTTTTTGGTGACCATTGTTTTAGGGAAAATTACACTCTTGGTCCCATATTTTTCTTCATTTTCTCAAAACTATCCCCTCTCTTTTATAGTGGCATTTTTGGTCTCCTGACTATACATTTTTGTTACACTTTTAGGACACTTAACATTTATCCCAACGCCGGATCCGTTAAGTGTCCAAATAGTGGAACAAAAATATATAGAGTTAAGGGGACCAAAAATGTCATTATGAAAAAGATAAGGTCTATTTCTGAGACAATCAGAAAATACATGGGACTATAAGTGTGGTATTTTAATTATTTCTGAACCAATATGTGACAACGTGGCACATGCAGTAGAGTTGATTGTCTATGCTTCCGTTAAGTGTCCTAAAAGTATAATAAAAAGGTATATTTAGGGGACCAAAAATGCCACTATGAAAGATAGTGGTTAGTTCTGAGAAAATGAAGAAAAATAGGGGACCAAAAGTGTAACTATCCCATTTTTTTTTATCTGACCGTAAAATGCTTGCAAATATGCATAGACCCTGCCTGCCATGGCCTAATCATTAGAGCACTCGCATAATTTTAGTTCAAGTCTATTGTGTATGGTATCAGTTAAACTTTTGTACTTGTGCCCTTCACATTATAAGAATAATTTGTCCTTGTTTGCCATGCTGGCTCAAGCTCTTTTACGAGACCCCGCTTGTCCTTGTTTCTCTTTTACGAGAAAGATGTTAATTCAACAGCTTTGTGGCGTAATATTCATGGTTTATAATTATCTTCCAGGTCTTATTTGTCTGCACTAAGTAATGTGGTGGACACAATACCAAATCCGCTTTTGGACAGAATGGAAATAATTTCAATTGCTGGTTACATTACTGATGAGAAAATGCACATTGCTAGGGACTATTTGGAGAAGAATACTCGTGAAGCATGTGGCATCAAGCCTGAAGAGGTCTCTCTCTCCCTATGTGTGTGTGTGTGTGTGTATATATATATATATATATATATATATATATATATATATCTTCGAACCTCCACTTGTTTGTCCCTAAAATGAGTAGGTTGAAACTTTAACAACTGCACATTTGGTAAGGGGTTATTGGCAAGAGGCAAGTAGTGGCTAAAAAAAATATCACAGTAGGGAAATTTTCACACGCACACACACACACACACACACACACACACACACACACACACACACACATATATATGAAAAATGACCTGCCAAATTTTATTTATTGATCCTCTAATTGTATATTTGACCTTTTCATTTTTATGTAAACCATAGCAAGTTGTCTGCAACTAAATATACAAGCGCATGTCTAAAGGACAAAAAGTCTAATAATTTGTTGACCCGTATTGCGAAAAGCCTGGAGCCACCCCTGGTTATTGGTGGAACAACTTCTTATCTAACATTTACATTTGTATAATTTGCACAAATAAATTCGGACATCTGAAAGTTGAACTGTGGTCATTCTATTTGGGATAGAGGTCTATTTTAGGTTATTTAATGATTTAATATTGCCACTTGATTTCTATTCGCATGTAGGTCGTGGTATTCATGTGTTTGACCTGTTGCAGGTTGAGATGAGTGACAAAGCTCTTCTCACGCTGATTGAGAGTTATTGCCGAGAAGCAGGAGTTAGGAATCTTCAAAAGCAAATCGAGAAGATTTATCGCAAGGTTTACACAACTTTCTGCTCGTTTTTTGTTCATTCTAAATAGTGCTTGAACCCGACTCGACTTTCTTTAGAATTCATTTAATTTCTATTATATGTGGTAAACTTGAACTCAACTCGTTATATATTATTTGAATAAGGGGATTGAATAAGTAAATAAAAAAATCATTAAATAAAGGGATTGAACTTGGCCTAGTGGTAAAATTCATTACACTTCCTGGTATCAACTAGGCTTTGAATCCCTCTCCCTCCCCCAATAGAAAAAAAAAATTAAAGTTGAAACAGCTCGTGAGCGATTGCTAGATAGCGAAGCTCTAGATTGACTCGATTAATTATTCGAGTAGCTCTATTTGAGCCTGAACAGCTGAACTCGAAAAATACCAAATCGAGTCAAACACTCTTACATGTCGAGTATGAGTGGCTCACGAGAACCCGACTCTTACATGATTTTTATGTGGCAACTATATAAAATTGCTCCGAAGTTTGATATCCAATCAGATAATAAAACTCTTGCTGCTTCATTTAAATGCTGAAATCAATTGGTGGTGAAACAGATCGCATTGCAACTTGTGCGGAAAAGAGCTCTGGACAAACCACAAGAAACTGCAGAAGCTAAAGTTGCAGAAAAGGCATCATCTGACATATCTGTAGAAGTAGTTGAATCGAATTCTGGTAGTACTGCTACTGAACTATTAGAGAATCCTCGAGATGAAACAGCTACTGAGGTGAGCATTGCATTGAAACAATTTTTTTGACTTGTTCTTCTTAACATTTTTTCTTTTTCTTTTTTTTTTTTTTTGGGGGGGGGAGGAGGTTTAGTAGTAATAAGCCTGCACTGTACATATTGTCCATTGTGATTGTTGCTTGTTTTGTCCTAATTGCCTTTATGTACATCAACTATAATACACGGATATACTGTATGGTAGCGTGTTCCGTATCCGATACGTATGTGACACAAATACACACCAGATACTTAGGGTACACATCAGGGTCGGGGGATGGTGTGCGAATTTTTTATTTTTAGAAGTGATTGGATACAAGATTCGGATATGCATATCCATAACTTGGATATGTGAAGTGAAGTGAAAATTGTCAATGAATGAAAAGCTGTCCAAAATAATGAAAAACTACCAAAATTGAAGAAACCACTGAATATGGTACTATCTTATGTGTTCTAAAATATTCAATGTCTGGTCCTTATAGTTTTGGTATGTACAGTTTGGTCCCTATTTTTTTTTGAATATCTATGCATATAACCTTTGTACTCTGTACCCGTGTAACCTAGTTGACTAAGGAGATTGGTACTCTGATGTCATGACAGGATACTCTGGGACCCGAAAAGTTGGAGAGCGATGTAATAAAGCCAGTAGCCGATAAGATTCTAGTCAACGAAACAAATCTGTCTGATTTCGTGGGGAAGCCGGTTTTTCATGCAGAACGCATTTACGATCAAACCCCGGTTGGTGTAGTAATGGGTCTTGCTTGGACCGCAATGGGGGGTTCAACGTTGTACATCGAAACAACCCTGGTTGAGCAAGAGGAAGGAAAAGGAGCCCTCCATGTAACCGGACAGCTAGGCGACGTGATGAAGGAAAGCACGCAGATTGCTCACACAGTTGCCCGAGCAATCTTGCTCGACAAGGAATCTGATAACACGTTTTTCGCCAAGTCAAAGCTCCATCTTCATGTTCCAGCTGGTGCTACACCTAAAGACGGTCCAAGTGCCGGTTGTACTATGATCACATCAATGCTCTCTCTTGCCATGAAAAAACCGGTTCGAAAGGATCTGGCAATGACGGGTGAAGTTACGTTAACAGGGAAGATTCTTCCTATTGGTGGGGTCAAGGAAAAGACGATAGCTGCACGTCGTAGTGATGTCAAGACGATCGTATTCCCTTCGGCTAACCGGAGAGACTTTGACGAGCTTGCCCCTAATGTGAAAGAGGGATTGGAGGTACATTTTGTTGATGATTACAACCAAATTTATGAACTGGCATTCAATTATGGCGTGAAGACCGATTAGGTTCGGCTTGTTTTTTGCTATTCTTAACAAGGAGGTTCTTAGGTAAAGAGTCTCTATTGGACCGGACCGAACCGAACCGATAGATGAGTGGCATGTTACACACACGTGGCATCCATCTGATAGTCCAGTTTCAGTTCAAAATAGAGTCTCCTCGTCGTATTAGAATATCCCGTGTTTAACTCGCCGTAGAAGCAGAGAGGCTTTTACTTGTTTTACCCCAAAAATTTGAAGACTGATTCACTCTCAGTGAATGGATCAATTGTATTATTATGTGTACTATTTGATTCTGTGACAACTTTTTATGTCATCAATTTTTTTTATATGTTTTAGCTTAGTTAGTGAGAATAATAAGATTGAAATGTATTACCTTTTTTTTTTCTTTTTTTTTTTGCATTATTATTATATATTTGTGACAGCAAGTATATGCTAGTCAGATGAATGTATTCTGAGAATATATTAATCAAAATTCGCATTTGTTTTATTTGGTTTAAATGTTAAATTATTAGGGTCACTGAAATAATCACTGCATTGTTTTGCTGTGATTTTCTTTGCGGTTTATACTTATACATTGGCTCAGTCGTTGATTGACGGTTTATAGATGATGATCGTGTTAAAATTGTTGTTGAAATGGCGTGTTTGTTGAATATTTATCGTCTGATGTAAGAGCATTTCTAGTTATAGACATTCTAAAAGGTTTATTACATGCCTACGTCATTAAGTTGTAAATCTTTTCTTTATATGAACTTTTTTTACAACACAAACTTAAAATGCTTTATATCATTGACTACTTACTACTGATATGAGTATGACTCTCTCCGAGTTTCTACTACTAAATAGCACTTCTAAGTCATATATGCGACACTCTGTAGCCTCGATTGGGTCACATTAGTAAAAGGGTTGACCCAAGCCAAGTCAAAAAGTGTCTCTCATTTGAATGTCTCGGCTAGGGATCACCAATCACATTCCAGTCGCCTTCTGAACTCAGTTTGCTAGCTATTCTTAGATCCTACTCATCAAATCTCACTTCAACTTGGTGCAAGCTATCCATAGCTCTTAATAGCCTGCATGGGAATGTGTTTACGGTCACATATTGCTGACCTGATGATCTGCTCATCTATGTCCTCTAAAGGCGGTTACAACTCCTTAATGGATAGGATCCCATGATTGAAGGCGGTTAAAACTCCTTAATGGGTAGGATCCCACGATTGAAGGTGGTTAATCTATGAGTGATTAACTCCTTAATAGGCAGTATCCCACGACTGATTCTTTATTAACTGTTGTAATATCCACGAATGACTGCTCTACGATTTACATCATTCGGGCCCTCATTTCAAGGCCCAAAAAATTAGGATTCATACATTAACCTCCACGAGAGAAGGCTATAAAATGATCATAATCATCACCTTTCAAAGTATTTTATTGGCTTGATCCTATACAATACTGGGTTCGTAGCCATAAACAATCTGCTCAGGCTATGTTATTGGTTTGATCCCATACAATAGTGAGTATCAAATTACTGGTAGGAATTTTTTCAAAAAAAAAAAAAATCAATTAACCGTTATAATACTCGACGATTTTCAAAAATCGTCAACTACTAAACCAGGGCCGGCCCTGGCATTTTAAGGCCAACTTCCCGAATTTGGTCTTTTAGTTGAAGTTGTTTTTTATTTAAAAAACATACTTATTGCGTTTTTAACATCAGTAAATACAAAATTCAATTTATTGACAACCTCAAAACATGTCTACAAAGTAGTCTTTTCTAACATATTTAGAAACAAAAACCAAATTAATACGTATACACAAAACATACTTACATATTACTATTTCAAGATCGCTCTTGCAACACATTTAGAGGCGAAATCACTAATCAAAATAGAATTGTAAATTTTATTAACCATATTCTTCCCAATTGATATCATTGCTAATACATTCAAACGTTCTTGAGTCATCGTTGTTAGATATTTTTTTCATAAATAAATATTTTGATTATCGTTTGAATACGAGTTGCCGTATGAATTAATGTTATCGCAACGAAACGGGGTTCATGCATTTTTTTCCGAATCCATGCATCAGTTCGTGAACAGATTCATGAAAATTCATGAACCTACGAATGGATTGCAATTCAGAAAATTCAAGAGTTGCGTGTTTTAGGCCGTACTGACATGATTTCACCTTTTCGTGCAAGGAATACCTCCATTCGTTTATGGGATACCTTCATCAAAATTTTCCAACAATCGTGTTCCAAACAAAAAATTAATAAAACTTGTTTGTATGTCTATTTTTTTTTTTGGGTCAAGTAAATTTTCTTATTGGGACCTTTATCGATTGAAGTAAAAAAAAATTGGGCTTTTATAATAATAAAAAATAAACATATTATATTAGATTGGATCGGATTGAATCTACACGGAATATTTTTTTTTCTTTTAGCGAAACATGTACCTTTGGGCCCTCCCGGCACCCTTGAGTTTAAGACGATCGTCTCTCCGGCCTCACATGAGGGCCGGCCCTGTACTAAACGCTGGCACACTGCCTACTTCATTCTCAGCCCACCTAATAATACTCTTTTTTTAATGGCTATAAATCTTTAAACATGTTTATAAACCCTTTAATAAATTAGATTGATCTTGACGAACTTCTCTTCTTTTTTATTTTTTTTATTTTTTTGAGGAAACGAACTTCTGTTTTTAAAACGTGAAAATATTTTGACAATATAACACGTTTTACATGGACATCCTAATGTCCGTCGATGACGTCTTACACCTATTCATGGTGACAAGAAAAAAAGGTAATATCGTGGATTACTTTTTATATATTTATTAAATGTAATGTCTATTTTCCCTTCCAAAAAAATGTAATGTCTATTTTAGTGTGAAACGTGATAGGAAAGATGGTAGTTGTCATAATGGATTGCATATCGTAGCAGCCAAGTTAATTTCCAACTAGTAGTAGATAAGCTAGTTTTACTTTTGTCTCCTAACTTTTACTAAAAATAATAGTATTTTGGTTTGTTAGTTGATGGTTTGTGTTTTTATATATATATATATATATATATATATATATATATATATGTGTGTGTGTGTGTGTGTGTGTAAAATCCCGAACTTTTAATGAAGGGTCTTTTTGTCATTTATGGATACATAATTTTTAAGGATTTAATAAATCACCGAAAAAGACGCGTTTGACCGGGTTTGTGATTTTTTTTTTTAATTTAAAGAGATAATTATATTGAGAAATTGTTGGGGTCCGATAATTAAGGTAATCAGCTAAAAATTTGGGATTTGATTGGGATTGGATTAAGACAAGTATTTATTGAATTCCTCGGAGAAAAAATTAGACACATTATAAATAAAAGTGTTGTGTTATGTTGTACCAAAAACAAAACAAAAAATAAAAGGAAAAGAGAAGAAGATGATCCAGTCATAATACGCTACACTGTTTTCCAATCCGATTCATGAGTGATTTACGGGTAAATTTGAGTTATGATATTTATTGTTTTTTACGAGTTCTAAAGTTAGATTTGGATTTAAAGATCGGATCTTTAATGGTTAGGGTTTTTCCAATCACGGTGTTTCTTCGTAGATCGTTGTTACATGTTGTTCGGTTCGTAGTTCGGCTCGTCTTTAAGGTAAGGAGTTCTTTATATCAAAAGGTTCCGTTTTTAGTTTAAAGATTATGTCTTTAAGATGTTTTGGATATGGTTTTATGTTATACTGCACGAAGTAAACATAATTACGTCTTTGCGGGTATCGCTAAATCGTATTTTGAAACATTATTCTAGTTTCTAGTTATTACTCTGTAAACATTGTTTTCAAGCTTTATTATGTTTCTAGTTACTTTTCCAGTAAACTGTTTTATGCGAGTAGTGGAGGTAGGATAGGAGTTTGGTGTCGTTATGGCCATAGTAGGTCCTCATAGGTTGCATAGGGTCTTAAACGTGAAATCTATGTGCTTTACGTGCTCCTATTTGTGTTAAGATAGTGTTTAGATGGTCTCAAACATGGGTATTATTCAAAGTCCCGTGTTGAGAGTATCGTCAGTCGTGACATGTGTATTATTCAAAGTCCAGTGTTGCAAGTATCGTCAGTCATAAAATGGGTATTATTCAAAGTCATGTGTTGAGAGTATCGTCAGTCGTAACATGGGTATTATTCAAAGTCCCGTGTTAGGAGTATCGTCAGTCATAACATGGGTATTATTCAAAGTTCTGTGTTAGAAGGATCATTAGTCACAACATGGGTATTATTCAAAGTTCCGTGTTGGAAGTATATTTAGTCATAGTAGTTGTGTTGCACCAAGAGCTCTCATGCTAAGTATGTCAGGTATATGTTAGTACAAACAAGACACGAACATGGCATGGGTTAGTAGTAGCTTATGTAATATTGATAAAGCTAAACATAGTAAGTATGTAATTAATGTAAATGAACAAGTACGTGCAAGATAAACTGATATAGTAAGTAAGCATGTTTTCTATGCATTGTTAAGTAACTAAGTGGTTTTATTTTACGTTTCAAGTTATGCATTCAAAGTAGTTTTCTTAAATGTTTCAAGTAATGGCTTTCAAGATGTTTGTGAACTGGATGAAGTAGATTCATGTTATGTTTCCCGGCATCCGACATGTATGAATCTCTCTTTTGATCTTCTTTCTCCTTACTGAACATTCGGCCGGTGCTCACTCCTTTTATTTGGAATAAGAAGGTTGCAGGTACATGATGGGTTTGACGACAAGCTTGGAGTGCTAGCTTATGATGGATCAATGAAGTAGTTTATGTTTTAGTTTCCTTTTGTAGTTGACCCTCCTTTTCAGACAAATGAGTTGTAATGGATAATAGTTTTGCTTTCTATTATGATTTAGTTTGACAGAAGTTGTTTTCTCGTTGATGGTTGTTTTGGAATACCTTGAGGGTCTATTTTCCGCGTCTTCAGCTTGTTTTCCCTCCGCGCGAATCTTTATTACTCTGATATTACACGAGGCTTACGTGAGATTTAGGGTTTACTCTAAATGTCACGTGCCGAACGTCCCGTGTCCGGATAAGGACTTGGTATCCGGGACAGGGACGTTACAAAGTGTATATATATATATATATATATATATATATATATATATGTGTGTGTGTGTGTGTGTGTGTGTGTGTGTGTGTGTATATTGTATAAGATATTTTGTATTTACTGTACAGGCATTTTGGTCTTTTAGACGTACATTTGACTATATAAATGTTAATCTTGTAATCTAAACCAAAGCTCCCATTCATTTTAGTAAGAGAATGCTGGTTTCTCCCACCATCTCTTCCATTTTCCTCTCTTGATTGAATATATCAATCCTAACAGTTTGATATCCTTTTATTAATCGTATTTATTTTGATATGCTTAAATACGAAGGAATGTAATGAATGTAATTTGATCATTTTCATTCCATGATTGAATGGAATAAAATGTTGATTCACAACATGTGGATAAAAGAAATTTATGTCATCCAAGTTACACATCTCGAGTCATACCACCACCACCTAGCATTGCATACTCCATTACCACATTTCGTCATCATCTAACGCACCACTACCACACGCTATCGCAAATCCCATTACATGTCACTACACACCACGACCACTCCTCATCACTAATCCCACCATTTATGTTCTTTATTCACATCGGCACTACCACACATTGCCACCACCCATCCCACCACTACCATCTGACACCATAAATCCCACCATTTGCCACACCTGCACTCCCCACCTATTATCACTCATCATTCCAACCCATTTACCATCATTCGTCGTCGCCACAAAACCCTCCCCCAACCCCCTCTACCCACTATGTCATTGTCATCTGACCTTACCATCATCACCTGACACCATGCATATCATCGTCGCACATCACTATTCATCCCACAACCATACGATACCACCCTCCACCCGCAACATCCGCCATCACTCACTTCATGTCATAATCACACAACGTGTCATTTGTTATCTCTGGTGGAATTGAATTCATTTTATTTCATCGCATGTCAAACACAAAAGGAGGGATCATGTCGCATTTAATTACATAAAATCTAAATAACTTCATTCATTTCTTATAATTCTAACATATCGTATTGGAATTGAATAAAAACATTATATTAATACGTTTGACACCCAATGATGAGGGGTGGAGATAGAGGGGTAAGACGAGGGTAGTGGAAAGAGTGGGGGAAGGGTGAGGATGGAGTAAGTTGTGTGCGTAAAAGGTAAATAGGGTAGGGTGATGGTAGAGTTAAACGTGAGAGATGGTAAGGGAGGTGGGTAGTAAGGTAGGGGTAACGGTGGCATGCATGACGAGGGTAAGCGTGACTGGGGTGGTGAGTAGCACGGTTGAGTTGGGTAGGGGTATAGGCAGGTTAATGGTAGGGTTTTGACAGATGAAATGAGTAAGACAAGCTGTGCGTGGTATAGTGATAACGGAAATGAGGGATAGTGGATAACAACGAGTTTGTACTTATTCGATTTACTGTATTAAAATTTTAGTCATTAGGTTACAAATGTATTACGGCCCTAATACATTTGACATTATTCATGAGCAAATGTTCTACCTTTTCCCTTTTTGCAGCATTGAAGTTGTTTTTTTTTCTCAAGTGAAACAAATAAAATAATTTGTGATGTCAACTATAATTGGTTTTAATTTTAGTTACTTTGGGCAAATTCAACGCTTTTTTGTAGTAAAACGTTATATTTATAGCTCATGAATACTAGCTAAGGGACCCGTTTTGTACCAAAAAAAAAAAAAAAAAAAATACTAGCTAAGGGTTGCATTCAAACAAAATAATATTTAATATTGTAAATTAAAAAATTAAATTTTTTTTTTTGGAAGTCATAAAAAATTAATAGTTGGAAAATGTAAATTACATATATAAGACATAGTTTAAGATTATAAACGAAACGAAACAAGAGTTTGATTTTTTTTTTTTTTTTTTTTTGAGGAAACAAGAGTTTGAAATTGCATGTAATTGCATGTACTAATATAAAAAACTATAAATCAAACAATAACAAATAATGGTTTAGATTTTATATCATTAATAATTTAAGATTTAGATCGTATTTTTTTTCCTTTTCTAAAGCCCTCAGAAGCGGGCCTCTACCTGGCCTGACTAATTGATTCGAAGTTCGACCCGTGGCGTCAGAGTAAGTCGACTTTACTCATGGTAGCGCCAACCAAGAGCTCTTTTCAACATGGCGCCTCAGAGGAGAATCGAACCGATGACCTCCTTGGCATTTTACCACTGAAAATGCAGTTTTACTTACTGATCGTATTTTTTCCCTTTAAACTGTCTAAACTCTTATCTAAAAAAAACTATCTAAACTTTTAATTTAAGAAAATAAAAATAAAAAATACGGAGTTGTTATAGAATTAATAACAAACAAAGATAAATATAACGTAGAAAGAAGAAGGAAATAGTTGTGTATTATTTCACTGGTATCATGAGATATTTATAATAGAGGTTACAATATGAATACAATATAATTAATAAACCAGAAAATCTTGTAAATCAATTTGAATAATAGATAAACATATTTTTATCTTATATAACACCCCCATTGAATATCTATTATTCAACAAACAATATATATGATATTCCTCATTAAAAGTTTAAAACCTTACTAATAAAAAAACACAGTGAGAAAAAATTTTATTTAAGGAAAAATAGTACATATTTATCTATATTTATTTACTCCTCCTGAACCAAGAAACAATTAAGGTCTTTCAAACGTTGCATCAAAATGCTCTTCACCGGTCTCTTAAATGTTGCAGTTGGCAATGTCTTGGTAAATAAATCTGCCAGGTTGTCGGTTGATCGGATCTGTTGCACATCAATTTTCACATTCTTTTGCAAGTCTATTATATGGCTATTTAATTACTCGATCTAAGTTGCAAACGTATATGTCATGCACTATTAACTTTGCTAGAAAAACCCTGTGGGAAAAACTAGACAATGAAAATAGTTCATGTCATATGCGTTTTTATGTGTTGCACTGACTGCCTCGTTAAAACCTTTAACTAAGAAAACCTGTGGGAGAAACTTGGTTAAAAGGAAAATTAGTAGAGTCATTGGTTTTAAGACCAAATGCTTAAAATAGTTTTGAAGTTGTCGCTCCCCCTGACGACAACAATCTTTCTTATGTACGCATACCGGTACACATTTTTCTCCAGAACAGATTTAAGAATGATCTTAATGAACAATTCTTCTAGATTGTTATTAGAACGTACTTTGTATATCTGTCTCTTCTAGACTTCATGTAGATAATTGAATGTAAGGGCTAAATACTGTCATGCCTACTACTCATTTGTGCAACACATGGAACCCAGTCATCACTATAATTATAAAAACAATGGGGATAGTAATACAATCGCAATTTGCATGCATATATTTCCTCTCTCACACGTCGTAGTGCTATAAATTCATGACATTAAGTTTGAGTTACTTATATATTCCTTCATCAATAGGACTATACTATAGCCATATTACATTCAACATGAATGTTAACGATATTTTTAACTTAACAGTATGCATGTTGCGTTTGTTATATTAATTTATTTCTGAAATCCACAAAGGATTTTTATATCAATATTAATGTCCAACGACCCATAAATATGCGGTCATGGCATATGAAGAAAACTCAACGTTACTGCCAGATATATTAGTTAGCGGAACATAATATTATCTATAATAGGAGAATATATTTGATCATTAACAAACAAATATTTCCAATTCTAACTCAACCTCAATTGCTTATTTCATTTTTCACATAGTCTTTCCAATTCAAACTCAACCTCAATTGCTTATTTCATTTTTCACCTAGTCTGAGTGTTTCTGACACTCTGCTAATGACTTAGGTACTGAATCCATATATAATAATAGCAATTAAAGAGGCAAATGTGTCGTCGACGACTATTATATTTTATTATAAATTTCTCCCATAAAATTCATTGCTAATTCCTTGTTAGTATAAACCAATTCCTTATCAATGTATGAATTGGTTGTTCCGCGGCGCCAATATTTAATCATTTCGTGCACGTGCTTATTTATTCAGGGTTTTCGTCTTTAAGACGAATCGCTTTATGAGATTTCATGATCGAGTGACTGACTATGAATTCATTTTCCACGGATTTTTATCTTTTACACCGATCGGTCTTCTATGCTTCTGTCGTAGAGAAATATTATCAATAATAATTTTGGTGCATTTATAAATGGTCACACTTTTTATTCAATTAAAGCATCTGGCAAATTACTTGCTAAATAATACAAGTAAGATTATTTTCGCAGTTCAGTTAAATTGATGTGTGGAAGATCGTTTATATTGTTAAAATTTCTCGGCATTATTTTATTCTAAAATGAAGTTTTCTTTATCTCCCCCTAATGCCGAGAATCGATCTTCATCAAACATGTTGCACCAAGCTATACATTGATGCTCTTTTATTCGCTTCAAGCGATTTATACATTTAAAACATTATCTCATTAAATATCTCATACTATGAGATTTTTGAATACAATATCTTTCTTGCGCTTCATGCGTTTATATACCACTATGTGATTTCGGATCCTTCAAGAATCGTTCAAATTATTTTTCACATCATATATAGAGAAATCACTAGAATGAGACATTGAGCTTTTGGTTCATTTCTCCCTTTTTCTCATAAAATATTTGATGTATGCAAAATGTGCCTAAAATCTACCCTTCATGGGTTTTATGTCAATGCAATAACCCGTGACGGATTCAACGTTTCAATGTGAGATCCTCTTATGCGGGTATCAACAAATTTCTTTAATATTTTTCTCTTTCGGGAGAAATATTGTCTCATATAGAGATATTATATTCTTTCTCACAATTATGGATACAACGTATCGGGTTATACCAATGTTCTTGAATCACCAATCCAATTCTAGTGAGATTTCCACATAAAGAATGGTTATAACTACAGTAACCAATATATTCATAATCATTATATGCATTTTAAATATTTAATATGGTCGTATTTAAAGAGATCAAGTATAAATTGAATTGTGGAAGTAAAATAATTTATTACTTATATGTTCTAAAAATAACTTCAAAAATAATAACATATTACAATTTCAATCAAGCAAGTTTTTACACACAGTACTACTCAATATTTAATTAAATTGCAAAACCGAGCATACCTAAATCTTATAATAATATAGGAAACTCACGTAGGGAGGTTCATTAGTGCATCAAGCTTTGACATTTCAATTTCGCAATCAAAGTGTCAAACTGGTTAACAATTGCAAAATCGATAAAGATCACGAAATGCCATATCCATGAGTTCAAGTATAACATGGAGACAAAAAACTCAGATTCCCAGATTATGCAATTACTACTATATATATAAAAACGGTAATACCAATGAACACTATCTTATTCAAGAATACATATGTACAAACAGATCGTTAAACTGATTTAAAACAAAAGATCATAAAATCACATTTCATGTCTTAATTTAAAAATTTATCAATCAGACTGATCAAGGATACATAATCTTAGCTATTAATATCAATTGAAACTGTTTAAATCTGTTCTTATGCAAAAGATGTTTCAACTAAGATGCTCACGAAAATTGGCATCGAAAAACACATTTAAATTTAAACACATACAAAAGTAAAACAATCATGAAAATAAATGTCTCTTAAGATCTTTATTTCTTATTCGAAGGACCAAAACGTAAACTACTATGTACAATAAATCCGCATGCTTAAAGTTGAAATAACATGAAGAATAACCTTTATCAGTAGTTCACGTAGAACAATTTAATAAAAGAAATTTTATATTACGTCAATTAGATCTATAATCTATTATTATAAAACATTTAAACATGAACATATATTAATAATATGTTCACCACGTTTCATGTTGCTATATGTCAGGGAAAAATTCGTACTTATACTCAAACCCATCCATCATTTATGAAAATCACCACTTTATTACTCTTTAGTAAAAATTCAAAACTGCGTCATAAATATGAAAAATTGACATTAAACCACCTAACAATTTAACCAACAATTTTAATCAATCGATGCCATCAAACGGTGTAATTAGCGTGTCATTAAAGAAATCCAAAATTTATAGTTGTGAAATCAATGATATGGTCGATTTGCCTGGGCGTAGAACCTTGGCACAGGTAATTTTATTTGATGCAGTCGGTCATATGATGTCTAGGCCCCAAGCGGAGAAGTTCTTACTTATAAATACCCCTAATGAAAATGTCTAGCTTCGTGCCAGCACAGCTAAGTCAAGTTAGCCGAGCCTCCCCCATCAGTTTCACAGATACCAGTCGTAGAGCAAATGTTTGAGCGAGAAGACCGGGGTATATTTTACCAGGATCAAACTCTTCCTTTCCGGTTACATTGGCTTAGCTTTTTGGACAAGCAGATAGCACATGACAAATAGTTTTTACACCCATGAGCTAAGGCACTTTGAGACTGTGAGATAACACTACATATCAAAATCAAATCATCATTGTAATTCTTATGATTTTTAAAATTTACCACAACATTATAACTCAATAAACTTGTCTCAATGCCTATTTTTCTTTTTTATTTGACCTATTTGGCCTATCTGGCCATTGTCGTTCTATTCCACATATATAGCATTTGTCACCATAGATTTTTATCATCCAAATCATCCAACTTTAGTGGTAATTTCGTTTTCATTGTGGCATGTCATATATTTTCCACCACCATGACCTCTACTAAGCCAATTCTTCTTGCCACGATTATCATGGTTGACTATGGTCTCCAACACAACCACGAGCCAAAATTTGAATATTGTGTCGTGGCCAAAATTCGAATATTCAGGGAATGGACTGGCACAAGCCAAAATTTTGAATATTGTGTCGTGGCCAAAATTCGAATATTGTGTGGAATGGACTGGCACCGACTCTTGATTTTCATTAACAACCCATTATTTTTCTCAGTCGCCAACAATAGATAGAATTGAAATCAAAATATTTATGAAACCTTTAAGGTGAAAAAAATAAAATTTCTAGCATATCTTGATCTATCACTTTTTCATCACATAATTTCAATTGTGATGTAATCATAAGAATGATTGAATCATATATATTCAGTGATAGATTTATAATACTGCAGTTGCAGGTTGAGTCTGGTTTTCGG
Source organism: Gentiana macrophylla (assembly GCA_026214975.1). Lineage (NCBI taxonomy): Eukaryota > Viridiplantae > Streptophyta > Magnoliopsida > Gentianales > Gentianaceae > Gentiana > Gentiana macrophylla. The sequence goes on from CM047811.1 coordinate 114,847,569, forward strand.
TAAAACGACCAAGCTCAAGTGGTCGAGCCTTCTTTCAAATGGTTTGGATCTCAAACTTCAAATGGTCAAGTGGTCGAGCGTTACTTTCAAATGGTTTAGATCTCAAACTTCAAATGGTCCATTTGAATCTCAAACTTCAACTGGTTTGGATCTCAAACCTTTCGGTAAAACAATCTTCCTTTCAAATGGCTCCATAATTCATACGGATCTAATCACCGTAAAAAAACTCACATTTCAATTTAAACGAATCTTTCACCGTTAAATATTCATATTTCAATCTCTCGTCAGCATGATGACGAATTTCAATTTATACAGATCTTTCACCGTTAAATATTCATATTTTTCACCGTTAAATATTCATATTTCAATCTCTCATCAGCATGATGACGAATTTCAATTTATACAGATCTTTCACCGTTAAATATTCATATTTCAATCTCTCGTCAGCATGATGACGGAGAAATATCATGGCCTTTGCATTGTCTTGATTTATCTATCAAAACCCATAGGTTCCAAATGCATTTTAATGTTCATGGCACATGATAAATAATTTAATGTTCAAGGGTATGATTATAGTTTGATAATGTTAACCATTAAAAAAAACTCGAGGAATGAATTAATCCAATAAAATTTTACCTCTGGTTCTCTGTTTGGAATACTCCATCGGTAGATCTGATTAAAATACTCCATTGATAGATAATTTGGTTGGAATATCTGGTTGGATTACTCAATTGGTAGATCTAGTTGGAATGCTTGGAATACTCCATCGATAGATCTGGTTGGAATACCTCATTGATAGATAATCTGGTTGGAATATCTGGTTGGATTACTCAATTGGTAGATCTGGTTGGAATATCTGGTTGGATTACTCAGTTGGTAGATCTGGTTAATTAGATTACTCAATTGGTAGATCTGGTTGGAATATATTTGGTTGGATTACTCAGTTGGTAGATCTGGTTAGATCTACCAATTGAGTGTATGGTTGGAATATCTGGTTGGATTCCTCAGTTGGTAGATCTGGTTAGATTACTCAATTGATATATCTGGTTGGAATACACTCAATTGGTAGATCTGTTTGGAATACTCAATTGGTAGAGTATCGTGTTGATAACGTGTTATAAAATTAATAAAGAGAAACAAAAATAAATATAAGGTAGAAAGAAGAATGAAATAGTTGTATATTATTTCACTGATATCATGAAGGTATTTATAGTAAATGTTACGATGTGAATATAATATAATTAATTAAGTAAAAATACGTTTTTTTTTTTTTTTTTAAGTGGAAAAATACGGAGTATCAACGGAGCTTTTCCATACATGTGTCAGTTAGGTCTTAAAAAAGCTAAAGTTCGTATTAACTCCCAATCCTGATTCGCCACGTCACTCTATCGACACTCAAATGCCACGTGTTTAAACTTGATTCGTCCATCTCATTTAGATATAACCAAGTCAGAGTCAGCACCCAGTGTAAAACCCAAACTCTTTCATTCGTCTCCATATAAATCCTTCTCATTTCGCCACAGTCCCAGTGGTGGTATCAACGCACCTTAGCAGTAGCGACTTAGAGTGATGATCAAAATGAGATTTCAATCCGTATTCATTCCTCTCGCCCTGCTTTTAGCTCTTGCTTCCGCCGAGATCTTCTTCGAAGAGCGTTTCGATGGTGATTATTACCTTTCTTTTCCCTCTATTTGTAATTGACTTTTGGAATTTTGTGATAGATCTTGCGTTTTTTGTCGGATTTGTGGATTTGTTTTTGAATTCTGTCTGTTTGAGTCGATGTGTGCACTTAGCTTTTATTGATTCGCATGTTGTGATCATCTCGCTTTTCTGGACAGAATGATTTGTCAATGCCTTGAAAATGTAGCAGAACAATGGTCCTTTGTGTAGATCTGCTTCTTTTGTGGAGGAAACTGAATTTTGGATTTCTTTTAATTGTCTATATAGATTTTTTTCTTCTTCTAACGATTAATGTGCTATGGAAATGACGGGTGGATCAGAAGAACATTTGCAATTTTGGATTTATTAAAAAATATAAAACTCGTCTTTTGTGAAGATTTAGGTGGTTGATTGTGAGAAAATTGGGGTGTGATCTGCTTGAGCATAACATCGTTTGTTGTGTAGCTATTTTGAAAGGGTAGCCTGTTTCACATGATTTTATAGAAGAGATAAAGCTTGAACATTCGTTATAGCTTTTGTTGCACCTGTATATGCATTGTGAAACTCAATTAGAATTTTTTTTATCTGCTTCTTAGATTTGTATACCTGTCTGGCGAGTAGTGGGAGAGTAATAGTACTACACGTCTACACCTTATATTTTAAGTGCAAGAACCTTATAGTCTTAGGCATAACTTTTTTGTTTTGTTTCCTATTGCTGTATTATTTACTTTTTTTGCTGGTGGACCAGATGAGAAACCAAAGTCTGACTGTGAAGATACTTCATACTTGATTTACGTGCTTTTGATTCTACTTGTGTTTTTGTACTCTGTGGATTCTGGTTCGTGCCGTGGGCTCATAAAATGCATTTTCTTAGTAAAATGGAACATTTCAGTCCCCATGTCTATATGTTTGAAATCTTCAATTCATGATTCTAATGAGACCATCCGTTTTTTGCAATATTCAGATGGATGGGAGAATCGGTGGGTAAAGTCCGACTGGAAAAAGGATGAGAATACTGCTGGAGAGTGGAACTACACGGCTGGCAAATGGCATGAAGATCCTAACGATAAAGGTGAAGCCTTTTTATTCCTTTTACTGCGTTGATGTATCATACCTTCATAAGATACTTGTATTCTGTTTCTAGAGTTTTTGATACTGATTGTATGTTAATGCTATGTTACAGGTATTCAAACCAGCGAAGATTACAGGTTTTATGCCATTTCAACTGAGTTCCCTGAATTCAACAACAAGGACAAAACCTTATTCTTCCAATTCTCTGTTAAGCATGAACAGAAGCTTGACTGTGGTGGTGGATACATGAAGTTGCTTAGTGGTGATGTCGATCAAAAGAAATTTGGTGGTGACACACCTTACAGGTAATTAATGCATTGACGTTTTCATTTGAGCATTTATATTTTCCTGTTGGTTGTCCCCTTAAATTACTCATTTGTGTTGATGTGTTGCAGTATTATGTTTGGCCCGGATATTTGTGGCTACACTACCAAGAAAGTTCATGCAATTCTCAACCACAACGAGACTAACCATTTGATCAAGAAAGATGTTCCTTGCGAGACTGATCAACTTACACACGTTTATACTTTTATTCTGCGTCCTGATGCTACCTACAGCATTTTGATTGATAATGTTGAGAAGCAGACTGGTAGTTTATACTCTGATTGGGATATTCTCCCACCCAAGAAAATCAAAGATCCAGAGGCCAAGAAGGTAATTTTTCTTTCAAGTTTTGATCTTGAAAATTTTGAGTGTGGATACCCTTTGCATTTGGTTTGTGATTCGGCTAGACTGACGTGACCAAATATTAATGACAGCCTGAAGATTGGGATGATAAGGAGTTCATTCCTGACCCAGAGGACAAGAAACCTGAGGTTATCTTTCTCATGCTTTTTTCACATTTGGTTGAACCAAATTTGACGGCCCTTGTTGCTTAATTGTTTTTAAATTCTGTTTCGGTAGGGTTACGATGACATTCCTAAGGAGATTCCAGATGTTGATGCAAAGAAGGTTATACTTTGACTGAAAGTTCTTCCATTCATACTGTAAATGTTTTCCATTCAATCCATGTACTTAAATTTCCAATAATTTCAAATTTCAGCCTGAGGACTGGGATGATGAAGAAGATGGTGAGTGGACTGCACCAACTATTCCCAATCCCGAATATAAGGGCCCATGGGAGCCAAAGGTTGGTTTGTTTTCTGTTTTCACTGCTAAGTTCACATTTCACAAACCGCATGAAATCTTCTGTATGTACTTTATTCTGACTCTGTTTCCTGTACCAGAAAATAAAGAATCCCAACTACAAGGGAAAATGGAAGGCACCATTAATTGACAACCCAGGTGTGTTGCCTTAACTTTACATACTTATCTTGTCCGAAGCATGGGATACGAAACTGTACTAATCATGAATATCTTTGATTTTTACAGACTTTAAAGACAACCCTGATCTATATGTTTACCCACACTTGAAATACGTAGGAATTGAATTGTGGCAGGTAACGTTTTTCACATTATTGACATAATTAGATTGCTGGTGAATGGCGATGAATGGTATGTGTGACTCATGCAATGTATGGTTCTCTAGGTGAAATCCGGCACTCTCTTCGATAATGTATTAGTAGCAGATGATCCTGAATATGCATTGAAGCTGGCTGAAGAAACATGGGCCAAACACAAAGATGTATGTGTTTATTTTAGTAGACTTGTAACGCGTTTAAAAATGAAGAAAACATTTAGATATATCATAAGATTATGTAAGGCTAACTAGAATGATTATTGTATCGCAGGCTGAGAAGGCTGCTTTTGATGAGGCAGAAAAGAAGAGAGAAGAAGAGGTAATGTTGTTTTTTATTTTTGTTGATTTACAATTTTGATTTTTCTGCATAAAATCAATGTCTTGAAAATTTACTTGGCCTTTTGTTCAGGAGTCCAAGAGTGAACCAGCTGAGTCAGATGTAAGTCTCCAGATTTTACTTTATTTAGCTTTGTAGAAGAAGCTGATGGATGAGTTCTCTTATATAATAACTGTGCCGAATTGTTTGGTTCTGAATGGGTAAATGTGTTGTGTTTGGACAGGCTGAGGATGATGACGAGGATGCTGATGGTGCAGAAGCTGATGACGATGACAAGGAAGATGATGTAAAAGTAAGTGTATTTTCAATGTAGTTTCAGAACTTTTTGTTTCAAGTGGGGGGATGCATTATATCCGAATATGTAAACAAGTGAATAATGTCATCATGCTAACCTTGTTGCTGTGCATAATGCTAACTTGGGTTTTACCTTGGGATATAATACGAATATGTATATATTTTGAAATTAACTGTTGGGTTGCCTTGATTGACAGGATGAGCTGTGAGGAGAGCTCGAATTCATGTTCATCATCAGTACGATAATGCCTTGAGGCAATGAGGAGAGCTCAAGTTTTTTTTTTTTTTTAAATCTTTTTTTTTTTAACTTATAGCTTTGTTGTAGGGGGGAGAAAAATATTAAAACGTTACGCGATTGCTTTATTTTGGTCATTTTTGGGCCATTTAGGACCAAGAAGAGATACTTTTCTTGTTCTAATTTTAGATTTATGAATCCCATCTTTTTATTATTTCTCTTTTGTCTTTTCTTCAACTTTTTTGCCTTGCATACAATAAAATATTATTGTTTTAATTGGATGTAAAACAAATTCGTATTATCCCAGGTAAACCCAAGTTATGCAAAAGTCGGTTTTTTCTTAATGGGCCTTGGGCCCTAGGAAAAAAAAACAATTGGATAACCCAATAATAAATAAATAAGTGTATCGCTTCGATTATTGCAAGAGAAAGCACATTAACCACTCATAAACTAAGAGCCTATTTCACATTTGTTAGCTTAATAATACTCTAGTATTTTGTCCATTAAAAATCCTTAACAATTACATTAATTCAATTAAGGGTAAATTTAAACAAGCGCTGAGGATAGATACTGACAACTAAAGACCACATCATTGATATCACAAACATCCACAACTAGCAAAATTGAATATATATTTACAACCACATATCACATAAAGACTCCATTGTATCAACACAAACACGCATGGACTTCATTGTATCTCCACATGGATCAAAAAAATAAACTCCTCCTTATATCATTGAGCACGTAATGACCCCACTATATATCACAAACAGAGTACGTAATGACACATGTATATATCTAGAGTAGAGTTGTTAACAAATAGAGCCGTTCGGCGAACAAATTTAGATTCGACTCGTATAAGCTTTTGTTCGTTTGTTTGTTAGCTTAACAACCCAATTTCAAACATATTGTTGTGCTCGTTTATCAAACGAACAAACACGAGCTAGCTCGCAAATATTCGTTAATGTTCATGAACACACACACACACATATGTATGGATACTTTTCAAAATGCTAACGGTAAATCTCTAATAGTATCTTAGTGTCGCTACATTCTTTCTCTATCATTATTTTCCATATCAACTATCTAGATGAAACAAAAACCCAACCAAAAAAAAAAAAAAAAAAAACTAAGACGACATTCACCCATTTCTCATTTCATTCTTGGAAGCAACAATTGAAGAACATCCACATATGTTGTAAAGAGGGAGATGACCACCACGATGCAGTGACCACCCCCGATGCATTGACCACCGCGATGCAGTGACCTCTGTGATGCAATGACCACCCCGATGCACTGACCATCGCGATTCATTCACCACCCCGATTCAGTGACCACCGTGATGCATTGACCGCCGCAATGCAGTGACCACCCTGATGCAGTGACCATCGCGATGCATTCACCACCCCGATGCACTGACCACCCCGATGCCGTGACCACCGTGATGGACTGACCATCACGATGCGTTCACGAACCCGATGCAATGACCACCCCGATACAGTGACCATTGCGATTGCGATGCAGCACTGAGATGAAGAAACACCACGATGACGTTTGATATTTTTTCCGACTTAATTTCAGAAAATTAATTTTTTTTCTTTACAAATTCGACTTCAAACAGCTATATTTTTTTTATATAAAACTCCGATCAACATAATTATTTCACCCTAATTCAGTTTTTTTTCGTCCTCATTATTCTGATATCTCATTTGATATTTTTTCGACTTAATTTCAGAAAATCGATTTTTCTTTATAAATTCGACTTCAAACGGCTTTATCTTTTGATATAAAACTCTGATCAACATAATTCTTTCACTATAATTCGTATTTTTTCGTCCTCTTTATTCTGATATCTCATTTTATGAAGTGACACCTTATGCAGTAACACCACGAATTCAGTGACATTACAATTATTTTACAAAGCTACCAAATTTATGTAGATGTATATGGAGTGACAACAATGTCAGTGCATTATCAATGTGAGGAAGAACTAAAAAAAATGATAAATGTTAAGATATAGAGATAAATAACCAATTCAACAATACTTACAAGATTTTTTTTATATAAAACTACGGGATCAAGTAATCCTTTGAGACACTGTTGAGAATATTCTACAGGATCAAGAAATATCTCCGTAATCAATTTGTAATGATTTTGTATTATCAGCATTTATTGCATTCTCATTGTACTTCTACTGTAAGTACTACCATTGTAATTGCTAAACATCAATGGATATTACTTTCCCTCAATTGTTGCTAGACACATTGAACACATTGAACTAACAATTTTCCAGTATGATCACACTGAACAAATAAAACAGGATTTTTCAATCAATAAAGAGAATAATATTTAGGCTACTACATTTGTCATTTGCTGATCTTTGCACAAAGTAAATTAGAGCTTTTTTAGCAGAGCAGCCATGACTTGCCGGCCCTAGATGATCGCAGATCGCCTATAGGTTTTTTCTCATCCACATCTTTCCTAGTAGAATATCATATATAAAAACCTGTTGAAAGAACCTAGAATCATCATCTATAATGCACACTTTCGACCTTCAACTAAGAAAAAACTAAGCAGAAGCTATCTCTGAAGCAATTGATACCAACAAAAGCCACGGTCTCTAGATCTGAATAGCTATCCAAATGATACAAAATACCACCAATACTATAGAGTCGGTTGGTTTAACAAACACAATTGATACCAACAAATGTAACAAATACCACTAAACATTATCACCGTAACTATCTCATAGTTATGGTCAAAAAAAAAAAAGAAAAAAAGAAAGACTATCTCATAGTTAAAGTTGAGCTTATAAATGCCTATAAATACAAAGAAATCAGGCAACATAAAAGGGAAAGAATTATTCAAAATCAGATTATGTTTATGTATTTCTTTTAATCTCAGAAAAACGCCAAACAATAGAAAATGTTCCAACTTTTTTCTTTTTGTGAACTTTTAAAACTGAAATAAAATAAAATAAAAATCAACTTAACATATATGATTGAACCCATAAAATGCACTCGCTGTACCACCAACTGCAGATCTAATCTAGCCCCCCAAAAAGTCCAATATTTAATAAATTAGTAAAGAACAGTGTTATCAAACCAACTTTAAATCCCAATTGAAACATTCGTTCAGGAAAAAACCCGATTTTGTCGATTTTGTATTGTAAACTAATTTCTCTTCATTTAAGCTTCAAAGCTCTTTTGATTCAGCAAAATTTTGTGCTGTGGCTAGAAGAGCATTCATCATCTTTGATTTAAGAGGATGGAAATTAGACGCCATTGAGCTTGAAGCTCATAAAATTGACCGAAGCCATGGTTCAAACAACAAAGCCCGAATGCCACCAAGAAGAACAATGCCTATATTGCCTGTAAAGGTTAAAGGCCAGAAAAGGCAGTTTTAATCTAAAATGACAAACACGTGTAAGAACACATGCACAAAAATACGACAACACACGTAAATGACCGCCTTCTCAACCATTTAATTTTAAAACATTATCTTTATGACTCGGCCCCTCATTGTAATTCTTTCATTAAATAGAAGTTTGAGACTATCGGAGCTTCAAAATCGTCTCTGGCGGCGGCGGTGGTGCTAGAAGAGGCGGAGGAGGGAGCAATTTCAGGTGGAGGATGAGCAATGTGCCAACGTGGGTATATTGACGAATGATTGAGGTGTAATTTAGGAGCGTTGAGAAAAATAACGTAATTAAATATAAGAAAAATAACACAATATATCTCACGTAATATTTAATAGGGTTAATTACTTAGAAGTATAGTTTTTTTTATACTTATTAACCCCATAAGGACATAAAGGAATCTGTTGGATTTATAAGGACAATATATCTACATGGACCAAAGTATCCCTAATCTAATAAAATAACCTAAAATCTCTCAAACATCCCCAACGTCCTCTCCCTAGATCTCTCAATTATCTTCTCCAAAGGCTCATTTTCATCCTCGTCGGAATTCTTATTGGCTCTACCTTCTTCATTCTTCAGCCTACTCTCTCCCTCCGATCACACACATCCCCGATCGCGTTTCCCTGTCGATCGCAAATCCCTGTATGACTCATCCTCATATTCTTCCGGAAGAAAGCAAAATTTTAATAACAAAGGGGTTGGAAGAGTGCCGGTTGGAATTGGGAGGAGAAGGATGCGGGTGGTGGTTGTTTCAAATTTGTATATTACAACCACTTATGACTATGATGCCCCTCTCACTGAATACGGTAATAAATTCCCCTTTATTTTTTGCACATCATTTCCTTATATAATTTGCTATATAAAATGGTTTAAATTGATCATCAATACATATTATTCTAATCATGGTTTTTTTTTTTTTTTTTTTTTTTTTTTTTTTTTTGGGTCATGTTTCTTTAGGATCATTAAACCAACCAAAATATGGGCATTTGAAATAACTGCATGATGCATTACACTCAAATGAGAAAATTCTTACCTATGGAGATGTTAACACCACAGATCTGGGCAACTCTGTTTCTGTATGTATATACATATATATCCATCATTTATATAGCCTTTTATACATATAACTTATCTTTTTATAACTTAATTACTGACATGTATATTATATGGTGTTTAATTAGACAACTGTGTATACATACAATGGCACATCAAGCTGTTTCTTCGGAACGCTAACCAATCAACAGATGCCAATATAACATACCAATGTGTCCAACACAATGTGCCAGCAAGGTCTGTTAGTATACTTCCTGATTGCAATAATGAAGTATACAATATTGCTAAAGTGAACACCCAAACTTCAGTAAGAGTAAAGAAACCGAACGGTGCAGAAAACGAACCGAGTTCACTTAAATGGAGTTGGTTGCCCGAAGATGTTCATGACACTATTGTTAAAGGTAACGGCCATGTCAGTACCAAGAGAATCCTTGTTCAGAAAGTTGCTAATGATGTTTAAGACTACTTATGGTATATGACCAGGTATATATGTATGTAATACATTTATAAATGTCACTTGATTAAATATAGTTTATTACTTTTTGAACATAATTAACGTGTAATACTACTATGGAATTTTTATCTTCATGTTTACCCTAGAATTTTGTGTAAATATTTGATGAAATTTCCGTTGGATTTTCTTCATCGCGATAAATCGATATAATAAGACGCCACGGCTGCATTGATGCCATCGCGATAAATCGATATAATACGACGCCACCGCATGATGCCATCGCGATAAATCAATATAATAAGACGCCACTGCATAAATCGATACAATAAGACGTCACTGCATAAATCGATACCATAAAACGTCACTTCATAAATCGATATAATAAGATGTCATTGTAAGACGTCACTGCATAAATCGATACCATAAGACGTCACGGAATAGATTGATACATTATGATGTCACTGCATAAATCGATATAATATGACGTCACTACTAAAAATATGACGTCGCGACGGTCAATCCGTCGGTGCGGCCGATGTGTCACGGCGGTCAATATGTCGGGGCGGCCAATGAGTCGTGGCGGTGCAATGCATCGGAGCGGTCAATCTGTTTCGATGGTCAATACGTCGCAACGGTCAATGCGTCGGGGCGGTTAGTCTGTCCTGACAGTCAATGCGTCGAGGCGGTCAATGCGTCCCGACGGTCGATGCGTCGGGGTGGTCACTGCATCAATTCGATGTCTCTGCATTGTCAAATGTTATAACATCGTGATGTCTCTGCATCGAGGGTGGTCACTGCATCGCGGTGTCTCTGCATCTGGGTTGGTAATTGCATTGCGGTGGTCAATCCATCGGGTGGTCATTGCGATCGCGGTGGTCAATGATCGCGATGCCATCGCTGATCGCGTGGTTGTTAGAGCATCACGGTGTCACTTCATCGCGTGATCAATGATCGCGGTAGTTAGTTCATCACGGTGGTCACTGCATCGCGATGGTCAATACATCGGGATGGTCAATGCATCGGGGTGGTCAATGTATCATGATAGTCAATGAAAAAAAGAAAAAATAAATTTTCACAGTCCAGGAAAAAAAAATTAAAATTTACAACCTCCGGATCACAGACCAAAAAAAAAAAAAAAAAAAAAAATGAAATTCACAACACATGCCTCGTGTGGTAAAAAAAAATTATAAAAAAAACAAAAAAAAAAAAGCAACAACATTCAGCACCAGCACCTGTATCCATAAGAAAAAGAAAAAAGAAACAAAAAAAAAATCACAAACATTCAGCGTGCTGCCTATTTTTTATTTATTTATTTATTTTTTTCCATTAATGGTATTTGAGTCTATCTATTTAATTTATGTCCTTATAAGTCCAACAAATTCATTTTTATCCTTATAAGTCCAATAAGTCCGTTTTTGTGTACTTTTAAGTCTTTGGCCCTATTTAATAAAACAATATTTTTAACCAACTTATACTTAAAATCGAATAAAAAAATGTGAAACTATAAATACTACAAAAAAACTATAAAAGCAAAAAAAAAATTATAAAAGACTAAAAGAAACAATAAGAACACCGTTCGCTTTAATTTTTTTATATGTGTCGTGTCTCCGACACGATTACATGTAAAAGATACGTAGGAAACCGAATTTTCGGTACAAGTGGTAAAAAATAACATAATTCAAAAAAATAACATTATTTACATATAAAAAAATAACACAAAATTAATATTATATGTAAAACCGAATAAAAAACTATTTATAAGAAAATATATATTACATTCGCTTTGGTGTGGTGAAAAGAATAGTAATGTATTATTGTAGTGAAAAGAATAAGTATTATATGAAAATATAAAAAGAATTAATAATATTTTTTAAAACCGTGATCGGAACCGGAAGGAAACCGTGTGAACCGTGAACCGTATTGAACCGGCAACCGCCACCGCCGGTTTTTAACCGTCAACCACTGGTTTGTAAACCGGCGGTTCACTTTAACCGCCGGTTCACAAACAGGCACAAACCGGAAAAAAAAACCGGCCGTTCCGGTTATGGTTCGGTTCGGTTACTTCTTTTGGTCACCTCTAGGTATCGGCCATCTCGATTGACATCGGCTTGGTAGCATCTGTTGAATTTGCAGAATTGCATGCAATTCTGGTGGGGACGAAAGAGGCAGCAAGAATCTGGAGTGGAGAAATCACTATTGAATCAAATACATCTTTATGTGTGGCCCGGCTAAATTCTGACGAAGAAGATAACTCGACACTGGGCTCGACGGTGTTAAGGATTCAGGAGATGAAAAGGTTCTTCAAATCTTGTAATTTCTGTTTAGTGCGGCGAAATTGTAATAATGTTACTGACAGATTGGCTAATTTAGGGTTTAGCTTTCCTAAATTTCTTTATGGATATTGTAACTGGGGCACACAACTCCTTCCCTCTATTATCTCTGCACTCCTTGCAGATGTTTAATTTTAATGAAATTTAACTTTAAAAAAAAATGTTTTTTCGAAATTTGTGTGGATAAAGAAATGATTAGTGAGAGAAATTGAAATAAAGTAATGAATAAAATAATGATAAAAATGTACTCTCTCTGTTCCTATTCATATGTCGCAGTTACTAAAATCAAAATTTTCTTTTTATATGTCGTAGTTACATTTTCAATACATATTTTAATACACTTTCCGTTTTTTAATATTACTTTTCAACTTTCTAGACTCATTCAACCAATCAATGTTTATATTCAATATATCACATATTTCAAGATTTTTTTAGTATTTTGTGATGAAAGTGAATACAATAAATCAGTGTGTATTTTTTTTAAACGCGACATATAATTAGGAACGGAAAGAGGGTGTAATAAAGTAGAGAAAATAATATAATGAATGATTATTTAATATTTTTATTTATAATTAAAAAAATAATTGATAAGAGAATGTAAAACATGATCGATGAAGTGTTATAAAAAGACTCAAAACAATACTCCATTGTAGTTAAACGGCAAATGGCTTCGTTGTAATTTCTCACACTTTGGAGGTAGTTTTTTAATCCGGCCACAAAAATATCTTGTCCTTGAAATCCGAGGACCATTTGCTTTGTGATGATGTCTAGAAGTTTCGGTCCTAAAAAAAACTATTCCTTCATTCTCTCTCTTTAGATTTTTTTCCCTCGTCGATCTGCATACACATTATATTATGGTCGAAAAAAGTACATTTCTCGCACCATTCATTCAATTAGCCGTGTTTTTTTAAGCTCAGAAATTAAACACTTGCTACACATCAAATCGCCTTTCTACGTTTAGAAATCGAATTCGGGTATGAATCAAGGAGAATCCAGTGAATCTTGCTATTACTCTGTACTCGGAATCCATAAGGATGCTTCCTCTTCAGAAATTCGCTCTGCTTATCGCAAGCTTGCTTTGGTATTATTCTCTCCAATTTCAGCTTTTTATTCCTATTTTTTCATAAATATTATAATGAGCAAATGCTCTAGATTTCATCAGTGTTTGTGTTTGTGTTTGTGTGTTAGTAGAAATGGCACCCGGACCGGTGGGCGAGGAATCCATCTGTTGCCGGAGAAGCAGCTAAATGGAGATTTCAGAAGATTCAGGAAGCATATTCAGGTTGACTCTTTGTTCTTGCTTAGAATGAAGAACATAATTTTGGATTTTTTATTTATTTATATTATTACTACACAAATGTATTAACCACCGTGATTTGGTGGCAGTGCTTTCCGACCAGGGGAAGAAATCATTATACGACGCCGGCCTCCTCGATTTACTGGAGGAAGATGAGGTGAAGATTTATGAATTATGTTAAAAATAATGTTTTTGATGTCAGATTTTTTGTGTGATAATAACTGTGTTTTTACATAATTAATCATGTTATATTTATCAAAATATTGATTAATATGTCATATATATGATTGAATATTGAGTGATACTAATTACTAAAGGCTAACCCTTTATTTATTTTATGGAATTTGAATTAATGGAGATTATTTTCAGGGAATGGGTGATTTTCTGAATGACTTGATGAAGATGATGGACCAAAACGTGGGCGGCGAGGTAATGCAAATAAAATATTATAATACTATCTACACGTAATAATACTCCATATTTTAAAGTTTCTCATGTTTCTAAATGTTTTTTTTGAAACACTTTTTTTTTAATTTTTTTTATAGATTATATAGAACAGTAGATTTTGCACTTTTAATCGATGTAATATAATATGAAAAAACTTATGTTTTATTACGTTTTATGGTTAAAGCAAGCGAAGGAGGAAGAGAGCTTAGAAGATCTGCACCGTACATTTATAGAGATGTTTGGTGAAGATTTGGCGAAGATGATGACGAATAATGATCCAACGGTTAGGAGGACAGCTTACACTGCTACCACAAAAAGGCCTACTGCAGAACGTAGAGGTGGCATCAGGTCACAATGAAATGAAATGATCAGCTTTGGTTTGGTTTTGTTTAGAAAATTTAAGCCCAATGGGCCGGAAACACGAATGGTTGGGCCAGGCCTGTTTTAAAACTTCTTCCTGGTTTATAGGCTATTTCATCTTTCATCTGTTTTCTTAATATTTTCATACCCGCCAATCGCACCCCGCAACCCACAACAACCCCTTGTGTAACCTTCTTTGGTGATATGAAAGAAACGTGAATGTCTTTTCACATTGCAACACAGTTTCTGTCAATTTTATCCTTCAAATTTTAGTGTGCTTGGTTATTTTAACCCAAATTTACACAGAATATTGACATTTTTCTGTCTGAATTCGTTTTAGAATATATAAAATAAGTTTTCTGATCGATATTTAGTTTAGAAACAATTAATTTTTGACTTAAATTAAGTCTGAAAAGTCAAGCGCGTTGGGTCGAAATAATGTGTATGATATGAAAGAGTACCCTCAAACAAATTCGAAAATCGGTAGATGTTATTATTAATTGCTATTGTTTTGACACCACAAAACGATGATTTCTACTACCGAATGGGTTCGTCAGCGATTTTGCACAAATAATGGCGTCTGAATTTATCATGAAGATTTGTGACGGAATCGCAACAAATTTTTTCATAACGTAGGCACAGATGATTGTCAAATTCTTTTCGTCACAAAGTCTCATCACTAGCATGTTGGTGAATAGTCCCCAAGACTTCTTTTCGTCACAGAGTCTCATCACTAGCATGTTGGTGAATAGTCCCCAAGACATAGCTCACGTGGTAAGGGTTTTGGTTGTTTAAGGTAACCGGATCTTAAACTGGAGGGTGGAGCTTCGAACCCCGTAAAAGGAGAATTCTTTTAGTTCTTTGATGTAAAAGGCAAGCTCATAACTTTAAGCCACTGATAACTTGATTAACGTCTCCATTCATTTCGTGAGCCAAAGGAAGTGGGTACCCTTAATGTTAGGGTTCAACATTTAGGGCATTCACATCAGAAACCCTATACGGTACTCTATCTCTAAAATAAAAATAAATAGTGGACATTTCCCTCAAATACCTACATAGTAGAAGCCTCATCACTATTTATTTTATGGTCAATGAATAGTGTATCTCCATTTGTGGAGCACTATTCATGTTTTAATGGTATTTGATATAAAGATAGGGGTAGAGATGCTGTTGATATATTGTAAAATAGGGATATACATTATTTTATACTATTTTAAAGATAATGATGTGAATGTTTTTAGTATGTTGGTGAATAAATGCAGGGTAAATTTATGCATTAGTGATGGAATTAGCTACCATGTATTTTGTGACCAAGCTAGCTAGTCCTGAATTTGTCACGAAGATTGCGACAAAATAGTTGACGAATTTTTATCACGTGCATATTTTGGGTAATGTCGTTGCGATTTATTGTGATTTTTCTTTATGCGTTATCAATAATTTACAACAATTAATATTTTCACAGATTAGCGACGAACACAAAATGTTAGTGTAAAATGTAACGCACCAGAACTTGGGTCTGACAGCGCTAAATTAGTCATAAATGATTTGGTGAACTGCTTGGATCGGCGTCATCGCTTGGTCTAAAATGGCTAACTCCGTCTCTACCAAAGGATTCTAAATGTGACTCACATTCTCTCATGGTGTAGCACTTATGTCCGTCCCTAACAGAGGATTTTAGAGGTGACTCTCACCGTCTCTCGTGGTGTAGCACTTATGTCTGTCCCTACCGGAAAATTTAGGGGTGACATCCACCGTCTCATGATGTGACACTTAGGTCTGTCCAATAGTTGACGCAGAATACCTATATGTAACGCCTTAGAATTTGGGTCTGACGGCGATAATGAGTCATAAATGATCCAGTCGATTGTTTAGTCCGTTGTTCTCGTTCGATCTAAAAGGACTAATTAACCCCAGTTGAGAATATCTTTATGTCTCATTTATATTAAATATTCTATTAAAATCCATCATCATATAGTTATCTCAAATTCAAATCTTTTACAATAATACTTCTAGCAATTATCTTACTTAAATTAGAGAAGTTATGATCCATACCAAACTCTAATATAATAAAATGTCTTCTGTTTTGAATAATAAAACGACTTATTAAAAAAAAATGATAATGTCCCATAATTAAAAATTCGGGTTGGGAATTGCCCCAAATGGTCTTTTTTTGAAACTTATCTTGCTTATATAGTCTTTGACTATTTGACTATTTAAAAAAAAAAGAAGAACACCAAAATTTTTGTTTTACCCCTTTTGCCCCTCTTGAATAATCCCCAAATCTCTCACCCTCTTCAAAATTCGAATTTTGAATATCAATTTCAATTCCCTCTTATCTTTCATAATCCCCTTTCATTTTCTTCTTCTCTTCCTCTTCTTACTTTCTTCTTCTCCTTCTTCTTCTTCCATTCCAAACTCGTTTTCTTCTTCTTCTTCTTTCCATTCCAAACTGTAAGTGGTCTTTCCGGGGGTAAATTACAATTTTGGTCCTCTAACTAGACACGTTTTTCGATTTTAGTCTTGGTTTTTCTCCGGCGACCATTTTAGTCCTGTAAGTGGTCTTTTTTGCAAAAATAGTCCTGAATGCCGGAAAAACCACTTACAAGACTAAAATTGTCGCCGGAAAGACCACTTACAGGACTAAAATTGTCGCCGGAAAAGACCAATTTTAGTCCTGTAAGTGGTCTTTCCGGCGTTCAGGTCTATTTTTGCAAAAAAAAAAACCACTTACAGGACTAAAATTGTCGCCGGAGAAAAACCAGGACCAAAATCGAAAAGGTGTCTAGTTAGAGGACCAAAATTGTAATTTAGCCTCGCCGGCGATAATTTTAGTCCTGTAAGTGGTCTTTCCGGCGTTCAAGACTATTTTTGCAAAAAAAAGAACACTTACAGGACTAAAATTGTCGCTGGAGAAAAACCAGGACCAAAATCGAAAAATGTGTCTAGTTAGAGGACCAAAATTGTAATTTAGCCGGTGGAAATTCCAAAGACATGAAATAATGAATAGAGAGAGGAAAGAAAACATGAGAACGCCCTGCTCCAATGTCACACTGCTGCTACGACCTTCAACAAAGCTCGAATGCTGAGGATCCATTAAAGAACTTACTATATCCGTATGGGGTAAGGCCTGATTTTCGTTTTGTTATCACCCAGACCGACTGTCATTTTTTAAGTAGATTTTTTTTCAGTCATTTTGTAATGGAATTACTATTGTATGCAAATCATGATTAAGATAAATGTTTGTGTTTCTGTAGATGGAAAATTTAACTGCATTGATTAATGATGTCAAGTCAGATGATTCAGATATGCAGCTTAACGCATTGTGTATATTTAGAAAAATACTTGAGATTGGTATCGATTCCTTCTTTTCTGAAGCATCAAATTGTTAGTTTTACTAATTCTTAACAATTTTTTATATTTTAAAATCAATCAATATTTTGTTAGGGCCGAATCCTCCATTTCAACAAGTGATTGAAGCTGACATTGTGCCTCGGTTTGTTTGGTTTCTTTATCTGGAATCCCACCCTCAGCTTCAGGTTGAACCAATTAATTCTTTGCCTTTTGGCTTTTGCAAATACTATGTTTAATTAGTTGGTTATTTATTTGACAAATCTGTGTATTTTTTTTTTTCTCATTGAATCCAGTACGAGGCTGTTAGAATATTTGCCATTTTTGCGGAAAAATCTGAGTACGTTACTTTTTTTAGTTGACCATGGCGTTGTTCCTGGAATTGTCAAGCTACTCCATACTTCTATAACCCGTGTACCGGTAAGGGGAAATAACCTTTTCTTTTTTACTTGATTATTTTCTTTCGTCTGTTTTGCAAGTGTTTTTGAAATAAATGATTGAAGTTTGATTTTGATTTTGATTTTATCTTAGAACTTACAAGTGGATAAAAACGGCTAAATTACAATTTTGGTCCTCTAACTAGACACGTTTTTCGATTTTGGTCCTGGTTTTTCTCCGGCGACAAATTTAGTCCTGTAAGTGGTCTTTTCTTTGCAAAAATAGTCCTGAACGCCCGGAAAGACCACTTACGGGACTAAAATTGGTCTTTTTCCGCGACAATTTTAGTCCTGTAAGTGGTCTTTCGGCGACAATTTTAGTCCTCAGAATTGGTCTTTCCGGCGTTCGGGACTATTTTTGCAAAAAAAAAAGACCACTTACAGGACTAAAATTGTCGCCGGAGAAAAAACAGGACCAAAATCGAAAAACGTGTCTAGTTAGAGGACCAAAATTGTAATTTAGCCGGATAAAAACTTATCTTTAGACGTGTGGGGTTGATGGGGTTGGGTAAGTTATTATCGTAGGGTAAGGTGGGGTAAGGTAGGGTAGGGTAGATGAGTGGTGGGGTAGGGTAGAGTATGGTGGGGGGAGAGGTAAGGTGCGGTGGAATGATGAAAAGGAGGGGTAGGGTGCTAGGGTAGGATTGGTTGAGGTGTTGTAGGGTTGGTGTTGTGGTAATTGATGATAGTCGACCCTCCTATGCATTGCACACCCTTTTCACATCATTTTATAGCATTCCGAGCTGTATTTCTATCATTTAGATGCTATTTCATGCTATTTTCATCACTCACGGTTCCACATCGCACATATTACAAAATCTCATTTTTATCGTAAAATGTGGACATTTTTATAACACACACGGGGTATGCGGTACCCTATGGGAATTACGGTTGTATTTGGTGTTGAGCCTTTCCAGGTCTAGATGATAAAGAAGATGTACACCGACTAAGCGTCTCGGTTTGGTGATGAATGGATTTAGAGAAATGGAGCTAGATGTGATTTTCGAAGAAAATCAGGACAAGAGCATGCTTGCCTCGACCAAGAGCACGCCTGAGTCATCATTTGGGAAGAAAATGGAGCAGTCAGTACAAGCCCACGCTTTCCTCAGTCAAGCGCACACTTGAGGCCCAGTCAAATAATCTAACTTTCTGTTCAGGACAAGAGCATGCTTGCTCATGACAAGCGTACTCGTGAGGTGCATTTGAGATTTCCACTATTCCGACCAAGAGCATGCTTGCCTCAGTCAAGCGCATGCTTGAGCTCCCAGTAAATCAAACAGAATGTTACATAATATGCAGGTGCATGCTTGCCTCAGAGAAGCGCACTCTTACGCACCCGAAATTCTGCACTATAAAATCAAATTTTCAGCCAAGAGAGAGAGATACCTCATACTTTCTAGATTAGAATTAGATTAGGGAAAAACCCAAAAACTCTTCTCTTCACTTTTCTTCATTTCATTAGCTTAAAAAATATAATATTAGCTCTTTATTCTCAAAATTGAAGTGTTATTAAGCTTGGGCTTTCTTCTAAAATGGTGAATTCATCATTCCATTGGTGAATCTCCATGGGATTGAACCTAAGTTGATGCTTTTTACTTAATTAAGGTATAATTCCGAATTTCCTTTTAATTTTCTACTTCATGGCTTTAATTAGTTTAATTTCCTCTTTGCTTTGTGTTTTTGTTGAAATCATGAGTAGCTAAACACCCTTGTGGCTTGGGTGATGTGAATTTGGGATAGATTTCTTGTAATTACTTGGGATTCAAGTTGGGTTGTCTTTTATGTTCTTAATTTGTTCAAGTTATGGTGATTGATCTTCATGGGTGTGGTTGATTCGCGACTAATTGCATAATCTAAGTGTTAATTCGATGCCTAATCGTAAGAATTGACATGGAACTAGTCACCATGAACACATAGTAAAATCATCTAGAGATAGAATTGATTTCTAATGTGTGTGTTGCCTAATCTTGAATTGAGAATTTCATAGTCCTTTAATGCATGACCATTCATCCTAATCTAGTCATAGCCGATAGGTTTGGTGTTTGGTTGTAGTACGTCAATGCGAGAGATCGATTGACGTGAATTTAGTGAATTGCACCTTGAATGTGTTGAGAGCTCATAAGTTAAACTTGATTCCAAGTAGTTACGAGAATTCATATCTAGCCCATTGGAACATCACCCGAGCCACCTCGTTCCATATCATTTTACTGTGTGATTCTATTTGCACCTTTTTTCCGTTTTCATAACTTAGTCTTAGTTGTTTTATTTTTGTAGTTAATTAAAAATCACTTCTCAAGTAATGGATATACCTAGACTAAATGTTTGGATTGCTTTGGTACTCGACTAGATTTCTCCCTATGGATACGACCTTGCTCACCTATCTAGATCACAATTGACCCGGTACTCTGCCGGTTAGATTGGAAGCCTAGTGAGGTCGATCAAGCTTCTTTAGATTAGTAATGTAAAAGGGGTGGGGTGGTGTTGTGGTAATGTAAAGGGGGTAGGGTAAGGTGGGGTGATGTAAGGTAAGGTGAGTGCTGAGGTTGGCAAGATACGGGGTGAGGAAGGGTGGGGTAAGGTTGGTAAGGTAAAGTATTATAATAGGATAGGATGGATGGGGTATGGTTGGGTAGGTGGGTGGTGTGGCATGGTTGGGTAATGTAGGGTGCGGTGAGGTGATGTGTAGGGTGGCTTAAATCTAAGGATGAGTAGGTTAGGGTGGGTAGGTAAGGGGAGGTAGGGCTACCACACCCCACCTCAGTGACCTCACCTAACCCTACCCTATTGTACCACACCACCTTGTCCTACCTCATCCTCTCCTGCTGCCCATCTTACCCCTTACCACCCACCATACATTCGGTGTGTCACCTACTATGTAATTTGTTCCATCACATTCTTTCACGTTTTGACAGTACTAACGAAATGAGTTCGTTCATTCAATTCCATTCTTTTGATTTCAGTCCGTTCTTACGAAACAAACACACCATTACTGTTTTATCACGCTACGTGATCAGTGTAAAATTTCAATTCTTAAGGCATTTTTTTGCTGTCATGTTTGCGTTTAGGCTATTTTGGCTTTGGGAAATATAGCCAGGAAGTCCCCAAAACAGGCTATTTTGACTTTGGGAAATATAGCCAGGAAGTCCCCAAACCTATGCGATGTACTCTTTCGAAATGGGGCTTTGGAACAATTGCTGGCTTATCTTACGGAGAAAAACATAAATTCTACTCTTCGAGCTGCCATTTGGGCATTACGCCAATTCTGCAACGCAAAGCCACATATGAAATATGAGATGGTCAGTTTGTATTACATTTATTAATCTACGGATAATTCTTTTGTCATAGTAAATATTTTGCTTTTAGGAATTTCAATCCATGCATAGAGAGCTAGTTGCATATGTGTCAAATGTGAACAATTGTAACCTGTGGAAATGTTCAATTTGTAGGTTAATCAAGTCCTTCATTTTATTGTAGAACGTCTGCAATCAAGTGACGAACAAATCTTAGTTAATACGTGTTGGACACTCGGATCTCTTTGTGAAGTCGAAACCAGTAAAAGTCAAGTTGTTATCATGCCTGGTGTTTACCCCAAGTTGATTGAACTGTTAGAGTAAAAGTTTTTCCTTCTTGTTTTGCTTTTTTAGTGACCCAATTACCAAATCTACCATTATGCCACCATTGTGATAACCGACTTTTCCACAGTCAGTCGATTTTCGGTGTGGTGTCATATATGGTAAAAACATCCTATTTTATTGTATTCTAACTTTAGCTATGTTACACTAGCATTTTTTATTTTATTTTTTATTGAGATGTTTATGTGAATAGTACGTTTTTGCATGTCAGTCACAAATCTCCTTACTCGTTATTCCTGCACTTGAGACAGTGGCAAACATTGTTTGTGGCGATGAAATCCAAACTCAGGTATGAACTCAAGAAGTTTTTTACTCTCTAGACTCTAGCTAGGCGAATGTCTTGTTTTTATTATGCTAAACTTAATGAATTATATAGCAAGATCTACTTCTTTAATCCTTAGGATTGGATAAGAGTAATGGCATAAACCTTGATGCTATACTAGTAAAAGTATTTTTTGGACATTAAATTAAATACGTTTGGTATGAACTTTGAGGTTGCAATGACTTAACAGTTATTACGTCATAGAAGAGGTTTGCAGCAACCCGGCCTGTTCCAACAATTTAAATGTACTCTTTGAAACAAAATAAAACGTCTAATGATTGTCCCGGCCATTGCAGCACATAAAATGCTTGTTTTGTGCATAATGGGTTATTTTTTTTGACCTGATGATTCGATCAGCGCATAATTGATTGTGGAACACTACCTAAGCTCTGGAGGCTTTTACAAGGTGACCATGACAACAACATAAAAAAGGAGCATGTAAGGTTGTTTCAAATATTGCAAACGGCAACAACCACCAAACCCAGGTCCTTCGAAATTCCTGCTTTGTCTTTAACACACACACAAACACACACACACACACACACACACACATATATATATATATATATATATATATATATATATATATATATATATATATATATATATATATATATATCTTGCTCTTTATTGATTCAGTGCAAAAGTGAAGCAGAGATACATTTGCACTTGTAGTTTTCACAAGAGAATGAATGCTACTGCATTTTTAGCATTTTGCATCCTTATTTCTGCAGGATGTTGTTGGTTATGGCATAGTATATTTGCTTGTTGATCTCTTTGAAAGTTCAGATGTTGAAATCAAACAAGAGGCGGCGAGGGTGATTTCAATTGTTACATCAAACGGTACTAATGAAACTATAAAGTAAGATATATCATTACCCCGAAACCTTACTCGATCTGTTTTAGGTTTGGTTGTTTTGAAATTAAAGGCGACTAAATGTTTTGATATTTGTTTGTAGGATTGTGAGTGAAAAATGTGTGAAGCCTCTATGTGACATGCTCAAGTGTTCTGAGTCGGTACTTGTCGCAAAATGCCTTGAAGGCATTAATTAAAAAAGCATTCTTAAGGTTTGGGAATCAGAATCAGATTCGAATTCAGGGAATTCCAGAAATATTAATTTTTATCTTCAAAGGATTAAAGAAGTTATAAGGGCTTAAAGAAAATCAACAATCTTCAGTATGATGATGACGTTGAGGTTTCTCACATGGCGAGGGCGATTCTGGTGACTTATTGGCCTGATTATGTGGATATATTTTTTTCGAAAGAAGATTAATAAGCATTGAGTGTAAAAGAAATGAAATTTGAAGCCAATATTTTACTTTCTCAAATAAAAACTCCCCGAGTGCTTAAATTATTTAACTGTAATCATTTCAAAGTTATTGTACAAACAAAACTGCATTTTTCTAGAAAATCTTTTCGCCGCTTCCTGGGTCATATACGCCGCCTCGGTGTTTGATCATTTCCCTTCAATTCTCTTTTAAATCCGTTGTACCGTTCCATTTTAACAACGTTTCACTTTATAATTTCACACAAATGTATAAAACCTAGTTCAAATCATAAAAGGTGTTATTGCAAAATAATAAGTTGTTACGGAAAAGAGTCTTCGGGATGGTTTTGTTACTGAAAAGAGTCTTCATGATGGTGTTGCTATGTATTATTAATAAAATGTTTTGCATGATGGTGTTACTGTGTATTTTAATAAAATGTGTTACCGCAAAGGTGTCACTACAAAAAGCACTAAAATACATACTGTGAGAATAAGGTGTACATAAAATGTGTTGCTAGTTCTAAAAAAAAAAGTGCTACTGAGAGAATAATGTGTTATTGCAAAGGTGTTACTACAAAAAGTCACTAAAATACATACTGTGAGAAAAAAGTGTTACTGCAAAGGTGTTACTACAAAACGTCACTAAAATACATACTGTGGGAATAACGTTTTACAACAAAAACTCACTAAAAAACATAATGTGTCAGTGTGAGGGTGTTACTGTGTATTGTTAATAAAAGGTGTTACTGTGAGACTATTATTCTATACGTAATGTGTTACCATCGCTATGTATTATTAATAAAAGGTGTTACTGTGAGGGTTGATGAGAGTCAAATTGGCTATCATTTACTATGTAATTATACCCCGTTTATACATCGTTTATATGTTTCCGGATACTTTTGGTTGTATTTTGGTGTTTATTACACCTTGGTTATCATTTCGAGACCTAGGACGTAAAGTCCGAAAATCTTGTTATTTTTTGGTGTTTTGATGCATTCTCAGTCACCCTATGTCCTGTAGGGGGTATACGTTTGGTTTATCGTGATATTGTGCAGTACTTAGGTGTTCGAGATGGCCGGAAGGCGAGTTACGAGGGTAGGAGCGTGTGACCGAAGCTCAAACGTTCCAACGGATCAAAACTCGTTGGTGTTGTAACCATACCTTAACTTAATCTGCATTGTCGTCCAACTTGCAGGCATTTCCTTGGCTGGTCATCTTCATGAAAGTTGTATACAATTGAGTTAGCTTTCCAATGCATTTTGAATCACTCGATTTGGAGGTCTACACACAAAGTTATGACCGATTTACTGAAGATGTATCAGCAGGCCGGCGCCTATAAGTAGTAGGCCACCGCCTACAAGATGCTGGGAGCTACGGATATCTGCTGCCTGTCATAGGCCACGTCTTACGAACTGTTTTGCTTATTTTACCCTTTTAACACTATAAATACCCACTAATTCGTTTTAGGTCATTTCCAGATCGGGTTTTCAGCTTTTTTTTTTTGCACTTTTTCTTCATGTTCTTATGTTTAGATTAGTTTGTACATATTTTAGCATAGATTAGATTTAATTTTGTGTAATTTGATGATCGATGCTACTTGGCTATTGCTATTCAATTTGGATTTTGTTTTTCTTCCGTTGTTCTTCATCTCCGTTTCCGGTAATTTCAATTTCTTGCTTTAAATCTTGATTCTTCTTATCTTTAATGTTGATTTCTTGTTATTTGGTTAATTATGAGTAGGTAAACCGTTTTATAGTCGAGTTATGTGAAAATCTTCGAAATCGAACCCTAGATTGTTCTTAGGGTGTTCTTGGTGTTTGATTTGATTATTCTCGATGTTACCGTAGTTCTAGAAGTAATCACGTTTGTTGAATTGATCACTCTATAATCGTATTTCACGTATCGTCATTATATATGTATTTTGCGAGAGGATACAAGAACTGGGGTTCTAGGATCACCCTGTAAAACCGACTGAGTTGTTTAGATTCGGTTTCATGCGTGAGGTTTATATCAACATAGTTGAGCGTTTCATTGAACGTAGACCGTGTTAGGTCAGTTAAATCCGGTCAGCGGATTGCTGAACCTGACATAGGAGGGTAGATTATTGAAATAATGTCTATTCTGGAATTAGGAAACGACACCCTTCGAGTGACATCAAGAATGTTTAGGTAAGTAAAAAACACCTCCGGATCAAAGTAGGGTTTGTGAGTATTAGATTGGATCATAGCTCGGCTATCTCATTTTTCTTAGTTTAAACTCTTTTATTTTGTATATATTTAGTTTGTAAAACCGGTGATCTGACAAATCACCATGTCTCGTAGTTGTGTAGGCCTAAACTAGGAACGATACCAACTTTGATACTTGACCGATTCCCCTGTGGGATACGACCTTGCTCACCATTTATAGTACAACCGACTCGGTACCGCCGGTTAGAGTTGGCTATGCTGTAAAACGGCCATCAAGGGTGTTACAATATACGTAAGGTGTTACTGTCACTTTGTAATGTTAATAAAAAGTGTTACCGTGAGTGTGTAAGAGTCGTTGTGATGTTGTTACTGTGTATTGTTAATAAAATGTGTTACTGCGAGAATAAAGTGTTACTGCAAATAGTCATTGAAATACATAATATGTTAGTGTGAGGGCGTAACTGTATATTGTAAATAAAATGTGTTACTATGATAGTGTTATTGTATAAGTAATGTACACTGTCAGTGTGTATTAATAATAAAAGATATTGTAGTATATGTAAGGTTTAAATGTCACCATGTATTGTTAATAATAAGTTTTACCGTTAGTGTGTCACTGTGAGGTGTAACTGTTAATAAAAGATTTTACTGTACATGTAAAGTGTTAGTGTCACTTATTGTTAGTTAATGTGTTACCGTGAGTCACATGTGTTACTGTATACGTAAGGTATTACCGTCACTGTGTACTATTAATAAAATGTTTTACTGTGAGAATGTTACTGTAAATGATGTTACAATCGTAGTTGATACAAATATTATTTCGGATTTCGAAAATTACGTCGAAAGAGTATAATATGTGAAATCAAAATAAAGAGGGAAAAATATGAATTATGGTGAATATTTATTTAATGATCGGAGGTTTTTTTTGTTAAAAAGCGATCTTTTATTTCAAATCATTGGAAAAGCTCCCAGCAATACAAAGGAAATACAATCATTTGCAAAGCATCATAAACTAGAAATAAAATGAGACAAAATAGCTAATCTTCTAGGCTCCAAGCGAGTCGTAAGTCTTTCGCTCGTTTAACCGCTTTCGAAATGAACACCTGAATTGGTGGCCTTTCCTCTTAAGGGTCATAGATCGCTTTATTTCGCCAATGTCAAACGCCATAACACACATCGGAGGTTTAACTAAAATGTTTACTGTTGTTTAAAAAATTGAATAAGAGAGAGGTATTAATAATTTTCTTTTTATCACCGGGCTTCTACAAAAAAGAAAAAGAAAAACTAAAAAAGTGTGTGTTTACTAAAAAAAAAAAGGGGGAAAGAAAAAGCTAAATAGCATTCAGCGATTGCGAGCGTGAATTTTTTTATTTCTTTTTACAGTTGAAGGGAAAAACATTATAACTATTTACAACCACACAAGAGTGGACTAACACACCACATAATATAAATATAACTTTCATATAGAGGAAAACTACGTTGGAGGACTGTTGGGACAGATTGCCACACTCTTAATGTATAAGAAATAAAGTAGCGCTTTTACTGGCACCAATTGGTTTTAGTACAACGGTAAAAAAAAAATTGTGCAAGTGTTGGGAGAGATTGCCCACACTTGAGGGAGGTGTTGGGACAGATTGCCCACACTCTTGAATGAAAAAATTGTGCAAGTGTTGGACAAATTGCCCACACTTGAGGGGGGTGTTGGGACAGATTGCCCACACTCTTGAATGAAAAAAATTATGCAAGTGTTGGGATGATTGCCAACACTTGAGAGGGGGGTGTTGGGACATATTGCCCACACTCTTAATGTATAAGAAATAAAGTAGCGCCTTTACTGGCACCAATTGGTTTTAGTACAACGGTAAGCGCTTGATCTTAACAAGGACTCTCAATAATAACTTTTCTGGTCTCAGCACCCCATCTCTAGCCATCTGAGCTAGGTCTCATCAGCCAGCGAACGTGAATTTGATCATGGAATTTTAATCTAATGATATTTTTTATTTTATATTATTTTTTGCAACTTTTTTAAAATTATGTGTTATATTTTAGAAGAATTAAGGATAAGGATAACATTTGGAATATTTTTGAGTAACATGACAGCCACATATTTTTCATAAGGGAGAAGGACAACTTTTATATATTTTATAGCTTGTAGGACAAAACCCAAAAAAATAAATAATTAAATAAATAAAATAAAATTCGCGGGCATGGCTTAGATCATACCTGTGATTTTTTTTTTCAAACGCTCATACATTTTGATCTAGAGATCCAAACGCGATAAAAATGTCACTGAATTTTTTATTTTTTGATGCTCTACTTTTTGAGACTTGGTTCGATATAATTACATATTTTTTCGTGAGATTCACTATCGAAATTCACTCAGTGAATATCTCCGCGAATCCCAAAAATCAGTGAATTTCGAATAATAATGAATTTCAACAGCGGATTTTCTGAAATCACGTCGAAATATGTTGAATGTGGTCTTAAAATAAAGAGAATGAAAAAATAAAAAAATTGGTGAATTTTTTTTTTTCAAATTTGGAGTTCTAGATCGAGATATATGAGTATTTAAAAAAGATGAATAAGAGAGAAAGTGTGTTGATTTTTATTTTTATAAATGCTCCAGAAAATTAAATTAAATAAAATAAAATAGTTTTGGCCTTTATGCAAAAGTTTCAAAAAACTGTTCTTCTCCTTAATTGATGAAACGTTGATGTCATTCTCCTTCATTCCCCCTTAATTTTTTTTTTATTTTTTTTTTTAGAATTTCAAATGAATATTATAAATTGCAATCCACCAAACAAGCAAACTTCGATTACATGAGAAGGGATGAAGAATCATTGCTCAATGCATTCTCTTTTAATGATTTATGTCATATGAATGTTGGAGTAGCTTCATCGAGTTTGGATTCACGTCTGTGGTCGGAAATTGTTGGAATTACCTCTTGGGTGATTTGGAATGCAAGAAACAAAATCATTTTTAGCTCTCTTGTATTAAACCCGGAAAGTTTGTTTAGAGATGTGCAGAGTTTAACTTTTTCTTGGCTCTCGAGTGCTCAATGGCTCAAGAAACTAGACTGGAAAGAATGGATGGCGAATCCGATGAACACGGCTACTTGAATTGTGTAATTAAAATAGTAGACTGGTATCCCTTGTGGCTGGATCAACAAACTTTCAAAAGTTTTGGCTGCGGGTAAATAGATTGAATTGGACGAATGGAAAATAAGTGCAAGATCACAGGTGCAGATCAAACTTAGTGCATGTTTTGAAATGGTCTATTTGGGAATCTTTTCTGGACTTTTATGGAGGTGTAAATTTTGCAGCTGCTTTTTATATAAGGAATGGATCGAATTGAGAGCATGTGAAAACAAGTGCAAGTTCACAGGTGCGGTTCAAATTGCAGATGCTTTGTAATGGTCTTTTGTGGAATCTATTTTGATCTTTCAATGGAGGTGTAAACTTTATGTTGTTTTTTTTCAATGGAGGTGTAAACTTTATGTTGTTTTTTTTTTTTGGCTGCGCGATTTCGTTGTCTTTTAGAACTTCGGTGCTTTGTAATATGTTTTTAGCATGTTGCTGATAATATAAATTTTGGCTGTTCAAAAAAAAAAAAATTATGCACTAAAAAGTAGATTTTAGTCGATCATATATCTCTTTAATGAATGTTACATATTCAAATAAATGGATTCATTGACGAGGTAGAAAATTCTATTCAATATAAATGGATTCATTGACAATGGTATAAAATACAAATTCTAGTAATATTAAAACAATACAAGCAAATGTAGCGATTTAACCAAGAGGTTTCAGGTTCGGGTCTCACTGAGAACAAAAGTGTGCGTGCGGTTTAAGTTGTACTACCTCCGTCCCAAAATATAAGTCTGTTTGGGGTTTTTCACACAGAATAAGAAAGTTGATTAAATTGATTATGTGTCATTAATATTGATTAAAAAAATCTAAAATGACATTTGATTGTTATTAATACAATGTAGTGGTAAGTGGATGTGTAATTAATAAATGAGAGGTATCTTCTCAAAAAAAAAAAGAGAGGTATTAGAGAAAAACATAATAAATATTCGTTGGTTATCTAAGTGAACTTATATTATAGGATAAAATCAAAAAACTAAATGAACTTATATTTTGGGACGGAGGTAGTATAAAATAAAAAAATTATCCAGCTAAGAGTTGCTACTGGGAGTAGTATCATATGTACTATATCCCTAAGGACCATAACTAACTCCATAGCATTAATTCTAGTCTTTTCAGGAGAATCAATATATCAGCTATTATAAGGTCTACCCGGTCCACTACAAACGTAACAAAATGGTTGAAGACTCTGGAAAGAAGTATAAATGGTTGGACTCTGAGAAGAAGCTGTCGAAGATGACGATGTATGAATACTTGGTCTTGCCCAATCGATTTTAAATAAGTTGATTGTTTTTGGTGTGGTGTCACGCTAAAAACACTCATTTTTGTTGTATTTTTTAAGATGCTGACTAACTTAAACCCTTTGCGTGTCAGTCACAAATCTCCTTTAATTGTTGAACCTGTGCTTGAGGCGCTGGCAGACATCGCAACCAGAGATCAAATGGAAATCGAGGTTCGTAAATCTATCCAAAAAAATATATTTAATTGTCTGAAGATTGTCCCGTTGCAGCAACCAGCAACCATATATTGCATGATGTATCATAATGACGATGACGATGTATGAATACTTGGTCTTGCCCAATCGATTTTAAATAAGTTGATTGTTTTTGGTGTGGTGTCACGCTAAAAACACTCATTTTTGTTGTATTTTTTAAGATGCTGACTAACTTAAACCCTTTGCGTGTCAGTCACAAATCTCCTTTAATTGTTGAACCTGTGTTTGAGGCGCTGGCAGACATCGCAACCAGAGATCAAATGGAAATCGAGGTTCGTAAATCTATCCAAAAAAATATATTTAATTGTCTGAAGATTGTCCCGTTGCAGCAACCAGCAACCATATATTGCATGATGTATCATAATGATTCTTTTTCGGTGATTCAGCGTATAATTGATTTTGGTATGTTTCCTTATCTGGTCGGGATCTGCAAAATGGGGAAGAACGCATGTAAGAAAATTTTCTAATATGACAACAATAATATGACAACAATATGCATGTAAGACAATTTCGAGTATCGCAAGCACTACTAGCAGCAACCAAATTAAGTTTTTTTTTTTTTTTTTTTTTTGAACTCTTTATTGGATTCAATTCAAGAGTGAGATACTTTTGCCCTTAACGAGAATTTGCTTGAGTATTCAATCATTCAGTTTAAACCGTTAATCATTGCATCCCTAGCAATCACGACATCCTTTCATACAAAACCCAAGTTTGCATTATATCAATATATGAATACAAAAACCACATTTGATATTTAATTATGTGTAGACCCGTCCCTGTGTAGGCCAACAAGACCACGACTTAAGGCATTCGAAAAATGTTCAAAATTTAGGGCCTGGATTTTCTTTAATACAATAAGTATTAGTTTAATCACGTGACATATATTTTAAAAACCGTCTGTCTTCTTTCAAAAGGTCTAGTTTTGATAACTTGGCTTAGGGCCTCTACACATCCAGGGACGGCCTTGATTATGTGTTTTTAGTTAATTATATGTCTATTAATAAGTGTAAAATAAAAACATATTGATACATACCTATATTTCGGATTGCATCGGTGTTTCTAAAATACTTTCCGGTAAAATCTTTCTCCCAAGAAGAGGCATTTGACCCGAGCATGCTTCATATGCATTATTTTTTTACCAGAATGCATCCACACCTGCATTAAAAATTCGAATGTGAAAATCTATCTCATAGAGCATCTTCAACCTTTGACGGCAAAGTTTACACCAAATCTTTAGTAGTGTTGTGGCCTACATACTACAACAACATATGTAGACGCCCATAAGAGTTTTGATGATTAAATACCAAGTTCACTATATCCTTGAAATTCCGTTCAGATCTGAACATTTCAGATCTCACCTCGGTGGTGGTAGTTAACTCGAATTTCTCATAGTAAACAGTCCGGTACAGGATTTGTTTATCATAAGGAATATATTTGTACACAAAATATGTCCACACAAGTGATCTAAACCATACAATGTTTTCACGACTCTACCACTCATCCACTTAATCCTTCTTAAAAAAAAAAAAAAAAAAAAAAAAAAAAACAACATTATTAACAATGCTTGGATTAAACTCATGTGACCTTTTGTTGTGTGGATAGAATGTGCGCCTAAATTACTCTTCTTATCTTATCGTAATACTAAAAAGGCAACGGAAGTAAAAAGAAGACTTTAAAAAAAAAAAAAAAAATGAAACTACACTATCCGAATTAAGAACTCATTTTCCAAAACATAATCATTAAATACTAATTAATTGGAGTTTCAAAGAGATTATACCTGTACTTTGTAGATGGAAATGATTTATTAGTGATCGAACACCAAAGTTTTCCGCTAGGGCCGGTGTTGAACCCCTCCAAAAGCTAGCTCCAAGGATCCAAGCAAAAATTTTACTCGAAGAAGACCCAATCTTCTTTCAAGACAATATTCTAAGCATGAATGAAGAAACTACAAACACTTTTTTGAGTAGAAAGGCTACTCAATTAAGACTTAGTCTCCTCAAGATAGGACATATGCCACCTTTTATAGGGAAAAACTAGGGTACAAGCCAACCCTTAATTAGTTACACTTATCATATTGGATGGGCTCTCAAGCCCAAATAGGCCATTTCTTAAACTTTCTTTCTTAACTTAGAGGTGTGCTCATAAAAGTTCAGTTAATCTTATTAAGTAACTAGCTTATTTAAGAAACAATTTAATTATTAAAATCTCTATGACATTTAATAGTCATTTAATTAAAAACAATCGTATTTTCTTGATTACCATATATTTTATATATAAACCATGACTTATTATTTTTTACGAAGAAATAATTTTTCACTAACCTCTTAGATACTTGCATTTTAGGAAAAACATATTTTTTCCATTATTTAATTTATCATAAAGATTCGCAGGTAAATTAGACATAGATACCGGCACTACAATTAATCTTGACTCCTATTTTGCGTTGCAAGACCCGACACCCAATAAAATTAGACTCACCGACTGCTACGAAGAACCTAAGTCTCTTTTCTCTATTGAACTGTATAGCAGTGACACGAATTCATCACTACTTATGACTTTGCCAATGGGGCAAACGCCAAGCCCCTATCAATCAGACTAAAGCAGAGCACCCAACTATGGAAAAGCGTGGGTTAGGTTAATCAATCCGACCCGAGAGCTGAACTCGAGGAAAAGTATTTTTCCCATTAATCAATGAGTGCTTCTTACTGCAAATTACGTGAGACAAGTCAGGGACCATGAACCAATATTCAAAAACTCCAATGATTCAAACAACCGGCCAAACTCCTTAGTTGATCAATCGCTTGTCTCATTAATCTTGCATCATATCACCATAGAGCCGAGACTACACTCTTCCGGAATATAGAACGTATTTACTCCGCTACTCATAGCAGTTACCGAACGCCCACTGATATAACTATATTACCAATAGATAACCATCCACTTACAGTTCATATATGGAGCCATGCATTGTCAATGAGACTTCTCCATAACATCTTATCTTTGAATTACCATTAATCCACTAGTGACCAATATCATATGATCATATCAAAGGTGCGCTCAATCGATCAGTTCTAGGATTAACAACCGAGGGAACCGTCTTTACATTTCCTTTCCAGATTTTGTGGAGTACACATTTGTGAGTAATATTCCCGGCTACCAATCTCGGCATGAGTGATGCAAAATAATCGGGATTAAGAAAAACACATTTTGGCTATATGTACTGCCAACTCTAACACCACCCCTGAACAGACATGAGTCTATACTAACATTAAAAATATGATTCAATCCATAGATAGTCATCTTATGATTCAATTAGAATCTCTCGTTATGGACTTAATACGAGATCATCATAACGAATCGGTCCAGTCCTACTCCTACGTGAACCTTTTCACGTATAATTGTAGCCACTGAGATTAAACCAGAGGTCTTTTCTCTAAAAGCCTTATAAACTAGAAACCACGAGGATTAGTATTTCAACTTGGGTGTGGTGTGTAATGCATGACAATTTCCGACATGCCGCGACACATTATCGACGTTGTGTCAACACTCCTGAAATTTCATTTTTGATTTCAGTGTTTTCCAAATAAAGGTTAAAAGACGAGATATGTTGTATATAGTTTGATTTGGTCTAATGATGCATCCACTGCTACTCAATTTACCACAATATTCTATATAGCACAATAAACATCATTCATTTTGTTGGAACCCATACAATAAAAAATACATCATTTTAATCAATGAAAATAATGAATGTAGTGAAAAATCCACCGTACAAATGGGCAGTGCAAATACCATTTTCCTTTCATTTGACGATTAAATATGATTTCTAGCCTTAAAATTCGGTAAGTAACGTATGTTACTCGATTATTAAGTTAATTTGTTGAATATTATAAAAAAAAAATCTTTTGTGATTTGTGAACTTTTAAAGGCAAGCTAGTTTTTGTATTTTCTTTTGAACGCCCTATAAGTCGTCGAATACATATTTGAGTGTTTTAGTAATTGATGTATCATGTATCTTATTTTTTCCAACTAGCAAAAAGTACGTGCAGTTGCACTTGTTTTGATTAAATATAATTTTTTTTAATCAAGAAAAAAATTATAGTAATGTTAAACATTTTATATTGGTCAGGTATGTTCTTAATTCATAAAATATAGATGTTCTTAAACACAAATTTTATGTTGATCATGTAACAAATCTTACTTGGTGTAGCACAACCAATATGAGTTATTAGATAAAAAATAGACCCTTACCTGTAGAAAAAAACCACCAATGAATTTCCTCGAATTTGATGATATGATG
The DNA here is from genome assembly GCA_026214975.1 of Gentiana macrophylla. Taxonomy (NCBI): domain Eukaryota; kingdom Viridiplantae; phylum Streptophyta; class Magnoliopsida; order Gentianales; family Gentianaceae; genus Gentiana; species Gentiana macrophylla. The sequence goes on from CM047811.1 coordinate 114,882,123, forward strand.
GTCAAAGACGGAACCAGGATTGTAATTGGGGGTTGGACTAATAGACTATATCGAGTTCATTGGGTAGCTGGATTAAGAATATTTTATAAATTAAACTGGACTACATAAATATTTTAGTGTAATATTTTTTTTGTTCGGATGAATTTAACCCCTAGAATCATACATGCCTCCGTCCTTGATGGTGGTCCAAATATTGCACCATGACCAACCCAAACTTAATGGTACTTAAAAACAATCCATTTTACATAAAACATAGATTTATTAAGTAATGGTAATTATTATAAAATAGTCGCAATATGTATTTTGAATTGATGAAGGATGCGGATCCCCTACGGTACACATGGTGAGGTGTAAGGTGTTGTGCACCATTCCCGTCCAAATTTTCGCCGAATCCGTCAAAATTTGGACGGATCCTTCCAAATTTGGACGAAGTGAATCAAATTAAAAAGAAAAAAATATTTCGACGGATCCGTCCAAATTTCGACGGATCCAGCGAAAATTTGGACAGAAATGGTGCACAGCACATTGCACCTCACCATGTGTACCGTAGGGGATCCGTTCCCATTGATGAAAGTATTGTGTTTTTCTTTTCATGCGAATCGATAACAAGGTAACACTTTATTGTTCTTGATTACTAAATTGTGAATTTTATTTGGGTGGATAACATGGTTTTCTTTGGGTCCTCTTTATCTAAAAAGTGTGGTATGTCATATTAAGTACATAAATCTTTATATTTATAGCTGCAAATATTTTTCATTAAGGATCAAAAGTCAGGCTTCAAAAAATCTATGGTTGATAATTTATTATTTGTTTTCAGAATCGCTAACATGCTCATTTACATTTATTTTAGTGTGTGGATGATATTCTTAGTTACAAGAAACTATGTCAATCTAATTTTCATGTTTATTAAGTGCTAAATTCAAGGTTTGCTCTGAAAGACCTTGGTCTTGTAACACACTTCTTGGATATGGAAGCTTATAGAGACATGAATGGCAGGTACCTCACTCAAAGCTCCTATAAAATCCAATGGCCTCAAAGACTAATTAAATCTGGACAACCTTAAACCCCGTCCAACTCCTATGATTACCGGAAAGAAGATTGTGAAAGAAGAACCACTCAATGATCCTAGAATTTACATAAGTGCAAAAGGTGGCCAACAATAACCCCACTTTTGCCACGACAAATATCACCATTTGTTCACTGGCAAGCTATTAGGAGACTTCTAAAATATGTCAAGGGTACCTTAAACTATAGTCTACACTTCAAGCCTTCACCTAATATAATCTTGCGTGTATGTGTGATAATATGTATTTTTATTCTATATATTGTAACTTCCCCAGACCCCGGGTCTGGTAGCGCTAAATGAATCATAAATGGTCTGATCAACTGCTTAGACCGCCATCCTCGGTTGGTCTAAAAGGGCTAACCTAGTTGACAAGATATTTATGTCTCATACTTATATGGGGGTGAGCAGAACTTTAATTTACCGATGTGGGACTTTACATTCCCCCCCCCCCCCCCTCCGCGCTTATAAGGGACTGGCGTCCTCGCCAGGACGGCAAAGACTTGTCCCAGTGGATTTGTCCCAGTTCGTCCCTACCATAAGATTCTAGAGGTGCCCCCTACCGTCTCTCACAGTGTGGAACTTAGTTCCGTATAATAGTCGGCTCTGAATAGGGACTGGCGTCCTTGCCAGGACGGCCAAGACTTGTCCCAGTGGACTTGTCCCAGTTCGTCCCTACCATAGGATTCTAGAGGTGGCCCCCACCGCCTTTCACGGTGTGGCGCTTAGTTCCATATGATAGTCGACTCTGAATACCATTCTGTAACGCCCCAGACCTGGTAGCACTAAATGAGTCATAAATGGTCCGATTAACTGCTTAGACCGCCGTCTTCGCTTTGCCTAAAAGGACTAACCTAGTTGACAAGACATTCTCATATTTATATGGGGATGAGCATGACTTTACTTAATTTACCTACGTGAGACTTTACATATATTTTATTTTCTTGATCTGCTATTCTATATATTTTAATGTCGTCTAAATTAAAATAAGAACTTGAATAAAAATTCCGTAAAATTGAAGTTATATATGTTTGACTATGTACGCATTATGAAAAATCTATTATATTATTATAATGTAATTAACATCCCGTTTTGCAAAAGAAAAACAAATAACAACAACATCCTTTCAATCCATCTATATTATTATCTATCATCTATAACAAATTTATCTATTTATGATGTGATTTAATCCAACAGTTTTGTAGCTCACATTTTATTAAGACCAAAGGAATATAAATGAACTTACCTATATAAACTTAAACATAGCAAATTCTGAGAATACTCGCACAAAGAATTTTTACAATAACAATAAAGCATTTATTATCAATTCCACAATATTTTATAATTATTTTCAAATCCAAGCTCAACTTCAATTAGGTTAGTTGAAATTCTAAAATAAAAATAATATATAATAACATACGAATTGAAACCAAAGCCTCAAGAGGATTGCGAGGATTCAATCTGTGTCATTCGATCAACACCCACCACCACCACCACTGGTGGCGTTATGATACTGAAACTTGTTCATTTGATGTAACGCCTCGTTCCCGGACACCGAGTACTTATCCGGAAAAAAAACGTTCGGCACGTATAATAATAAATAAATTCGATATTATACGTAAGCCTCTACTACGTCGTATCGAGTTTAGCAAACGGAAGCTAAAAAGACTCTGCAAAACATCATAAATGCAACTAAGAATAGATTACAAACCGACTAAAGGTAGAAGGTTTAATTAACTTACAACGTACGATATTCCAAAAGAAAAGTTACAACAAACTTGTTTTACAACCTTGAAAAAGAAAGTACAACATCTATCTAGAAAAGCTAAACAACAAGTCTAGTACTACATTTAATAAGTAAGAGAAACTGAAACATCATCCAAGCATCAGCAAGGCATCATCGTCACGTATTATTATCAAACTCTTCATTGAGCTCAAGTTTAACTAGTTCATCTTTTTACCCCACAATGCATACAAAGCAAAATGCAAATGAGGTAAGTACAAAGTACTTAGCAAGAGTAAGAAGCTAATGTATAATTAAGTCTTACAACGAAAGGTTCACTTTATTATTATTAAGTTATCTTTGTGAGACCGACTCAATTCTAGGGTTCATTTCATGTTCATCAACATGTCGTGACTAACTGTTACTAGCTTAACCTATCTTTGTTACATCAGCAATCAAGGGCACTACGCATGATGATATCCACCATGAGATATCGTTTGCAACCTATCAGTGGATCATACCAATAGCCACGGGGGAAAGCCCGATAGCGTACACGTTCGGTGAAGTCCCTCCGTACGTAGGGTCTAGGACTTATGGGGTGATGTTCCTCCGTACGTAAGGTCCAAAGACTTACAAAGTTATTCACTTTATCTGAACGCCCACACATCGCGATATAGACTTGTGCCTTACTAAGAATAACATGATGTTTAGTGATGTGATCCGGTTCATGCTCGGAGGATACCATCATTCGTGCTATTTATTGATATTATTTAATTAATTAGGAGTTGGTTTTATTTTATATTAGATTTTTTAGCACTTTATTTATTTATTCTTTTATTAGCCAATAGGAACATTTCGTTTCTGGCCAATAGGAAGTAGGCACATTTTTCATAGTGGGCATTTATCCCACATTGCTTTTTAGTTTCTAGTTCTTTTGGTTGTAAGCCTATATAAGGCAAACACTAGCTATTCATTCGGTACACAATTATTATATGAAAAATCAGTTTATTGAGTTTTACTCAACCAAGTCGTGAGACTTGAATATCACTTGCGAGTGAGAACTTTCTTCGTCGTAGAAGGTTCACCCTTTGAGGATTTACCAGAATTGTGAGCATTTGTTGGGCGTTCTCTGCCTACGATTTAGTTGGATTACTAGGTCTAGGATCATTGGCTCGTCATTGTTCCCCTTAGTTACTTCCTGGGCAAAACATCAGATCTGGTTCCCGAGGAGGAACCAAGCGGATTGCCACCATTACGTGGCGTGGAGCATCACATAGACTTTATTCCTGGAGCGGTGTTGCTAACCGCTTGACCTATCTATCGTGCTAATCCGAGGAAACTAAAGAAATCCAAAGGCAAGTGACGGAGCTGTTGGAGAAAGGAAAATCCAAGAATCTATGAGTCCTTGCGCGGTTCCGTAATCATAGTCCCCAAGAAAGGAGGTGAATGGCGAATGTGCACTGATTGTCGAGCAATCAATCAAATCACTATGAGGTATCGCTATCCTATTCCTCGTTTAGATGATATGTTGGATGAATTGTGTGGTGCTAAAATTTTTACTAAAATCGATTTGAAAAGTGGCTATCATCAAGTGAGGATTCGTGAGGGTGACGAGTGGAAAGCGCATTCAAAACTAAATTTGGTTTATATGAGTGGCTTGTCATGCCTTTTGGTTTAACTAATGCACCTAGTACTTTTATGAGGTTAATGAACGAGGTGCTTAGAGAGTTTATTGGTAAGTTTGTGGTCGTTTATTTTGATGACATCCTGATTTACAGCCAAGATATGGAACAACATATGAGCCATTTACGGGTCGTTTTGGAAACTCTTAGGAAGTAAAATTGTATGCTAACCTTAAGAAGTGTTCGTTTTGCTTGGATAGAGTTGTGTTTCTTGGCTTTGTTGTGAGTTCACAGGGTGTTGAGGTCGATAGAGAAAAGATCAAAGCGGTGGAAGAATGGCTGAACCGACCAATTGTGCAGAGGTTCGTAGTTTTCATGGCCTTGCGGGTTTTATAGCGATTTGTCAAGGATTTCAGCACCTTGGCCGCACCCTAAATGAGTTGGTGAAGAAGAATGTTCCTTGGCGGTGGGGCCCGAAGCAAAGGAAGCTTTTGAAACTCTTAAAGCTCGTTTAATTACGCGCCCCATTCTTGCTTTGCTCGATTTTGATAAACCTTTTGAACTTGAATGTGATGCATCGGGTGTGGGTATTGGTGGTGTTTTGATTCAAGAGTCTAGACCAATTGCATATTTTAGTGAGAAATTGAAAGGTGCTCATTTGAATTATGCTACCTATGATAAGGAGTTGTATGCTTTGGTTAGATGTCTTCAAACTTGGCAACATTATCTTCGACCTAGGGAGTTTGTTATTCACACTGATCACGAGTCCCTTAAGTATCTTAAAGGTCGGGGGTAAGTTGAGTAAGCGACATGTTCGTTGGATGGAATTCATTGAATCTTTTCCTTATGTGATTAAATACAAAAAAGGCCAGGATAATGTGGTAGCTGATGCATTATCTCGTAGATATACTTTGATTACTACCATGCAAACTAAATTTCTTGGTTTTGAATTTATTAAGGCATTGTATGCTTTAGATCCTGATTTTGGTGAGATATTTGCAAAAACTGAGCATGCGGCCGATGGCCATTTTTATAGGAACGAGGGATTTTTATTTCGTGATAATGTTATCTGCATTCCCCAATGTTCCTTGCGTGAATTGCTGGTTAGGGAGGCACATGGTGGCGGCCTTATGGGTCATTTTGGTGTTACTAAAACCTTAGACATGCTTAAGTCACACTTCTTTTGGCCTAAAATGAGAGTTGATGTTACACGTATATGTGATGCTTGTCTTGTGTGCAAATCGGCTAAGTCTAAGTCCGCCCCCCACGGTTTGTACACACCACTCCCTATTCCCACATCCCCTTGGACTGATTTATCTATGGACTTCGTGTTGGGATTGCCCCGTTCAGCGAGTGGTAAGGATGCGGTATTTGTTGTGGTGGATCGTTTTTCTAAGATGGCTCACTTCATTGCATGTAATAAAACGAATGATGCATCTAATATTGCTGATTTGTTCTTTAAGGAAATTGTTCGTTTGCATGGGGTACCACGTACTATTGTGAGTGATCGTGATGTGAAATTTATAAGTCATTTTTGGAGAGTTCTTTGGCAACGTTTGGGTACTCAATTGTTATTTTCAATCGCTTATCATCCCCAAACGGATGGTCAAAGCGAGGTGGTAAATCGAGTTTTGGGTCAATTACTTGCCGTGTGGTGATCCGGAAAAATTTGAAAAATTGGGAAAATTGTTTGCCATATGTTGAGTTTGCTTATAATCGTTGTAAACATTCGCTACTCGTTTTACCCCTTTGAGGTCGTCATAGGTTCAACCTGAAACACCTTTTTCTTTGGCTCCTTTGCCTGCAGGTATGCATGCTAGCTTGGATGGTGAGGAGAAGGCGGCCTTGGTCAAGGAGTTGCATGCGGACGCTCGGCGGCATGTGGAGAATGCTACGGCTCGATATGTGAAGCAGGCAAACAAGGGCCGCAAGGAAGTTATCTTCGCACCCGGGGATTGGGTGTGGCTGCACTTTCGCAAAGATAGGTTTCCCAAGCACCGGAAATCTAAGTTACATCCTCGTGGTGATGGTCCTTTTGAAGTGCTAGAAGCGGCGTCAACGACAATGCCTATAAGGTTGCTATTCCACTGAGTGGGCGTCTCTCGGCACCATCAACGTCTACGATTTGATGCCTTTTGACAACCCCTACGATCCGAGGACGGATCCTTCGCAACCGGGAGGAATGATGTGATCCATGATGACATTCCGACCCATTGGCACCTATGCAGCCCGTGGATCATCTGGTAGTTCGAGATGGGCCAATAACAAGGCTCCAAAGGAAGCGGTTAAGAGAAGCTATGAACAACCTGGTGATAGAGACTTATTCGGAGTTCGGAGAGGCCGTGGAGACGACTGAGGCGCCGACAGTGACACTCCTTCGTCTTTGTCGGACGCCAAGAAGATTATATTCGAAATTGATTAAGTATCGACTTATTTTATTTTGATTATTCAGCTTTTGGTTTGATTATTATTTAATAAAGGTCATTGGGCCTAAGTAGGCTAGGGAAGCCCACCTATGGGGCGCATTTTTCCTAGGGTTTTTTTCTAGTGGGAATTTCTCCCACATTGCTTTTTAGCTTCTAGTTCTTTTGGTTGTAAGCCTATATAATGCAAACACTAGCTTTTTATTTGGTACACAATTATTATATGAAAAATCAGTTTATTGAGTTTTACTCAACCAAGTCGTGAGACTTAAATATCACTTGCGAGTGAGAACTTTCTTCGTAGTAGAAGGTTCACCCTTTGAGGATTTACCAAAGATTGTGAGCATTTGTTGGGCGTTCTCACGCCACGATTTAGTTGGATTACTAGGTCTAGGATCATTGGCTCGTCATTGTTCCCCTTAGTTACTTCACAGGCAAAACATCGATCTGGTTCCAACCGGAATCACATCAGTTGGTAGCAGAGCTCAGCGACTTCGGTGAGCAAATATCCCTTTTAATTTCTGTTTTCCTTTTCCGTAAAATCTCCAAATTGTTCTTGATTCATTACTGTTCATCAAAGAAAAAAAAAAAATTTGCTGCGTTGCTCTTCTTCTTGCTTAAAAAAAAAAAAAAAACATTGATACCTGTTCTTATTTTTTTTCTCCCTAGTATCGTCCTTTATCATCATCAATTCTGGGATTTTATTCTTTCAAAAAAAAAAAGATCGGCTATATTCTTGCTTCACGTTGAACCTATACTTGATCCTTCTTGATTGATCTCTCTTATATATTAATTAATTGCCCAGCCCATATTTTGTTCTTGCCGTGTAAAACACAGGAAGAGTTTTGACCTAATTTGTTCTTTGATTGTTTTATTTTTATTTATTTCCAGCAAGAGTTCGGTCAATCAAAAAAAAAAAAAAAAAAAAAAAAAAAGAGAGAAAGTGCCACATTTTGGACGAAAATATCACACCCAGGTGTGAAAATTTTCACACCCGTGAAATATTACAGTCACCTAATTTCATTACTTCTTCCGTGCCTTTTGCTTCTCACCTTTCTTACTCACATTAGCAACTCTTCCCACACCATCCCACTCATTTCTATACATTTTCTCGGTCCGCACACCTAGTGTCCCTTCTAGAGAGTCGGTTTTGATTGCTATTTACTTTTGCTCGCTCTTCTGGTTACTTTGACAAGGGTACTTTATACGACCTAGAAAGAGGGGAGTGCAAACACATGAGTTTGTGAGGTCATTTCTTTGAGACAATGACAGAAAGAGATAATAGTGTGCAAGATGATGTTGAAAGCGATTTTTTTCGTACACGTTGTTTTATTGGTGAGAGGCTATGCTCTATGATCATTGAACCTGATTTTTGTGCTAACTTAGTTAGTACGTATGTGATTAGTAAATTATCCATTCCTACTATACCCCATCCTCAACCGTATACGTTGACATGGCTGAATGATGTTGGTGAAATGCGGGTTACCCAACAGGCCTTAATCTCCTTCAATCTTGGTAAACTCGATGGTGTAGTTTTATGTGATGTAGTCCCCATGCACATCAGCCATCTATTACTTGGAAGACCTTGGAAGTTTGATAGAAGAGTTACTTATGATGGGTATGCAAATAACTACACCTTGCGCCATAAGGGTAAAAAGCTTACGCTCGTTGCGTTATCCCCTAACGAGGCTCACAAAGATAAGGTTCGGTTCGCTAAAAACTTTGCAGGGCATGTAATGGAGGAAAACGATCGTTTGAAACTTGCATCAAAACAAGACAAAGAATTGATTGAAGAGAAAACCGAGGAGGTTGTGAGTACTCGTGAGGATGAGTTGAACAAGAAGGAAGGTGAGAGAGTGGTGGCGGTGAATGAACCTGAATTAGTGGGTGAGAAAGTAGAGATGTCTGAGGAGTCTATTGTTGAAGAAGAACACGAGGAGTTGATTTTGAATGAGGCACAAGAAGCTGCAGTGTTACTCAATTCTTGTTCCAGCCTTGTTGCATCTTCTTTGCAGGTACATGATGATATGTCAAATGAAGCGGACACCGGGTTGTCAGATACATCCAATGCAGCCCGTATCTCGCCTTTGATTTATCTTATTCGTGATCCCATTAGTGGCAAACCAGATCACACTTTTCATGATCCTTTTGCTGCGCGTGTTGATGATTATCCAACATTGAGTTGTTATGAATATGTTTTGATCACTCCGCGACGTCATCGACATTTATATCAACCCGATGTACACTTTTCACGTTGCTTTAGTGACGCATGGATCGAGATATCGGCGTGCCCTTCATTTGAAGTTGTGTAATCGCACGTTATTTGATCCCGGTATATCATTGCTGATTTTTGCGGGTTGTTCAAGAATGGTGTGCGTTGTAGCTCAATTTTACGATGTCTTATTGATTCGAGGACGAATCCTTTCGAACCGGGAGGGAATGATGTGATCCGGTTCATGCTCGGAGGATACCATCATTCGTGCTATTTATTGATATTATTTAATTAATTAGGAGTTGGTTTTATTTTATATTAGATTTTTTAGCACTTTATTTATTTATTCTTTTATTAGCCAATAGGAACATTTCGTTTCTGGCCAATAGGAAGTAGGCACATTTTTCATAGTGGGCATTTATCCCACATTGCTTTTTAGTTTCTAGTTCTTTTGGTTGTAAGCCTATATAAGGCAAACACTAGCTATTCATTCGGTACACAATTATTATATGAAAAATCAGTTTATTGAGTTTTACTCAACCAAGTCGTGAGACTTGAATATCACTTGCGAGTGAGAACTTTCTTCGTCGTAGAAGGTTCACCCTTTGAGGATTTACCAGCATTGTGAGCATTTGTTGGGCGTTCTCTGCCTACGATTTAGTTGGATTACTAGGTCTAGGATCATTCGCTCGTCATTGTTCCCTTTAGTTACTTCCTGGGCAAAACATCAGATCTGGTTCCAACCGGAATCACATCATTTAGTCTTTTAACTACACAAGTACGTTTAGTATTAATTGTCAACTAGCCAATTAAGTATTTTCAAGTAAGCTCCCTCACATCAACTACTCTCTTTCCTAGACCATTAGACACGAACAAGGCCTAGCAATTACACAGACATCGATGATTGCTAATTCATCAAAGCACAAGCCTATCATGTCTTCCGACGGTCCCGAACTTCAACTCCCTTGAAGAGTACATTCGGTGCCGGAACTAAACGCATCAGAAGCTTAATCAAGGCTTGTTCATGTTCATTTAATGTTATTAGGTCAAGAAACAACATTCAAAACTCATCTCATAGCTTAAAACACAAAACACAACATTCAAACAGTGTCGGGGGGCGCCGAAGCTTTTGGCGTGAGCTAAGAACTCTCTGTTCAGGTCAGGGGGCGCCAAAGGCTTAGGGGTACGCCAAAAAGATAGCAGAAAACTTTTGGTTGGCCTCTGATACACTCAGGGGGGGCGCCAAAAGCTTAGGGGCGCGCCAAAATGGGCAAAACTGCTCTAAACATACAGTTTTTTGCACAATACGATTTCCAACCTATCCCAAACATGATCAACATCAAAATATACATCCAAAAGGTAGCAAAACATATTCTAAACATGCTATAACATATCATCACAACAACATATAGACATGTTTTCTACCCATAAAGCAACACCAAACTCTACTTAAACATCATAAAACTATAAACATACATTAGGAAGAGTCTCTTACCTTTTACCAAGCCAAAAGCAAAGCAAAACCTTCAGAAAGACTGTAGCAAATCTAGGACTTCAACTAGTTGATCAACCAATTGAACAAGAAACAATTGTGATCAAAAGCTTCTAAACAACAAGAACTACGAATTGAAGAATTCTAAGCAATCAAAAAAGGCCAAACTTGAAGATTACCAAAACTAGGGCAAAACTAAACTCTCTCAAAACTGGAACTTTCTTGTACCAAAACGATCATATTGTCCCGCTGATTCCAAATCTTCAAACGATTCTGAAAAACCGATGAAAAACCGTCAAGATCCTTTGAAGATTGTCTTTTGTCTTTTGTTTTCTCCTCTCTGCTTGTTTGAAACCATTATACGAATTATGGGAGTTTTCTGACAACCTCCTAGTTAATGGGAAGTTTTCTCTTGTAGGAAATAACCTCCAGGAGGTTATTAGCTAATTAAATCCACAATGTTTCCCAAATAAAACTTCCAGCCACTAACTCCTATATATATATATATATATATATATATATATATATATATATATATATATATATATATATATATATATATATATATATATATATTTCGAATGTATATATATATTCATCACCTTAAATCTATAAAATATTAAATATAATATTCTATTTCCGTAAAAGACACGTCTGCCATTTTACGAAAGTTCGGGATATTACATTTGACCACCATTAGCTATATCATTCACAGAAGCAACGCTTTCGGTGACATGGTTGCTCGCTCCACCACCATACGTCTGAATCACCCGCGGCTTCGTATCTCAATCTACAAAGTGATGATTCTGCTAGTAAAATCGATCATAACCAATGTTACTGATACATGCAAATCAGAGTCAGGAATTTTCACTCGAATGGGTTGAAAGAGTGTGTTTCATTGATCAAGTGGTTGTATACAGATCATCTTATAATTACATTCATGGTTTATTCATTTTTCTCAAAACTAGCACTGTATTTCATATTACTCCCTCCGTCCCATTTTATGTGTCCATGTTTCTTTTTTGGGATGTCCCAAAATACTTGTCTTGTTTGACTTATTAGGATTGAAGTTCCAATTATACCCTTAATAATTTCTTCTTAATTAATAAGAGTGAGAATACTCACCATTATTATTACCTCATCAATATCCTAAAATTACTTTGAGAAATGAAAAAGGCACGATCAAATTTAGAAATGGGATTACTGGGACTCTGAAAAAAAAAATTGAGTTTCACTTCTCTCCATGTTCAAACACTGTTTTTTTTTTTTACCTTCATATCATTATCTTAACAGGTGCTTTCTTCATTTTTGCACTTTTACAATCACTCAGTTGTGCCTTGCACATTTATTTTCATCCAAGTACCAAAAATTGGTTATTACGATCCTATTCTCAAATAATAGTGCAATTGCCTTGCATGTCTGTTTTTATATATATATATATATATATATATAGTATATATATATATATATATATATATATATATATATATATATATATATATATATATATTGTTGCAATGAACATTTTCTATAATCCAAACTCGTGATTATTTTGGTGTTCTTTATGAAATTCAGCGGAGGAATGGAGGCTGATCATTCAAACTCACTTTTGCGCCTGTGTCTTTTTTTTTTTTTTTTTTTTTTTTCTTGAACCCACAAAAAGGAGCCATTAAAACCAAAAGAATGAGTGGAATATGTACCACATTTTTGTAAGGAAATAGTACAGCTGCAATCTTAAATGCTCGCTGGTTTAATCGAGAATTTAAAGCAGATAAGTCATAAACATTGTAAAGGGTATTTTAGGTATATTGTATTAAAAATTAAGATATTTAATTCATTTCTTAAACTGTGTGCAAAGTCAAACAGGACACATAAAATGAGACGGAGGGAGTAATATTTTCGGTCCCTTTATACCAGTTCGTCACGTTTTTAGGACACTTAACAGGAGTAAAACATATTTAACAGAAGTAAAACAAATTAGATTTATCCCACTTTGGGCACTTAATATGTGTCTCGCTCTATATTTTTCTTTCCCACCTTCCATATTAAGAGATGAATTTCCTTCACCTAATGACCAAGGTTTTGAAGTTGAAGTCTATGTTGATGGACTATATTTTCTATATGGTATATCGGAATCACTCATTTATATTGTTTAAGTGTGACTCCTTGTTATAATTGTTATAAGAGCACACTTGAGGTACCTATTAAAGTTATCCCGCAATAGACTCTTGTGTTATCTACCGTACTAAGAGATGAATTTCATTCTCGATCCTCATAGCCAAGGTTTGGATATTAATTAGGTCCCTCAACGTATTTGTTGTTGGACTATATATTCTACTTAACACCTAATGTTTCACCCTATTGCATCTAATGTGTTAAGATAATAGATTGTATCGTATCATATCACATAGGTATTTTCTTATTGATTTGTCTAAAAATAACATAATGACATTTTTGTCCAGAACAAAATATTTTTGTTGCACTTTTGTACATGAATTTACTCAAACGTAGTTAAATACTTCATTCAATGATCTTTTAAAGATATCAATGTAGCATTTATTATTTTTATTAATCGAAGTTCAGCTTCAATTTGGATAAACAAATGTAGGAGGTTGAACTATTAAAAGAAAAATTAAAAGCGTAAACACTACCCATTTAAGTGATATTGAATAGTGGAGGGTAAAATCAAATAACCTAAGAGCTGAAACCAAAGCCTAGGCCTTCAAAGGATTGAGAGGATTCAATATGTTTCATTCGACCACCACCACCACCACCACCTCCACCACCACTGGTAGCATTATGGTGCTGAAACCTGTTCATTTGACCACCAGTAATTATCTCATTCACAGGAACAAGATTCTCTGTGACATAGTTGCTCGTACCACCACCGAATGTTCGAAACACCTGCGGCTTCGTATCCCCTTCTACAAAGAGATGATTCTGCTGGTAAAATTGATCATACCCAACGTTAATAGTACCTGCAAGGACGGATGATCGAATGATCTGGAGGATTATGTTCTCGAATGATCGAGTGGCCTATAAATAAAGATAATATATTGTATCGTATTATACAGGACTTTTTATAATTACACTTACGATCCTCAATTTCTATTCATTTTCTCAAAACTAATACTTATTTTTCATATTGATATTCTTTGGTCCATGACTATACATACTTGTCTGTTACATTATTTAGGACAAAACGGAAGAATAAGATCTCATATTTCCCTATTGCATGTGTCATGTTACTATCTGTTGAAAAATAATTAGAATACAACGTTTTTTTTGTTGTCTCTTTTATATTTTTATTTTCCTGTTGTCTTAGAAATAGCCTATTTTTCAATATTAATGACATTTCTGGTCCCTAATAATATATTTTTGTTACACTTTTTAGACACTATGCGGTTCAGACACTGGGTCAACAGTTAAAGTGTGACAAAAATTATAATTAGGCGACCAATAATATCATATCATTACGAAACAGGGACTAGTTATGAAAAAATGAACAGAAAAAATAGATTTAACCAAAAAAGTAATTTCAAATAACTAGGCCAGGCATAGCCCTCTAACTTATGTATACTTAATTATGTATGTACCTCCGTCCTTACCTGTACCCATAAAATTCACATCCATGTTTTGTTGTTGCAGCGATGGGTATGGTTGGTGACGGTGATGATGGCTGGATGTAGGGCCTACATTGATGGTTGTTGTTGTGGTTGCTGCCGCAGCTAGTAGGCTTTGATTAGTATGCCCTATAGTTTGGCATTTGAAAAGTTCGGCTTTGGCCAAGCTAAGGTTGGCCTGAAGTTGGTTGAGTTGGTGCTGGAGATCGAAGATGACGCCTAAGCTACCGTGGACAGGGTCCCGAAGGCGCATCTCTACCTCGTAAGCAAGAGAACTGACAGCATCCATTCGGCTATCAGGATGCACCTCTTGCAGCATTTTCGATACGTTGCTGGCTCCGAATATCCTGTGCACAATTTGAAACTTCTGGGTTTGGTCCGGTGGGAAGTATGGCGCATAGATGCAATCTGGATGACATTTTCTCCGGAGAAATTTGCATCCTGCACATGGCGACGAGTTTGACGACTGTGCTTCCATTTTCGTACTTCTTTTTGGTATCTTGTTGCCCTGAAATGTTACAGAAATTCAAGAATACAAAAGAGAATACTAAGAAGACAAAACCTATTTTATTTTAGGGATTTTGACACTTTAGGTCGGGAAGTTCTTGTGTGGTATATCCACATTCCACATGCACCTAATTGACCGGTAAACAAATTTGGACCACACAGATTGAATTCTGGTTAAAAATAAAAGACGCACAGTTTGCCACATGGTGCACTCCGCATATGGCGGGTGCACCCAAGAACTTCCCCTTTTGGCCCCGGCCTCATGTTTTAGCTTTGTTTCAAAAATAACCCCTACGTTTTTTAATGACACTTTTGGTCTCTAAGTTTGTATTTTGTTTTAATTTTAGGACATTTACCTAATTAACCATCTAAGTTAACGTCGACTAAACGTTTGATCCAACCTGACAGTCACGAATGCTTTCATATCCTATCCAAACGATTAAACATCGACATTAAGAAATATTGAATACATTGTAGAGATTTTTTGTTGTGCAACTGTGTCAATTTGAGGGAAAGAAATTAGGGATTTAAAAAAGGAACGAGGAGAATGTCGATGTTTAATCGTTTAGGTGGAATATGAAAGCATACGTGGCTGCCAGGTTGTATCATCAAACGTTTAGCCAATATTAACTTAGACGGCTAATTATGTAATTGTACTAAAATTGAAACAAAATACAAACATAAGGGACCAAAAGTCTCATTCAGAAACATTGGGTGTCCTAAAATTTAATAAAATACAAACATAAGGGACCAAAAATATCATTCAGAAAATAAGAGTTATTTTTTTGAAACAAAGCTAAAAATGAGGGATCAAAAATATCACAATCCTTTTATTTTATGGTGCTGTTTTTTTCTATTTTTCAATGCACATTGTGACTTGGGGCAGATCCAGCTACCCGGCACCCACCGGATGCAGCCGCCCCGGTGAATATTATTATTATTATTAACTATGTACGTATTAGTTTAAAGTTTTTTTTTTTTTCCTTTCCTTTTTCTAGGTATATATATCTAACCCTAAGTCCTGCCTCAGTTTACATTTTTTTATGGATCCACGAAAGATTGTGACTTGCAATGTAGGCTTTGGATTTTTTTGTATGAAATATCAACAAAAAGTTTTATAAAGATCCATTCAGCCTTTTTACTATCACTATATTTCAACCTCTGTGCTTTATGCCAATATATATATACACATGCACCAACAATGAATGTTTCTGATGAATATTTGATCAAACTATGAGTTTGCAGTAGAAAGTAAGATGAATGCATTTCATGAACTATTCAAGTACATAAAAGGTTTCATTGATTACAAAGAATGAGCTAAAAACTTAAGTTACAAAACTGCAGATAACTTGCCTTTAATAGGTGCAGGCAGCGGTTACTAACTCCTACTAACTAACCTAACTTACCTCTAACTGACTATCCTTTATTTGGTATAATTTCATCTTGTAGTTAGTAGCTTTAACACTCCCTCTCAAGATGAATTACTTGACCTTGTAGATGTTACGCAAAGGATAGTAAGATAGCAAGGTTTGAAAGGTATTCTTGTCTAGAGGCTTAGTGAACAAACCAACAAGTTGTTGGTGTGTAGAAATAGGTAGGGGCTTCACCAAACCAGACTGATATGTGTCTCTTATTACATGACAATCTATGTCAATGTGCTTTGTCCTCTCATGGAATATGGCATTCTCCACGATGTACAAGGCACTCTTGTTGTCACAAAACATAGGTATAGGTCTGCTGTTTTATGTTGAATTCTCCCAACAGATAGGTCAACCACTGAAGTTCACAAGAGGCCATGGCCATGGCCATATACTCTGATTCTGATGAACTTCTGGAGGCTGTTGTCTGCTTTTTTGATCTCCGGCTTATCAATGATTCTCCTAGAATACTGAGAAGCATGTTATTGATCTCTTAGTGTCATCACATCCAGCCCAATCTGCATCTACATAACATTTCAGTTATAAGGATCCTTGTGCAGATAATAGATTTCCTTGTCCAGGTGCCTTCTTCAGGTATCTTAAAAGCATGTGTGCTGCCTTAAGTTGCAACCTAATAGGTGAATCAAGGAACTGACTTAATTGCTGTGTAGCTAATGTAATGTCAGGTCTGGTTATGCCAAGATATAAAAGCTTTCCAACTAGACTTCTATAGTAACTGTTTGACTCTTGTTTTGGTAAATCTTTGCTGTGAATTTTCTGTGATGTATCCATGGGAGTTTCCACTGGTTTACAGTCTGTATATCTATAATCTTCCAAGATTTCTAGACAATATTTCCTTTGTGATAACATTATGCCATCTTTTGATCTAGCAAACTCCAATCCCAGAAAATATTTGAGGTTTCCAAGATCTTTAATGCCAAACTTGGAGTTGAGAAGGCCTTTTAAATCTTTAATCTGCTTCATGTTAGGACTTGTGATGAGTACATCATCTACATAGACTAGCAAGGCAATGAAGTCATCCCATGTACCTTTGACAAACAGGCTATAGTCCTGTTTTGATTGCCTAAACCCCCTCTCAAGCAAAGCGTGGGTTAGTTTGATGTTCCATTGCCTGCTAGCTTGTTTGAATCCATATAAGGACTTTTTTACTTGACCAAGAGCAGAAATACAGCCTTGAGGAACAGTCATATAGACTTCTTCTGTGAGATCCCCACGCAAAAAAAGCATTGTTAACATCCAGTTGTTTTAGATTCCAGCCTTTGGCAATAGCAATTTCTAGTAGAGTTCTGACAGAAGTAAGTTTATCAATTGGAGAAAAAGTATATAGGTAGTCCAATCCCAATTGTTGTGTGTACCTTTTTTCCACAAGCCTAGCATTGAATCTTTCAACTAATCCATCAACATGTCTCTTGATTCTATAAACCCAGTTACATCCTATTGGTGTTTTTCCTTGTGGTAAGGTAACAACTTCCCATGTACCAGTCTTCTCCAAGGCATCCAGTTCATCTTTCATTGCCTTTCTCCAAGCTTCATCTTTTGCAGCTTCATGATAACTCTTTTTTGCTCAGTGAGCATCTGAGTACTCAACACATAATTCTTGTAAGAAGTAGACAAATGAGACAAAGAATCAACATTTTGAATGATATGGGGTGATGTCCTTAACCTCGAATGATGACTTACATATAATCATTCAAGTATGTAGGTACACCCCTAGATCTAGTTGATTTTTTAGTCACAGGAAGTTCACTGACTAGATTTTGAGGTACAATATCTTGCTGGACTTTTTCAGCATTTACTTCATCAGTAGATGAACTAGGACTAGCAGGATCATTGTGTTGTGTTTGACAAACAAAATTCTAAGTCTGTTGTTCTTCCATAAAAGGTAAAGGTAGGGAGAATGTATCAGTATTACCTGAAGTTTGTGTATATGGAAAGTTACATCCATACGTATAAAAACTTGTCTAGTTTGCAGATTCAAAGACAATAGCCCTTGACATTCAAAGCATGCCCTAAATAGATAGATCTAATGCTCATGTGAGCAAACATGTTACCATCAGTATGTAAATTGCATGCATACTCTAAGCATCCAAAAATTCATGAGGAGATTTCTTATGTAACATAATAGTAGGCAAAACATTTATCACATTTACTGCATGGATTACACAATAAGACCAGTAAACAACAGGTATACCAGAATGAAATTTGAGACTTCTTGCTACATTCAAAATGTGTTGATGCTTCCTCTCCACAACACCATTTTGTTGTGGAGTGTGGACAACACTTGTTTGATGTGCAATGCCTTTAAAAGCATAAAACTCAGGAATATCAAATTCAAGTCCATTGTTAGACCTCAAAACCTTAATTCTTTTATTGAACTGTGTCTCTACCATATTACAAAATGTTTGCACAAGAGATCAGACTTCCCCTTTAGACTTTAACATGTACACCCAAGTGTATCTACTGAAGTCATCTACTATAGTAAGAAATACATATGTCCATGAACACTAGTAACCCTATAAGGACCCCAAATGTCCATATGGACCGAATCAAAACATTGTACAGTAGCAGGCTGATTCAAAAGGAAACTAAGTCTCTTTTTTGCTTTGCTAAGGGACAAACATGGCAGATAGATTTTGTATTAGACTTGATCTCTGTGTGAATTTGACTTAAGACTTGTAACCTCTTGTGACAAGCATGCCCAAGTCTGTAATGCCATAGAAGAGAAAAAGACTTGACAGAACCACCAATATTACACATAGAAATAGCATTAGCATAGCAATCTTTATCAGCTTTAAGTATGTACAATCCTCTGGAAAGTTTAGCTGAACCAATCTTCTTCAAACTGAGCATGTCCTGGATAATACAAGAATCTAAGTAAAATTTAACATTGTAAGATCCAGTCCTTATCAGTTTACTAATGGACATCAAATTAAAGTTGAACTCAGGCACACAATGAACTTGATCAAGGATCAAGTCCTTGTTTACTTTAACTTGCCCTACATGAGACACCTTAGCATTTCTACCAGTTAGCAAGCTAACAGTCATATTTTCTACAGATTGACAAGAACTAAACAAACATTTATCAAATATCACATTATCTGTGGCACCACTGTCCACTATCCATAAAAAAAATTTAGGATTACCTGACCCTTCAACAGGTTGGGAATTAGTTGTTAATGCCACAAAATTCACAACATTGTTCCCAGATTCTTGACTAGCCTTCAAGAGTGCCAAGATCTGCTGATACTGGTCTTGCAGGGCACTAACTTGATTATTAGGATGATACTGAGCATCTTCAGACGTATTTTGCACCCAAGAATCCGAGCCTACACAATTTGCAGAAGATTTGCCCCTTCCACTGCCCCTGAAATTTGCACGGTGGCCCTGTTTTTTGTAACAACGGTCAATAGTATGTCCCATCATGCCACAATGAGAACACTGTGGTTTCTTATTTCTATTATTTTAGTTCTTTCTATTATTTGGATTATGACGCTGTGCAGCAAGGGCAACCTTTTTTTCTATCTCACTTGAACCAAAAATTGCTGATGATTCAGCTAGCTTAGCCCCAGAATTCAAACCATAATGTTGTTTTTTCTCTTGCTTTACAGCCATAAAATATACAGCCTTGATAGAGGGCAAAGGCTCTAACATCAGAACTTGAGACTCAATGGCTGCATACTCACCATTCAAGCCTTTCAAGAACCGGATTACATACTGTTTTTCTATTTATCCTTGAAACCATTTCTTGCCACAATCACAATCCGGGAGGTATTTAAAGTTACCAATTGATCACACAACACCTTCAATCTTGTAAAATATTGAGAAACAGTGAGATTACCTTGCTTGGTGTTTTGAATATCTTCTATGATATCTGATAAGGTATATGTATCTCCCCCTCTGAATATGTCCTTCAAATCATCCCACATATCCTTGGTTGTTTTGTAAGAAGCAATACTTTGAGCAATATCTTTAGAAATTGAATTGATGATCCATGCCTTCACCATGCTGTTACATTGTCTCCAGGCAGAGTAATGATTATCCGTAGGACCAAGAACTGGGATAGATCCATCCACAAAACCCATCATGTTCTTAGAAGACATGGCTATGGTCATGGAGATTTTCCAACTGTGGTAGTTTGAGTCATCAAGAAGTGGTTGAATAAGAACCAAAGCTGGGTTCTCATTGAGATGTGTTGGAAATATAGATTGATATTATGTATTTGTAAGGGTATTAACTCAAGGGTATTTATGGTATTTAATAGCATCGACAGTAGTGGCCTTATATTAAGTAAATGTGTACTGAACAAATCTATCTGAAAATCTATCCAAGTAAATCTTATCCTGTCTGTTTGTCTTGGTAGTAGAGCCTGGTATTATGCCGGCGTAAATTTGTTGCTTTCCGATGAGCACCACCGGTGCAACCTCTACGGCTGCTGGAATTACTTCTCAAGCTAGCATTCCGACTGTCTCTCAGCCTGTAGGAGTTACGGGACCAGTAGAATCCGGAAATGGAAGTAGCACAATGCTCACCGGAGCTCCATTTGTATCCTTTCCGGCAGCTGGAGCTGGAGGATCATTTCTGACAACCGGAGGATTAGGAACCATTTCTCCTTTGAGTTATATGCACATTACCCTTCCGAGTACTCCCTTTATTCCAAGTATGAACTTTGGTCGAATTGATGATACATCTGTGATGAATCCTTTATACTCTGGTTTGCCAACTGCACATACCTTTAGTCCCTTGAATCCCTTGCCGAATCTCCCCTTTTCTGGTAATCTGAGCCAAACCTGCAATGTGAAGTTAGATATATCTAACTACCTTCTTTGAAAGTCTATTGTGTTGCCAATCATTATAGGGCATAGACTTGAAGGTCATGTTCTTGGAGACGATAATCACAGTAGATTGAGTTCATCCCTTTTTGTTGTGTCTCCTTCACCATATCAACGCTCACAAACAACAGAAGAGTGGAACATCACAGATCAATTTCTGGTTGGATGGTTGATGGGACTGATGACTGACGAAGCACTGTTTAAAGTTGTAGGTTGTAATACTGCTAGAGAGATCTATACTACACTTGAAACTCTATTCAACATCCAAGCTGGTTCAGAATGCTGGAATACAAAAGTGCATTAGCTAGAGCCACTAAAGGAACAAAAAACAGGGCATATTATTTTATGTAGATGAAATCTTATGCATATAATCTTACAACAGCAGGTTATCCTATATCTAAGGTTGAATTGGTTCTTGCAACTCTTGGAGGTCTAGACAAAGAGTATGAGGCAACTATTATCACCATGAAAAAAAATCTTGTTAGTGTCTCTCAATTGACCACTGATTATCCTGTTATAGTTGAATTTGACAATAAGTGTTGATATGTTAAGGACAAGGACACAAGGACCCTGCTTTAAGTAGGAACTCTTAGACATGGACTCTACAAGACCGCGGTTGTCAAAGGTTCTAGTCCCTTGAGCTCACTTCAATCCAAGAAGTCTTCTGATTCTACTAATAAAATTTGTAATGCTTTTGTTTGTTCAACTTCTTTAGAAAGGAATGCTAATGTTTGGCACAAAAGACTTGGCCATCCCTCCAGTCTGTGTTGAAAACTGTTTTAAACTCTTGTCATGTTTCCTTCAATGATCAGCTTGAATTTTGTGAAGCTTGTAAGTTTGGAAAAATGCATGGTTTGCCTTATTATGTGTCCTCTTTTCACGCTAAGTTTGTTTTAGATATGGTCTATACTGATCTCTAAGGTCCAACACCTATCTCCTATGGTTCTGGTTTCCAATATTATATACATTTTATAGATGATTATTCTAGGTATACCTGGATCTTTCCTCTAAAACACAAATTTGAAGCTCTGAATGCTTTTGTGACTTATAAAACCCTTGTAGAAAATCAATTTCAGACTACCCTTAAATGTCTTCAGTCAGACTAGGGGGGAGATTATAGGAGTTTTGAGACTTACTTAAAAGAGAATAGTATTCTTTTTAGACATCTTTGTCCTCATGCCCATAGTCAACATGGTAGAGCGGAGAGAAAGCACAGACACATAGTGGAAATGCGCCTCACCTTATTAGCACAATCCTCCATGCCACTTAAGTTTTGGTGGGAGAGTTTTGAACAAGCTGTCATGATCATCAATGATCTTCCTATATCAGTTCTTGGTGGTCAATCTCCTTCTCAAGTCTTGTTCAAAACCAAACCAGATTATTCCAAATACAAAGTGTTTGGGTGTGCTTGCTACCCTAACCTATGACCTTTTAGTAATCATAAATTCAGTTATCACTCCACTAAGTGTGTTAACCTAGGTCTTAGTGCACACCACAAAGGGTATAAGTGTCTGAACTCCATTGGAAGAGTGGATATCAGCATGGATGTAGTGTTTAATGAATCAGCCTTTCTTTTTAAAGATGGCTTCCCACAGGGTCCTCATAAAACTGTGTTATGTTGACCCTAATCTTAGGCATGATTTTCATTTGCCTGATGTTAGTACCGAGACTTCTCCCTCTCTATATGTTCACACTGTTCCTCAACTTCTTAGTTCTAATCAACTCACACACAGGTCACTGGCCTGGAATCACCTCAAACCAGACACCAGACTGATGTTGATCAGTCTCCTCAATCATCCGTGATGTCTAATTTTGAATCTCCTGTTTCTCCCAACATATCAAATATCTTGCTTGATCCTACAGATTCACCATTATCATCTACTAGTCATATCCAGTCCTCACCTAGTCATGAGACTTCTCCCTCACATGTTCCTACACAGCCTATCACTTTTCATCCTATGCAAACTAGATCCAAAAGTGGAATCTTCAAGCCCAAAGTTTATCAACCTTCCATCACACACTCCAATCTTCCTGCTCACCTTTCTGAACCTGCTAGAGTTTCAGAAGCTTTGGATAGTCCTCAGTGGAGGCATGCTATGATAGAAGAGTTTCAAGCACTGCAACAGAATCACACTTGGGATCTTGTACCACCTAAGGCAAGAAAGACTTTGGTTGGAAACAGATGGGTTTTCAAATTGAAGTTAAAGTCAGATGGAACTGTTTTAAAGCACAAGGCCAGACTTGTTGCTAAAGGGTATCTACAGACATATGGTGTGGATTACATTGACACCTTCAGTCCTGTTGCAAAGGCTTCTACCATCAGAATTATTCTGTCTTTGGCTGTCACTCTTAAATGGTCCATCAGGCAGGTGGACATCAACAATGCTTTTTTAAATGGTCCAATTCAGGAAGATATTTTGATGCCCCAACCAGAGGGATTTGTGGATCAGACCAAACCTATGTTTGTTTGCAAGCTCAATAAAGCCTTATATGTTATAAAACAAGCCCCAAGGGCCTGGTTTGGGGCTCTTAGAGCTCAAATGCTAGAATGGGGATTCACACAGTCAAGGGCAGATACATCCTTGTTTATTTTTCATGCTAAGTCTCAGATGCTTTATGTTTTAAATATGTTGATGACATCCTTGTAGGGAGTTCAGACTGCTTGATTAAAAAGTTTGTGAATATGTTGAACTTTACATTCTCAAAGATCTAGGACCTATCTCTCATTTCCTGGGTATGCAGGCCTACAGAGACTTTACTGGCCTAACCTTGTCTCAACAGCATTATGCAACTCAGTTACTAAAAAGACTGAATATGGAGAATATAAAATCAAGTCCTCTCCCTATGACTGCAGGACATCATTTGAGTCCTAATCAAGGAAAGCCAATGAAGAACCCTCTGCTTTATAGAAGTGCCATTGGTGGACTGCAATTTCTAATATCCACCAGACCTGATTTGGCTTATGCTGTGAATTATCTAAATCAATTCATGCAGGCTCCAACAGTTGAGCATTGGTTGGCTTTAAAAAAAAGTTCTCAGATATGTCAATGGAACACTGCATTTTAGTTTGTTTATACCTGCTGGTGGATCTATGTTCTTGCAGGGTTTTTATGATGCAGATTGGGCCTGCTTCTCTGCTGATAGAAAATCTATGACTGGTATTATGTTTTTCTATGAGGAACACTAGTGTCCTGGTGTTCAAAGAAGCAGGGTGTGGTATCCAGATCCAGTACAGAATCTGAATACAGATCCTTAACAAATGTAGCTGCTGAAATGTCCTGGATCTGTCATTTATTGAAAGAAATGAAAATCAGACTCTCGGGGGTTCCAAAAATCTGGTGTGATAATCTAGGTGCTGCATCTCTTGCCCAAAATCATGTATATCATGCAAGGACTAAGCACATTGAGGTGGATGTTTATTTTATTAGAGATAAAGTGTTAAACAAGGAGTTTAGTGTGAGCTACATTCCATCAGATGCACAAGTAGCAGATGCTTTCACTAAAGTCTTACCTGCTGTGCAGTTTAACAATTTCAGAAACAAACTTAATGTCCTTTCTAGCACATAGAGTTTGAGAGGGGGGTTTTGGAAATATAGCTTATATTATGTATTTGTAAGGGTATTAACTCAAGGGTATTTATGGCATTTAATAGTACCATCAGCACTGGCCTTATATTATGTAATTGTGTACTGAACAAATCTATCTGAAAATCTATCCAAGAAAATCTTATCATGTTTGTTTGTTTGAATGAACCACCATATCTTCAGGAATTTGAGTATCCATAACTCAAGCAAGAAAGATTACTAGAAATTTTCTAGAATCGAAGTCAAAACAAAACAAAAAACGAAAAACGGAAAAACGAAACGGAAGCTTATTGCTTTGATACCATGATCAAACTATGAGTTTGCAGTAGAAAGCAGGGACGGACCCAGCTTGAAAAGCGGGGGTGGGGGGGGTGGGGGGGTTGCATGGTCCTCACTGAGATCCGAAAATCGACGTGTTTTTATAGGTAAAAAATATAAAAACACTATTGATGCCCCCACTCGCCTTTCAAATTTGTTCCGATGCCCCTACTGAGATTTTTTTCTGGGTTCGTCACTGGTAGAAAGTAAGAGAAAGAAGAAGGCATTTCATGAAGTATTCAAGTACATAAAAGGTTTCATTGATAACAAAGAATGAGCTATAAAATTGAGTTACAAAACTGCAGCTAACTTGCCTTTAATAGGTGCAGGCAGCAGTTACTAACTCCTACTAACTAACCTAACTAACCTCTAACTAACTATCCCTTATCTGGTATAATTTCATCTTGTAGTTAGTAGCTTTAACAATATTGGATCACAAGAAACGTTAACACGCTTAAAAGCCTATTAACTAATTAAAACAAGAATTAATAGATTCGACGATTAACTACTTTGATGTACTATATATCATCATGTTTAGTGTATATCATATTTTTTATTTTTTTTTTGGATTTGATATGTTTAGGAGATAGAAAGGATCAATGATTAAAAGAAAAAAGAAATAGATGATGCATGACATATTATTTCTCTAACCTTATTCTCTAACAATACATCACATCTATGAATACCGGTACAATCCGAACACAATTTAAACCGGAATTCATATTTTGAATAAATATTAATACTAAAAATCCATTTCCTACACGTGGATGATGATATTTTCACTTATGGAGCCAATATCAAAAAAGAATTAATTATCAAGTGATTAACTCATTAAAACAACAAACGTCTTTCTCACTAACCCATGCATTTTGGGGTTTTTCATGGATGATGAGAAATTTGAGATTTTTCAAACCGATGAAAAATTTGTAAGATTTATTCTACAACTTAAAAACTCATTATAGAAACAAATAATAAGAAATCTTAAAAGCAACAAATTTTCTAAGTTATCACAAGTACATGCAAAATTCTAGTTATCAATATATGAAATATATATATGTATGAATATTCCAGCATGAGATCATTAAGCTATTGTGAATTGGAAATAATAAGTACACAAACAAGGGGAAAAAGGCCTACCTTTGAAGCTAATCAGAGGAACAGAATATTTGAAATAAGCGTTTGCAGAATATGATTATGATATGACGAAATTCTTCTGTATATATTTATCTCCATTAAGTTTTAAATCATATGTTTCCTTTTATAGCACCAAAATAAATTAATGGTTTTAATAATCGTGATTTGTAAATGTGATAATAAAATCTAATCAAATATTCTATTTCAGGCAAGCAAACTATTGATTGATTGCTACCTATTGACACATGCTAAATTGACTGAAAGTTTGCTCAAATTTGTTTTTTTTTTTTTTTTTTCTTTTTTGATTGAAAGAGAATTGTGGCAAAGGGTTAAATGTTATATGCTACTACAACATTTTTTCCACCAAGTTAAGGTTTTTCGTGACTTTTGTCAATTGCTTTTTACAGATGTTATTAACGCCCACATTGACCCAATTATGAATAATTTTTCATTGCCCACAACAACTTGTTTCTAAAATATGAGAATTTACGTGCTACAATAAAATATGTACAACAAAAGTCTTAACATATTTTTATATTATTAATTTTTATGAAACTCACATATTAATCAATTGCCTGGGGATATACCATTAATTTTAGTTACTCTATTTAAATTTTTTTGCTCAATAGTAAACAGATTCTATCTCACGTTCGTAAAAGAAAGTCACTAAATGGTTTTTTTTATAATGAAAAATATATGCAATCAATAAAGACAACTTTAAATATTAAAAAAACGTCCGCTTTAACAATAATCGATGTTGTGTTTCTTGAGAGAAAAAGTCATGTTTTTCAAATATAGTATAGATTTTAACCCTTACCGTAATTCCCTTCATATCAATTTTAACCCTTTCCATTAATCCATTATATTGGTGGGATCAATCAATCAATAATTCGTTTGCCAAAAATAGAATATTTGATTGGAACATTCACAAATCGCAATTATTAAAGAGTTGTGATAATGACACAACAAAATAGTCACAACAAAATCCACAACATATTTTTGGACCATTGATTATGACGTGGGACCTATTGATTCAAATATGTCCTAAAAAATCGATAATAAAAAAAATTGTTGTACGTAGCACTATGCATATTTGTTATGGAATAATCATTTCTCATTATTAAAATCAAAATTTTTTACTTCATTTTTCTGGTATTATAAAAGGAAATATGACTTGATTAAAAATTCATTGGAGATAAATACAAAGATTTCATAACTCATAAGAATTTGCTTCGTCATGTCAGAGTCAGATAACTGCAGACTCCTTCTCCAGTCTTTCTCTAGTGAAAATATTCAAGTGATTCGTCTCACTAATCCTTTTGAAAGGTAATTTCCAAGTTTTTTTGTTTGTTCTGTTTACGTATTAATTTGTTTACAATTCACGATACTTGACGATGCTGAAAATCGTTGGGTATCAATTTGGGCCGTTTAATCTAAAGTAATATGAACGATGGATGGTTTTTTGGGTGGATTTAGACTGAGTTTGAGAGTTATTTTTCTCAAGTTGCCTACGTATCCTGTTATGTTTCAGGAATCAAGTCTCCGTACTTCTTTAGGGTTGTTTATAGAGGGGATGATTTATCCCTTTCCTTGTTCTACAAGGATTTGTATTATTATTATTATTTCCTTAAGGATTATACATGTAAATCCCAATGATTTAGGTATAATTATGGACATGTTTAAATGTCATGATCAGAGTCTTTATGACTCAAGATTCTTTCCTTAATTATCTTTAGTCGTTTATCAAAGACGTGTGGCTAATAGCCGGGGTTGCTCTGACATCCAAATGTCCGAGCCCCAAGGCTACTATGGCCAAACTGGGGCAGCTCCTCTTTACCAAGCTTGGGCCGACCTGCGGTGGCTGGTGAAGGAGTTTCTTCCGAGCTCCCACCTGGGGTTAGAGACCTACCCTTGGGCCGAGTTGACCTCCCACCTGGGGTTCAGGTCCGCTTTCTCAGTTAAAATCTAGGGCTCATGGCCTTTATTAGCTATTGCTTCTATATCGTTATTTAATGGTAAGCCAATATAAAGATGACATGTGGCGAGGCTTACTTCGACCCTCATCATAAGCCTCCCAGATCTGAGTGAACTACTCGTTGTGAGGTCGGATCTGTTAGAGATGTTGTTCGGCCACTGTCATCTGGACATGTGGATTTGCACGAGTCTTTCTGAGGAGTCCGACCTGCGGAGCTCGGTTTGAGTTCATATGCGAACTAACTTTGTCCCGCAAACTTAACGAGCCCGGCCTGTAGAGCTCTAAAATTTGGATCCGTCTTGCGGATTACTGCTCGTGTCCGTCCTGCGGACTGGTTTTCTGACGAGTCCGACCTACGGAGCTCGGTTTGAGTTCGTCTACGAACTAAAGAAGGTCTACAAACTTTACGGAGGCTGAGCTAGAGAGCTCATACTTTGGTCCGTCATGCTCACTGGGTGAGTTTGTCCAGCAAACTCGGCGACCCCTATCTACGGAGCTCAATTCGATGAGTTTGACCTTCAAACTTTGTTGAGTCCGACCTGCGGAGTTCTGAAAGTTGAAGTCTGTCCAGCAGACTTAAACAAACTTTTTGTGTCCGGCCTGCGGAGCCGAAGCTTACGAGTCCGATCTGTGGAGCTCAAACTTTGGAGTATGTTCGATCTGTAGACTTTGGAGAAAAGCTTCCAACTTTTTCCTGTACAATTTTTTTAAAATATGCAAGTTTTTTGAAGTTTTAATATATGCAAAATTTTGCAAGTTCTCTTGCCTTGATTTTATTTTCAAGACTTACCCGCAAGTTTTAATATATGCAAACTTTTGCAAGTTCTCTTTGCCTTGATTTTATTTTCAAAGACTTACTCAAGTACTTTAATCCGCAGAGTGAGGTGTCTTGCCCCATAGTATGCCATGCATTAACTCATAGTTTTTTGGATGGCATACTTAGTTGCGTGTGTAGATTTTTGCCTCGACATTTACTGCGCAGGCCTCAGTTCAAATTTATCTGTCTTGCAGACTTGAGAAGTTTGAATTTTTCTAACTTTCTGAGTCTTACCGCAGTACTCAATTCAAAATTGTCTGTCCTGCAGACTTGGGAAGTTTGAATTTTTCAAACTTTTTGAGTCTGACCGCAATACTCAGTTCAAAATTGTCTGTCCTGCAGACTTGGGAAGTTTGTCCTTTGCAAACTTTTCCGAGTCTGTTCTGCAGCTCAGTTTTGATCGTCTGTCCTGCAGACTTATGATTTTTGTCCTTTGCAAACTTTTTCCGAGTCTGACCTGCAGCTCTGTTCTGATCGTCTGTCCTGCAGACTAAAGAAGTTTGACCTTTGCAAACTTTTCTGAGTCTGACCTGCAGCTCAGTTGTCAGTCTTGCTGACTTATAATTTTTTGCTAAGTCCAACCCGCGGAGCTCATTTTGTCAGTCCTGCTGACTTATAATTTTTCTCTGAGTTCGACTTGCGGAGCTCAGCTTGTCAGTCTAACTATGATGCCGAGTTGGAGTCGGGCTTATAGAAAATTCGCTCGAGGGGAGTTCCAAATATGATGCCGAACCGAGCTCGGTCTTATAAAAGATTCGCTCAAGGTGAGCTCCAAATATTATGCCGGGCCGAGCACGATCTTATAAGAGATTCACTTAAGGTTAGCTCAAAATATGATGCCGAGCTGAGCTCGATCTTATAAAAGATTCGCTCAAGGTGAGCTCCAAATATGATGCCGAACCGAGCTTGGTCTTATAAAAGATTCGCTCAAGGTGAGCTCCAAGTATGATGCCGAGCTGAGCTCGGTCTTATGATCATGTGTCAGTCACTAACGTCGATATTACTAGCAAGAATACTAGGTACATCGTAGTATAGTAAATGCGAGTCAATGTCGATCCCACAGAGACAATGCAACTATAAGTATAAACGATTTTAACCTAATTAAGAAGCAACATAAAGGCGGTCGTGGACCAACAATAACATAAAACAAACTTGGTATTCCTCCCCCTCTCCTCACCGATCTACTAACTTGGATTAGTTAATTGTTATGTTTACTTCCCCACATAATTTCCTTAAATTAATCGAGAGCTTTCGTTTTAATTATCATTATTATCTACGGGTGCAACTCCTACTCCTATCTACTCCGACAATGGTAGTGGACAATCTATACGCAAGCTACCATCCTTAATTGGTCCGTAATAGCCCATACGCATAAAGATATAGAATTACCGATATCGAGCGCTAACTCATACCGCTAACCCGTTTAGACAGCTGTCGACATTGATCAGCACATTTGGGTCCATTCAAGACTATGTCCTAACTTAGCACTTCACTATTCGTATTTCTTGCCAATTTACGATTACAATAAGCAGATTGGCCAGATCTAACCTACTATTAATTAATCATGTCGATCAACGTAGCTGTAGTGAATCCCAGTTTTAGGTTTTCTAAATAATGCCTCGGTAAACCGGTATAGACCGCGGGGTTACCGGGGTCATCTTTTGCTATTTCTGGATCTACATTGCTCAATTACGATTAAAATAAGTAAATTATGGGGTCTTTAAACATGCAATTAACTAAAACATATAAATACGAACAGATATACCATACTGAAGACAAAAAGAAACGTTCAAAGCTTCATACCTTCAACAATGGTGATCTAGTTCGATTTACTCAAGCTAGAGATGATAGAGAAAAGGAGGAAACCAGAAATAACTCTTCCAAAGCTTGAATAACTTTATTTCATCAAAATTGTATATATGATTGTAATACTAATGAAAAGTTATGCAATAATATGAAAGCTTTCAGTATATGCGGCTTTAAAAATAGATACAATAGACTCTCTAAAACCTAACCGACCTAGATAATGCGGCAGAATCAATTTCGTGTTCAACAAGTCCTCGGTTTACCGGCCCTAGCCCTCGGTAAACCGGGCCGACTTTTCTTTTTTTTTTTTCTCCAGCAAGCTTCTTCTTGGACTTCAATCACTCGGCCCAATATATTTCTTTTGGTCCAGTTCCACTCTCCAATGCTCCAGATTCGGTACATCCTACAAAACACGCAAAACGAGACAAAACAGTACCAAATCTTCAGAAAAATAACATAGATGCAGAATTGCGATCTTAGAAACACTCACATAGCATTTAACATATATTCCACATAATAACAAGCCTATTTATCCTCTCTTGAGCAGAATTCGGAGTGAATAAAGGTATAATATTTGTACCATTTAGAGCGTTATCATCTTATAAAAAATTCGCTCAAGGTGAGCTCCAAGTATGATGCCGAGCCGAGCCGAGCTCGTTCTTATAAAAGATCCGCTCAAGGTGAGCTCCAAGTATGATGCCGAGCCGAGCTCATTCTTATAAAATATTCGCTCAAGGTGAGATCCAAATATGATGCCGAGTCGAGCTCAGTCTTATAAGAGATTCGCTCAAGGTGAGCTCCAAATATGATGCCGAACCGAGCTCGGTCATATAAGAGATTCGCTCAAGGTGAGCTCCAAGTATGATGCCGAACCGAGCTCGGTCTTATAAAAGATTCGCTCAAGGTGAGCTCCAAATATGATGCCGAGCCGAGCTCGGTCTTATAAGAGATTCGCTTAAGGTTAGCTCCAAATATGATGCCGAGCGGAGTTCGGTCTTATAAAAGATTCGCTCAAGGTGAGCTCCAAATATGATGCCGAGCCGAGCTCGGTCTTATAAGAGATTTGCTTAAGGTTAGCTCCAAATATGATGCCGATAGGAGCTCGGTCTTATAAAAGATTCGCTCAAGGTGAGCTCCAAATATGATGCCGAGCCGAGCTCGGTCTTATAAAAGATTCGCTCAAGGTGAGCTCCAAGTATGATGCCGAGATGAGCTCGGTCTTATAAAAGATTCGCTCAAGGTGACCTCCAAATATGATGCCGAGCCAAGCTCGGTCTTATAGAATGTGATGCCAAGCCTAGCTCGGTCTTATAGAATATGATGCCGAGCCGAGCTCGGTCTTATAGAAGATTCACTCAAGGGAGAGCTCGAAATATGATGTCGAGCCGAGCTCGGTCTTATAGAATATGATGCTGAGCCGAGCTCGGTCTTATAGAATATGATTCCGTGCTATTAAGAGGACGGTCTTATGATGTACTGAGAAGAAAAGTTTGTATCGCCACGTTCGGTAGGGAGAGTTCCAAAATAAGATAGCTCGACCCTCCATGTTCGGTAGGGTGAGTTCCAAAATAAGATAGGTCATTTAAGTTGTAAAAACGAGAATAAATTTCAATAAAGGAGGGCTCGTACCTGGACATCTTGTAATGAGAGAGCTCGCTGATAGAGAGCTTGTAATTAGAGAGCTCATATTGGAGAGCTTGAGAGCTTGTCCGTGAGCCCGACCTGCATAGCCCATGTTAAAATGTATGTATCTTTCCGGGGACGATCATGCATCTAAACGGACTCCGATCGGCACGAAATTTGGAGGGCTTGTTCGCCCCTCCTTATTATTCAATCTGAATGGTGGAATTCTTGTTCCAACGGTGCAATCTCTAGCAATAAGCCTCCGATCTGACTGCTGCGTTTTTGGTGACTGCGGTGTTTTTGGTGATACAACAGCAACTTTCCGGCCACGATCGGACATCTAAAAGGACCCCGATCGGCACGAAATTTGGAGGGCTTGTTTGTCCCTCCTTATTATTCAATATGAACGGTGGAATTCTTGTTCCAACGGCGCAATCTCTGGAAATAAACCTCCGATCGATCGCTGCGTTTTTGGTGATCACGCTGCGGTTTTAGTGATACAACACAAATTTCGAAGACGATCGGACATCTAAACGGACTCCAATCGGCACTTAAATTCGGAGGGCTTGTTCTTCCCTCCTTCTTCTTCAATATGAACGGTGGAATTCTTGTTCCAAAGCGCAATCTCACGGCAATAAGCCTCCGATCGATTGCGTTTTTGGCATGTTTTTGCCATTAACTTGATCACGAACAACCTCGATCCTTTGCCAATAGAAGGCCCTCCTTCTAGCACCAATTGACGATGCTGAAAATCGTCGGGTATCAATCTGGGCCTTTTAATCTAGGTTAATAACATGGGATGGTTTTTTGGGTGGATTTAGACTGAGCTTGAGAGTTATTTCTCTCAAGTTGCCTATGTATCCTGTTAAGTTTCAGGAATCAAGTCTCCGTCGTTCCTTAGGGTTGTTTATATAGGGGACGATTTATCCCTTTCCTTATTCTACAAGGATTTGTATTATTATTATTATTATTTCCTTAAAGATTAATACATGTAAATCCCTATGATTTAGGGATAATTATGGACATATTTAAATGTCATGATCAAAGTCTTTATGACCCAAGATTCTTTCCTTAATTATCTTTAGTTGTTCAACACGTGGGCTAATAGCCGGGGTTGCTCTGTACGTCATGCGTCGAGCCCCCAAGGCTACTATGGCCGAACTGTGGCAGCTCCTCTTTACCAAGCCTGGGCCGACCTGCGATGGCTGGTGAAGGAGTTTCTGCCGAGTTCCCACCTTGGGTTAGAGACTACCCTGGGCCGAGCTAACCTCCACTGGGGTTCATGTCCGCTTTCGCTTAAACTACAGGGCTCCTCGGCCTTTAATAGCTATTGCTTCTATATCTTTATTTAATGGTAAGCCAATATAAAGATGACACGTGACGAGACTTACTTCGACCCACATCAATGCACTATAAGCTTGATAAATAAATATTCGATAAATGAATAACCTCGTTAAATGAATAAGTTTCTCTGGTCCCGATTTAGACAAAAGGGCTTAAAATAATATTCGATAAATGAATAATTTCTCTAAACGAATATTTTTTTTTTGATCCTGAAGGAATTCATTATCGAGGTTATACTGTAGTAGGTAATTTCCAAGTTGTTTTTCTTGTTTATGTATTTATATATTTACAATCCACACTAGTTTAATAATAGTATGTCTCATGCAATAGCTTATGGGCTTATGGGTGATTCATACATATTAATAACTATAAAACCTCGCTAAAATTTAAATTATATCTCTATATGCAGTTGCTTGTGGCTTTTAGGTTTTTTTATATATATTGTTAGTATTTGAGTAGGATTTTAGGTTTTTAAGTTTTAGGATGAATCTTATTAGTACTCCGTTCGTTTCAAAATATAAGTCATCATATACTTTTCTATTTATCCTATAATATAAGTCATTCTACATTACCAATGCAATATTTGTTGCTTATTCTCTATCGTACCCCTAATTTATTATGAATCCAACAACTTTTCATTACTTAACAACTATTACATTGATGATAGACAAGGGGTATTTTAGATATTAACTTTTAAATTAATGACATTCAATCACTCTCTTAATCTGCGTGAGATGACTAATATTTTAAACTGGATGTAGTATTTCATCAACATGAAAACTTTCTCATGAAAAGATTTGGAATTTTCGTTTTCCGGACAAGCGCGTCACTAAGTTTAATACTACCTCCGTCCCACAAAATGTGTCCACTTTTTGTTGGACACGGAGATTAAGGAAATAATTAATATGTTGTATTTTAAGAATGAATAGACAAATATACCCTTAACTAATCATAAATGGTTGTTTTGGAATATGAAAGGATTATGGAAAATTAAATGTTAAAATAGGGGTATGATTGGAAAAAATATATTTAATGATGTATTGAAAATTTAAGTGGACACTTTTTATGGGACGGATGTAGTAGAATTTTTTTTCATAAATCACAATTCACGGACTTTTTTTTTTAGGAAAACAATTCATGCACGGACTTTAAATCTTTGTTTTTCCGGAATGAAGAATAAACTCGCATCCCTAAGTTTAAAAAGCAATGTTTTCATTCATTGCATTGCATTTGAAATTTTTGTTTCCGGGAGGAAGATTGAAAACACATCCCTATGTTTATGAGAGTGAGAGAAAATCTTTTCATACTCCCTCCATTTCAAAATAACTGAGACAGTTGTTAAAATATGTTGTTCCATTTTATGTGAGGCAGTATAATTTTCAATGCAACATTTATTGTGTTATTACTTGATTTACCCTTATTTATTACACTAGGAGATATAAAAAAGAATGCTACATTAATTATATTCAAGGTCATTCTAGTCATTTAATTGTAAAAGTTAATGCATTAACCCACATCCTTAATATTATGTGTAATTTTGACAACTATCTCAGATAAATCAGAACGGAGGAAATACATTGCAATGCACGAATTGAATGGCGGGTAGAAAATTACTATGTTAGGTTTATTGTGAGTCAATAATCATCAGACACATTATTGGCGTATATTTTTTTTTTTTTTTTTTTGCCTGAACATGTTAGATGTTAAAAAAAATTAGTGACAGATACAAAAACGGCACCATATATAAAACAAATTACTAGCTTATATTAAACCAGACATTGTTTTCTTAGTCTTCGATCGATTTTGAGTTCGTCTTAACTCTTTTGTGATTTATACATGTTATTCTCAGGAGCAATAAGAAACTAAAAAGTAGTCCAGGAATGGAAGCACGCTCAAGCTCGTCGCCATGTGCAGGATGCAAATTTCTCTGAAGAAAATGTCAACCAGATTGCATCTATGCGCTGTATTTTCCACTGGATCAAACCCAGAAATTTCAAGTTGTGCACAGACTATTCGGAGCCAGCAATGTATCGAACAGGGCCGGCCCTATAGTGAGTTCAGAAAGACCACGGTCTTAAGCCCAACGGTGTCGGGAGGGCCCAACGGTACATGTTTCGCTAAATGAAAAAAATTCGTGTAAATTCAATCCGATCCAACCTAATATAATATGTTTTTTTTTTTTTTTTGATAAAGACCCAATTTTTTGTTCTGATGATTCTTTCAAACTTGTGTAAAATTCATATGCATACTATGCCTTTTTATAGGCTGAAGGAAGTCCAATTCGAACTGAGATGTTCCTACACTAAAAGGTAAGTGTATATCACCATTTCAGACGCATCGTAGGTGCATCGATTATTAATAAAAACTGTCTTTGCCCCTAAAAAAAAATTTAAATTTTGAAATGTTTGTTTCCCTCGAACTCATTATTTGTAGTGTTTGAAATCTTTATTGATATGAGTAGAAGGGTTAATGTGTTCGGTTGCAATATATAATAGTGTTTTTTTTCATATTATATAACGCAAAATGTATAGTCGTGTTTTTTTGGCGATATATATTAGTTTTTTTTCTCTGGATATAATGGACAAAAAATAGACTACAATACATTCGATTGCAAAAAACTTTAGAATGATCGTCACCTCTAAATCCAAGATTACGTCGTCCGCTTCGATCGGGGTGTCCTGATAAAATTATCATCTTGATGATCGATAATTGCCTCAACATTTTTCACTTATTATCATCATCACATATTCATACTTGTGATATTTTGTTATACACTAATTATATACTTTTATTTCTTTTGATATTTTAGTTAACATAAGCTGTTTAAAAAAAAAAACATAAGCTGTGTCATAATTATTATATATTACTTCACCATAAGTTTTATATTCCAACAAAACATTTTTTTCGCTGACATATATTTGATTGTACTAATTTTTGCATATATCGTTCCCCACAGGTTTTCAGAGTGGTTTTGTAGTTTTGTACTCTTATTGAATATAAACCAAAGAATTATTTTCCTCCTTTTACGTTAAAAGTTAAATGTAGACACACGACCAACCGAACCAGGATTAGTGGGATGAGTTAGTTCAGGATATGAGATTTTAATTTTAAGAAAAAAAATTTGCTCTTGACAACTGTTGCGAATTTTTTTATAGGAAATTTTTTTTTATAATTAAATTTTAACCCTTACCATAATTCTATTCAATCAATTTAACATTTTCCTTTAATCCATTAGATTCTTTTTCCAATCAGTAAGTGGGTTGAATCAATCAAAAATTCGCTTGCCTAAAATAGAATATTTGATTGGAACATTCACAAATCACAATAATTAAAACCAATTTTTTTACTTCATTTTTTCGGTGGTATAAAAGGAAATATGACTTGATTAAAAATTCGGTGGAGA
Source organism: Gentiana macrophylla (assembly GCA_026214975.1). Lineage (NCBI taxonomy): Eukaryota > Viridiplantae > Streptophyta > Magnoliopsida > Gentianales > Gentianaceae > Gentiana > Gentiana macrophylla. The sequence goes on from CM047811.1 coordinate 114,919,060, forward strand.
TAAATACAAAGAATTGATAAGAATTTGCTTCGTCATATCATAGTCATATAACTCCAAACGCCTTTTTCAGTCTTCCTCTTGTGAAAATATTCAAGTGATTCGCCTCACAAATCCTTTTGAAAGGTAATTTCCAAGTTTTTGTTCTGTTTATGTATTTGTTTACAATTCACAATAGTATGTAATTTCCAAGCTGTGCACTCGAAACGACGCCGTTTTGATTGTGTATTTTCTTTTTAGATCGGACCGAAACGGCGTCGTTTCGGGTGCACAGCACCGTGCGGTGCACCCCTTGCACCGTAGGGGATCGAGTTCCCCACCCCCATCTGGGAAACTTGAATAAATATGTTCAAAAAGATAAAAATTGGAAAAATATGCTCAAAAAGTAGTTATTTGAGAAATATGATTGGCCGAGGTCCATTCGTGACGCATGCGTGCTGCGCATGGACAATTCGCGACGCAACATATTTTTCGAAACTACTTTTCAGGCATACTTATTCAAGTTTCCACACCAGATTGATCAATCGAATACTAGTATAGTAGTAAAACAATAGTACACACACATATGATCAAGCCTTAAGGAGATAAGCATCAAGTTCTTGGAAATTCTTGACAGCAAAATCCTTCATGAAACAGGGTTTGGTACATTCTCATTCGCCTTCTCAAAGTCGCACGACCACTTCACAACGCTCCCATCGCCTTTACCCGAGACAGCAAGGTTAGCCTTGAAATTCTTGTAGTACTTCAATAGATCTCCATCAATCACACTGTGTGGCTTAACGCTTTGTTCCCTTCATCCACCGTTTCTATCTTCTCTTTCGAGCTCGTTATTTCAATTTTCCCTTCAGCAAAGGTAACCAAACGAACAGAGCCGGCTGATTTGCCGTCGCCTTCAATGACTTGAATGCTCTTGTAGAGATCAGGGAAAACTTTGGGGAAAATGGAGTTTGAATCTTTGATAGCATTCCAGAACTTCTCGGCTGGAGACTTGAGGGCCACTTCGACATCGATCTTTCCTGCATTGGCTGCCATTTGTAGGAACGTTTGCTGAGCAAAATTTTCTTCTTTCACCTGAAGAGATAAAGAAAACCGCGTTAAAGTTTGAATTTTATATATATATATATCTCTCTCTCTCTATATATATGCAGTTCCTTCATCCCTGTGGTTTTTAGGATTTCTTATATATTGGTAGTATTAATATGATATTTAGGATTTTAGGTTTTTAAGTTTTAGGATGATTCTTATTTTTTCATCAACATGAAAAATTTCTCATGACGAGCCTATATGTACATATATATATATCTATCTATCTATCTATCTATCTATATTTTAGGTTGATTTTGTTTTATTTTCAAATTGCCCGATTGTGCCGTGGTAAGGTTTTAGTTTGATTTTTTTTTTTTCGATTGCCCGATTTTGCTGAAATTTTGTCGCAGGTATTGATTGGATTGAGTTTGGGTTAGAGCGATGCCTGTACCCATGTCCCTCGATGATGATATAGAGAGGAGGATCCGAAAGAAGGAGAAAGTCATGTCTCTCGATGATGATGATGATTATGCTAATTTGGAGAAAGTAAAGAGAAAGAAGAAAATTATGTCTATCGATGTTGACGCGGTGAGAGTAGGGAGGATGATGCCCCAAAAGATTGAAAACCAAAACAAAATATCGGATGATGATCTCAAACTTCCCTCCATGAATTTATGGAAGGTATTGGTAATCACTTTATTGATTAACCTAACCAGGGATCGACGTCTGTAGCAGATTACGTGAATTTCTATGTTGAAATAAATTAATGAATGATGGCTGCTTGCAGCAGATCACGTGAATTCCCTTTTATTGTTTGGTACAGATGAGATGTCTTTTTGCTGTGTTTTTTTGTTGCGAAGGCATCTAAAATTTCTGTTGGCTGTTTCAGTTGGAGCATTATCTTCCTGCTTTGGCTGGGACTTTTGGCACCAAGGATTGGTCTTTACTGCAGAAATACTGCTTCTGGATGGGTAGGTGTTTTTTTCTTAACCTTAGTCTAGCAGCCAATTGTTGTCTTATAGTTAGTTGCATTGCTCACCCTTGTTGACTTTGTTATACCAGATTCATCAAGCATGGAAAATTTGAGCTTCGAAGAGGCTTTAAAACACGAACTTGTTGCAACATGTTTCTGGTTCCTTCTCACTAAAACGTCTCCCCTACACGTTAAGGTTTGAAATTTCATGTTCATGTTTTGTGCGGATTTCTTGCTCAAGTACATACTAGCACTTGTTGGAGTTTTTCTTTCTTTTATGCTTATGGATTTACTTGCTTCCAGGAGGGTGTCGCTTCGGCTCTGAAATTTATTCTTTCTAGAGCTCCTAAGGCCACAAATATGAATATGCTTATTGATCAGGTCAGTTTATTGCTTTTCTTTTTGAGAATAGTTTTTTTTTTATTCGTCGCCATAGTTGTTATGGGTCGCCCAGGCGCTTGCTTTTAGGCATAAAATGGTCGCCTAGTTGGAATGAGCAGCAGTTACGGTAAGTTTCTTCTATTATATTTGGTATAAAAAAAATAGGTTATACAATTAAGATAAGGATAAGCTAGTAAAATAATTGAAATTTTGTTTCTTCCATCAAAACTCTGTAATCCTTGTGCTCCTTTAATCTGTTGGATCTCTTGTTCCTGTCTCATCATTCTTTTTTATTTTCGTTTTGCTGGTTAACTTTACGTTTCTCTGGGGGAAATTGGTCCTATATATTTTTCACTCATTATGGTTTTGCTACTTCGTTTGCTTCCTTAGCTTAATCATCTGTTAATGTACTTTTTTTTCTTGCTGTCTCTTCTCCTCTAATTTGTTCATGTGATAAATGCCTAAAACTTGTTTGTGGTGGGGTTCATGGACTAGGGTACCGGGGGCGATCGCCTAGCGCCTTGATAGTCTCGTGCTCTAACCGTTGATTATGTCGGTTTGTGTTTTGTGCCTGAGGCCACAAATATGCCTATAACTCATTTGCTTGCTTGTGAGGAGTGTTTCCGTGTTTTTTTAATTCCCTTGCTATTGCTTATGGATCTAATTTTCCAGGAAGAAGGCGTCTTTCATGCTCCAAGAAAGGTGTCCATTGATCAGGTTTGTTTCTTGTTGGGTTGTGTGCCTGATCAGTCACACAGTGACCCTTTGCTTGTGAGGTACTGATCATGATTGTGTCTTTTGTGGTTGTTTTTCTGTGCGAAAGGCGTTTATAGACTCTTTGGTGCTGGATGCTCTGGTCTCGGGTGACGCGGAGATTATAAGACAAGTATGCTGGACCATTGTTTTCGTAGGTTACTTTCACCTGACAGACACTGTTGGTACTAGTATCCAAAATCAACTTGTTGAACTTGCCTGCAGGTGAATTATTGTCACGGCTATCATTAATTATCATTGTTGTTGTTCTGAAAGGATCTGATGACTTGTTTTGTTTGTCCACATAGCTTTTCATTCAGCCGTGATACACGTGTGGCGACTTCTGTACTTGCAGCCATTCATATCATTAACAAATGTATTGAAGATGGCGTGATGAGGGAGGTATGATCTGAGTTTCTGACAGGGGCGGATCCACGTGACCCCACTGAATTTAAAAAAAAAAAAAACTTTTTTTTTTTAGTATTAAAATTATGTAGTTTTGTCGTTAAAAAGTGTTGTTTTGCCGATAAAAATTGATGTTTTAGACTCTGGTGACCCCACTGAAATTTTTTTTTGATAAAAGATGTAGTTTTAGATTTCGGTGGTGGCTGGAATAAATTCCTGGATCCGCCAGTGGTTTCTGAGCTTTGTTGTTATTTGAATATGCTCCCTTTCCAAGTCTTGTTTTCCAGTAGAGTACGTGTTTAACAATGACACGTTATATAACCCTTATAATTAATGCAGTCTTTGCTCATCGTTGTGTTTTATTGTGGGTGCCCCTTTTCTTACCCGGCAATGTCTTCCTTGCATGTATAGAAACTTGTTGAAGCCGTGCTCTCCGATAGAGAGTGGTTGCTGAATATTATGAGAGATCCCGATGAAGAGCTCGTGCAAGAAGCTTACACAATGCTTGAAAGCATTATTCGTGGAAAGTATTATGATGGGATATGGGTACGTAATTGACCTCCTTGTTCTGAGAAGCTTAAATATCTATATATGTAGAGGATTGTAGATGTTACTATATAGCAGAGTGCTTGAAACTCCATCAATTTTTGCATATTCTGTGCTCGATCCCCGTCTTCCTATGGCGCGTGGCAGCTTTTTCTTTTTAAATTTTAAAATGAAAGCTCTTGTCTTGTCTGTCCTGCTATATATGAGTGATTTGAGTAGTTGTGTTTTTCTTGGAATATCAAAGTTATTGTCTGTTGTCCTACTATGTCATGTCAGGCGCGAATTAATCAAGTTGTGATTATTGTGTTATTTCTTGGATATCATATCCGGCATGCATGCAGGAGGCTTTGGTGGGTGATATTTTTCCGGCAATACTCAAGAGGTGTGGTGGATGTGCTGGCTATAGTCTGAGCATATTTGGTGCGAAGTTTATTTCAAATACTATCAAGGGAGCATCACCGAACCAGATTAAGTATGTAGTAGTAGTAGTAGTAGTTTTATTATTTTATATTTTATATTAATTTCTAATATGATCCGTGAATTTGTACGTGGTGTTTGATTTTCTGCAGGAAACTAGTTGATGATGACTGTATATGGGTTTTGTTATGTTCTCTTGATCTAAATGATAAGGTTGTTACATCTATGTGTATGGAAGCGTTTGAGAAAATTCTGAAAGCAGGGGCTGATGAGTCGAGTGAAAACATATATGCTAAGATGATTTGTGGTTATGAAAATATAGGAGGCTGGGATTTATTAGATAATGATGCACCTAATTCTGAAGACATATTGCTCAAGTATGCTCCTCGAAAATGGCTGCTTTCCAATATGGCGTTTAAGCTGCTTCTCTGGGAACGTGGGGAGGATGTGTTCAACTAGTAGCTTTTCGTATATTTGGTTTCGTTTAGTTTTTCAATCTAGCTAATAATTGTTATATTTCTTTCTTTAGATATTGAGTTTCTATTTTTGGTTATTTGGAAAAAATTTATCCGAGTTCTTTTTGTTTTCGTTTGCTTAACTCGATACGACATAGTAGAAGCTTACGTATAAAGTGAAATTTATTTTATTTTATACATGTCGAACGTTCATTTTCCGGATAAGGTCTAGGTGTCCGGAAACGGGACGTTACATGTATCGTAAGCGTTGGCATTACCACTGGTATGTCCATGATCGTACGGTGAAATTTTTTCTAGGGAGCGGCGTAATACATGCTAATGATAATAATAATATTAATTGCATGCTACAGACATGGGGCTTAATACATGCTAATGCAAAAAATAAAAAAATAAAAAAAATAAAATAATAATAATAATAATAATAATAATAATAATAATAATAATAATAATAACATGCTACAAACATGGGGCGTAATACATGCTAATGCAAAAGAAAATAATATAATAATAACTATAATACTAATAATAATTACATGCTACAAACATGGGTCGTACCTATAACCTTCGGTGTATTTAGAATACATGTGTGACTAACTGAAGTACGATCAACAATTGTTAATAGTCATACAACATGTTAATTACTAAAAAAAACACTCATACAACATATTACTTACTATCACTTTTTAATTTAATGTCAATAATAATAGAGGTATTTTGGTAATTTCAAAACATAATTGAGGGGGATGTGCCCCCTCGCCCCATGCCAAATCCTCATGATATACGGTGAAGAGTCATTTTTGTTGCGAATACTCACCGATGGAGATGAATAATCACTGTAATCGGTCATTGTTATATTGTATTTTAGCTACTGCATACGAAAGAAACACTCGAAGTCATTGGAAGTCGCCTTTAACAACCGCAAGTCATTGTGGTTTTTAAGTGTGAAAAAAGTGTCAGAATGCAAGAAATATTATGAATTTTGGAGATGACATCGTAAAAGTATCAAATGATATCTAGAAGAAAAAAAAAAAAACGAAGAAGAATATAAATTATGAAGAAATATAATTGTTGGATTGTATAACAACAGTTTCTTTTTATAAAGGTAAAGAAGCAAATCATCATAGGGGTGTGGATGCTACACGGACTATACACAAGATGTAATCATATTCATACCACTACACATTGTGTTTACTACACATTTATAGACAATCAATCAATGTGGAACCTATCAATGGTCTACAAGTGTATACTATTATGTACAATGTTAGTGGCTCAATATGAGATATACAAAGACACCGAAAAACGTGTTGGTTAGAGGCACAATCATTGTACGTACCACAACCAGTGACTCAATCAAATATCACACCCTTGATAATGATGTAGGACCCATTGTTTAAGATAAATTTTCCTCATGATCAAGGGTAGAATATTTGGTTATGTCAACCGTTGTGGCTTGAGTATTGTTGGATTTATAAATTAAAAGATATGACCGTTAAAAGTATCGTGGATGTTGATTAATAAAAATTGTCTTTGTCCCTAAAAAAAGAATTAAGTTTTGAAATGTTTGTTTCCTCGAACACATTGTTTGTAGTGTTTGAAATCTTTATTGATCTGAGTAGAAGGGTTAATGTGTTGATTTTGCAATATATAATAGTGTTCTTTTTCATATTATATAACGCAAAAATGTATAGTCGTGTTTTTGGCGATATATAATAGTTTTTTTCTCTCTGGATATAATGGACAAAAAAATAGACTACAATACATTCGATTGCAAAAAAACTTTAGAATGATCGTCACCTCTACCCAAGATCACGCGTCGTCGCCGACGATTGGGGTGTCTTGATAAAATTATCTTCTTGATGATCGATAACTGCCTCAACATTTTTCACTTATTATCATCATCACATATTCATACTTGTGATATTTTGTTATACACTAATTATATACTTTTATTTCTTTTGATATTTTAGTTAACATAAGCTGTTTAAAAAAAACATAAGCTGTTTCATAATTATTATATATTATTCACCATAAGTTTTATATTCCAACAAAACATTTTTTTCGCTGACATATATTTGATTGTACTAATTTTACATATATCGTTCCCCACAGGTTTTAAGAGTGGCTTTGTAGTTTTGTACTCTTATTGTTTATAAACCAAAGAATTATTTCCCTCCTTTTACATTAAAAGTTAAAGGCATACACGACCCGAGTCGGAGGATTAGACGGATGATTTAGTTCAGGATATCATCACGCTTTAAGCAAAAAAAAAAAAAAAAAAAATAAAAAATAGTTGCTTTTGACAACTGTCACGAAATTTTTTCAAGAAAATTTAATTTTAGTATATATGTATTATTAAATTTTAACCCTTACCATAATTCTATTCAATCAATTTTCCATTAATCCATTAGATTCTTTTTCCAATCAGTAAGTGGGTTGAATCAATCAAAAATTCGCTTGTCTAAAATAGAATATTTGATTGGAACATTCACAAATCACAATAATTAAAACCACATTTTACTTCATTTTTCGGTGGTATAAAAGGAAATATGACTTGATTAAAAATTGGTTGGAGATAAATACAAAGAATTGATAAGAATTTGCTTGGTCATGTCATAGTCACATAACTCCAAACGCCTTTTTCAGTCTTCCTCTTGTGAAAATATTCAAGTGATTCGCCTCACAAATCCTTTTGAAAGGTAATTTCCAAGTTTTAAATTTGTTCTGTTTATGTATTTGTTTACAATTCACAATAGTATGTAATTTCCAAGTTGTTTTTCTTGTTTATGTTCTTATATATTTACGATTCACACTGGTTTAATGATAGTATGCCTCATGCAATAGCTTATGGGTGATTCATACATTTCATATTGATTAGTTTTATTAGAATATTGCAATTATATTGATTACTTTTATTAGGATGATTCTTATTTTTTCATCAATCTCGTTTTCGGGATGAAGATTGAGAACGCATTCGTAAGTTTAATAGAGAAAATCTTTTCACAAATCAAAATTCATGGATTTTAAATCTTTGTTTTTTTCCGGAATGAAAATTGAACTCGCATCCCTAAGTTTATAAAGTAATGTTTTCATACATTACATTGCACGGATTTGAAATCTTTGTTTATGGGACGAAGATTCAAAACACATCCCTAAGTTTATAAGAGGAAATCTTTTCATATATTTTATTGCACGGATAGAAAATTATTATGTTTGGTGTCTTGTGATTCAATAATAATCATCAAATTAACATATTCTTGGCGTATATGCGATGAAAGAATAAATCAAAGTCCATATGTATAGAAAGGTGACGATTAATACGTGTTGAAAAATGGAAAAATGGAAAAACGGCACCATACATAAAACATATTAGCTTATATTCATTTTTGAGATGTTGAATTTGGTGGTCTTCTTTTTGTGATTTATGCATGTTATTCACAGGAGCAATAAGCTACTAAAAGGTAGTCCCAAAAATGGAAGCACACTCAAACTCGTCGCCATGCGCAGGATGCAAATTTCTCCGGAGAAAATGTCAAACAGATTGCGTCTTTGCGCCGTATTTTCCACCGGATCAAATCCGGAAATTTCAAGTTGTGCACAGGATATTCGGAGCCAGCAATGTATCAAAAATGCTGCAAGAGGTGCATCCTAATTGCCGAATGGATGCTGTCAGTTCTCTTGCTTACGAGGCGGAGAGGCGCCTCCATGACCCTGTCAACGGTAGCTTTGGCGTCATCTCCGATCTCCAACACCAACTCAACCAACTTCAAGCCGAACTTAGCTCGGCTAAAGCTCAACTTTTCAAATGCCAAAGTCTAGGGCATACTAATCAAAGCCTACTAGCTGCAGCAACCATCAATGCAGGCCCATCCAGCCATCACTATCATCACCGTCACCAACCATACCCATCGCTGCAACACGGAAACATGGATGTGAGTTTTATGGGCACAGGTAAGGACAGAGGTACATATACATGTTTTTTTTTTTTCCTTGGGAAAACTACACTTTTCATCTCCTATTCTGTTTCATTTTCTCAAAATTAGTTTTTATCTTTCATAATGATATTTTTCATCCCTTAATTATATTTTTTTTTACACTTTTATGACACTTAACAACTGACTCAATGTTGGATGTGTATAGTGTAAAGAAAAAAAGTGCAACAAAAATGTCATTATGTTATTTTTGAGACAAATCAAAAAGATAAAATAAATACCTATATAAGACGATACAATTTTATTATCTTAATAGATTAGATGCAATAGGGTGAAACATTAGGTGTTAAGAAGAATACATAGTCCAACAACCGACCTAATCTCAAAACCTAGCTATGAGAAGAAGGAATTTCATATCTTAATATGGTGGATGACACAAGAGTCATTTGCGGGACAACTTTGATAGGCCCCTAAAATGTGCTCTTATAATAAAGAGCCAAACACTAAAACAATATAAATTAGTGATTCTGATATCATATAGAAAATATAGCCCAACAACATATATAGAGACTTCAACATCAAAACCTTGGCTTATATCGGTGATGGAAATTCATCTTTAATATGAGAGGTGAAAAAAATATAGAGCGTGAAACATATCAAGTGCCCAAAGAGGGATAAATTTACATGTTATATTTTTGTTAAGTGTCCTAAAAATGTGACAAACAAGTATACGACTTAAGGGACCAAAAATATTAATATGAAATAGTGCTAGTTTTGAGAAAAATGAATAAACCATGAATAAAATTATAAGATTCAAACACACTCTTTCAATCCATCCGAGTGAAAAATCTCAACTCCTATTTGCAGGTACCAGTAACATTGGGTATGATCGATTTTACCAGCAGAATCATCACTTTGTAGGTGGAGATATGAAGCCGTGGGTGATTCGGACGTATGGTGGTGGTACGAACAACAATGTCACAGAAAGTCTTATTTCTGGGAATGACACAAGTAATGGTGGTCAGATGAACAAGTTTCAGTATCATAGCGCTGCGGGTGGTGGTGGTGGTGGGTGTTGATCGAATGACACATTGAATCCTCACAATCCTCTCGAGGCCTTGGTTTCAATTCTTATGTTATTTTGATTTTTATTTTAGAATTTCAACCTCTTAAGTACAATAATTAAGCTTGGCTTTGAAAATAATTATGAAACATTGTGTGAGTGTTTATTGTTAATCGTAAACATTCTTATATTGTGTGAGTATTTAAGAATTTGCTATGTTTAAGTTTATGTAAGTTCATGTATATTCCTTTGGTTTTGATAAAAATTCAGCTATAAAACTGTTGGATAATATCACATCAGAGATAGATAAACTTGTTATAGATGATAGATAATATAGATGGAGCTAGATGTATCGAAATGATGTTGTTATTTGTTTTTCTTTTGCAAAACGGGATGTTAATCACATTATAATAATTTAATAGATTTTCCATAATACATATTCAAACACAACTTCAATTTTACAGAATCTTTATTCAAGTTCATATTTTGATTAAATAAATTTCGTAATTTAGTAATATTTTTTGAAGAAATAAAGAACAATAAAGTGTAACCTTGTTATCAACTATAAAAGAACAATATGTTTAATAGATTTTTTTTTTTTTGAGAAAGTTTAACAGATAAATTATAAAGTGTTTGTTAAAACATGATTTGAAAAATTGCAGATTTAAGAAAGATTAAAGAAGTAATGCAAACATAAAGTATGGAGAAATTGATAAAACACATAAACAAAGAGAACTCGGTGATTTAACTTGGTTTTCGGCGTTGTGCATACCGACTACTCCACGCAGAAAAAGAGATATTTTACTATACACAAAGTTACAAGGATTTTCACACACTTGTGAAAGACACACATTGCATTGATTACAACATTAGTATTTATAGACACAAATCTCTAACCCTAACCGTCATAAGATCTTTGTCGGAATCGCCATAAATACCCTAGATGTGGACCCCAGCTCAATTTATTATCCACCGAGATGAAACTCACCAAAACCGACTTTCCTGCACTTGTAACCAATCGCGCCAGATGTAGAACTCGGATGTACTCAAAGAATAACTTAGCTGCAAAATCGAAAGTCGATTTGAGAAACTCAGTTTGCACTTCATAGCAACTGACTTTCACAGAACTGAATACTCTTACTAAAACTGGCAATCATTCTCAGTCTCAGTTTCACAGATTAGTCCCACCAGTTTATTCATCAGTTTAGAGATCAAATCACCAAAATTGACAAATCTCCACCTTGACTTGAACTTTCATTCACAGTCAACCAGATTGCATAATCAGATGTACTTGTACCAGATGCATTCGTCAATGCCAGGATGTACTTGTACCAGACTTCTCCATAGAATCCACTCAGCTGATCTGTCCTCAACTGAGTATCCAATTTTCAATTTATAAGTTTTGAATATTCAACAAGTCCAGACACAACTGAAACTTGCATTGATTACAACATTTGTATTTATAGGCACAAATCCCAACCCTAACCTCCATACGATCTTTGTTGGAATTGTCATAAATACCCCAGATGTGGACCCCAGCACCAGCTGTTATCCACCAGATGAAACTCAGTTCAAAACCGACCTTCCCAGACTTGTAACCAACTGCTCAGATGTCAGATGTACTCAGCAAAACTCAACAGACCAAAACTGACTGCTGACTTCAGAAGAAATTCAGTTGCACTTCATCAAACTGACTTTCATAGAACTGAATACTCTTACTGAACTGACCATCATTCTCAGTCTCAGTTTCACAGATTAGTTCAACCAGTTTATTTATCAATTTAGAGATCAAATCACCAAAACTGATTAATCTCCACCTTGACTTGAACTCCCATTCACAGTAAACCAGATTGCATAACAAGATGTACTTGCACCAGATGCATTCGTCAATGTCGATGTGTCTGATGCACTTCTCCACAGTAATCCACTCGGTGATCCGCCTCGGCTAAGTATCCATTTCAGATTTATAAGCTTTGAATATTCACCAAGTCCAGACACAACTGAAACTTGCTCTGTCGAACTGGTTTAGTGAACATATCAGTAGGATTATCCTTGGTGCCAATCTTCTTCACTACAACCCTCTTCTCATTTCTCAGAAAATGATACCTCACATCGCTATGCTTGGTTCTCTCATGATGAACATGATCCTTAGGTAGACAAATTGCACTCAAACTGTCACAATAAATCTCAGCTTGATCTTGATGTAGCCCTAAATCACTGACTATTCCCCTCAACCAGATACCCTTCTTGGCTGCTTCAGTAAGAGCCATATACTCAGCTTCAGTAGTTGATAAAGCCACTGTTGCCTGAAGAGTTGCTTTTTCACGGTGACAACCGAATTCCCCAATGTGAAAACATAAACCGGTCATTGATTTTCATCGCCCACATCGCCTGCATAATCGGCATCACAGTATCGTGTGACCAAACTCTGTGTATCACCTCCATAAATGAGACCAACTGTACCCTTAAGGTACCTGAACATTCTTTTCACAACTTTCCAGTGCTCCTTTCCAGGTTGAGCCATAAACCTGCTGACAACACTGACTGCCTGAGCCAGATCAAGCCTAATGCATACCAAGAGTACATCAGACTGCCAACTACACTAGCATAGGGAACTCTCAACATGTACTTCTTCTCCTCTGCTGATTGTGAAGCAAAAACTTACAAATGAACATTTGATGCCAAAAGAGTGTCGATTGGATTATCAGCTGACATGCCAAACTTTGACAAAATCTTCTGTATATAGCCTTGCTGAGATAAAAACAGTTTCTTCTAACTTCTATCTCTCCAGATCTCAACCCCCAAAATTTCTTGGCTGCACACAAATTCTTCATTTCAAACTCAACACTGAGAAGGTCTTTCAGATACTGAACATCAGACTTCTTTTTTTCACCTATCAGCATGTCATCCACATAGAACACAAGATAAATATATGATCCATCTTTCAGCTGACTGTTGTAAACACAGCAGTCATAAGGACTTATGTTGTAACCCGACTGAATCATGTAATTGTCAAACCTTTTATACCACTGTCTAGGAGCCTGCTTCAGTCCATACAAGGACTTCTTCAACTTGCACACAAAATCTTCCTTACTAGGAAGTTGGAAACCCTCTGGCTGAATCATGTATATCTCTTTGTCTACCTCACCATGTAGAAAAGTTGTCTTCACATCTAATTGCTCAAGTTCTAAGTCCTGATGTGCCACCATTGCTAATAACACTCTGATTGAAGTGTGTCTGACTACTGGTGAGAATATCTCATCAAAGTCCACCCCTTATTTCTGACTGAACCCTCTTGCAACCAACAGTGCCTTATACTTAACTCCTTCTACCTCAGTTATCCCTTCCTTCTTCTTGAAGATCCATTTGCAAGTAACAAATTTCCTATCAGCTGGATGTTTAACTAGATCCCAAGTCTGATTCTTCAGTAATGACTCCATTTCATCTTCCATGGCAACAAGCCATTCAGATACTTCAGAACATGTCACTGCTTCCCTGTAAGTAGAAGGTTCAAAACCATCCACTTCTTCTGCAACTTGAAGTGCATATCCAACCATATCATCAAAACCATACCTCTTGAGAGGTACCCCGACATTGGATCTTCTAGTTTCACGACACTATACTCGTTGAACCATGTTCTCGGTTTGACGCTTAATCGACATTTCCTCGGTGACCGGGCTGGACTCAGTCTCGTTCAAAGAACTAGATCGATGAAAATCGACTTGGATCGCTTGATTGTTGCATTTCAACCGACTCCACCAAGCTCCACTCATCGCCGTTTCGGCCAAGATGGTTTCGATTCGGTAGTCCCTCTCACTGATGAACTGAGAATAGAATTTTCATCAAAAATTGTATCTCTACAGACTCTGATGAGAATAACTCGGTTTTCTGTTGATGACCAAATTCTATAACCCTTAACTCCATCATCATACCCCACAAACACTATTTTCTCGGCTCTTGGTTCTAGCTTTCCTCACTCACATGGTAGTAAATCAGTGCTTCCAAAACCCTTAGAATCGAATAGTCGCGAGGCTTGCTCGACCACATCTCAACCTGGTGTTTTGAGACTCGATCCTATATGAGAACTCATGTTGATTAAGTAGCAAGTTGTGCTAATGACCTCCGCCCAAAATCTCATTGACAAACCAACATGAGAGAGCATGCATCTCGCTCTCTCCAAAAGAGTTTGATTTAGCCTTTCAGCTATCCCATTCTGAAGAGGAGTATTCCTGACTGTATGATGTCTGACAATACCCTCATTTCTGTACAACTCATCAAACTTAGTCCAGCATAATTTCATACCATTATCTGTACGAGGCCTCTTGATCTTCTTCCCCAACTAATTTTCAACTAGAGCCTTCCATTGCATGAAGCTCTTGAATGCCTCACTTTTGTGTTTCATCATCACCAACCAAGTCATCCTTAAATAGTCATCTATGAATGACACAAAATATCTGTGACCACCCAATGACTCCACCTTTGATGGCCCCCAACAATCAGAATGAATGTAATCAAGTGATGACTTTGTGTTGTGTACTCTTTTTGAGAACTTGACCCTATGAAGCTTCCCAAACACACAATGCTCACAAAATTCCGGATGCTTGACCTTACACTTCCCAAGAAGATCTTTCTAAGAATGAACTCGCATCCTTTTAACCCATATGGCCCGCCTCTCATGTGCCACATTTTGTAAGTCGTGGATCGATGAATCTCCGTAGATGCCACAGCAGTAGAACTAACAACAACTGACCCTTGTAGTATATACAAGGTCCCTTTCTTGACTCTCTTGAGAACCACAACTGAGTTTTTATAGACACTCAGCACTCCACCTGCACCCTTGAAACTGAATCCATTGCTGTTTATAGAACTGAGAGATATCAAGTTCTTGGTCATCTGTGGAGCATGTCTAACTTCACTCAGTTTACAGAATCTTCCATCCTCTGTCTTCAACTAAACTGAACCAATCCCAACTACCTTGCGGACCTTGCTATTTGGCATAGATATATGACCACCATATATCTGCTAATAACTTGAGAACCACTATCTGTGACGGAAAATATGAAAGGATTCCCAGAGACCAGAATCCAGACATTAGTATGATGTGCTGACTCTCCTGCCACTAGAACCATGTGATCATCTGAGTCATGCTCAGCTGCTACAGCAGCTATGCCAGAACTGTTCTCCTGTTGTTTCTTCCTATTTGGACAATTGGACTTCCAATGTCCCTGCTCCTTACAATAATTGCAAAAATCTGTGGATTTAGGGCCTTTGGACCTTGTCTTCTTGGAGTTTTTCTTCCTAGTCTGAACATGCTCTTTTCCCACTCTTTGCTCATCGACTACTAGTCTACAGCGACTGATTATCTCGCCCCCAATCGCTTTATGTCTCGGCTCCCTGGCATATAAAGCTGATCTTACATCCACTAAAGCAACTGTATCCTTCCCAACTATGAGGTCTGCACAAAGTTCTCATAAGAAGCTGGTAGTGAAACCAACAAAATCATCGCAGCATCTTCATCCTCAATCTTCGCATCAATATTCCTGAGATCAAGTAATATTGGGTTTAGCGGATCAAGGTGATCTCTCAACTGAGTTCCCTCATGCATCCTTAGGCTGAATAGTCTCTGCTTCAGCAGCAACTTATTGGTCAATGACTTAGTCATATACAAGATTTCAAGCTTCATCCATAACTTGGCAGCGGTGTCTTCCTTAGCAACTTCTGTGATAACATCATCAGACTAGCAAAACATGATGGTTGAATGTGCTTTCTGTTAGGTCCTATATGGATCCTTAGCTAGGTGTAAAGGCACAGAAGGGGGGGTTGAATGTGCTTTAAAACTCTTTAAAATCGTTTTGAAACAACCTATGTCCCAGTTTCACTGTTTTTCATACACACCTAGTTGTATCACCTTATTCAAGTGACTACAAAGCTTTAAACACTAATTTTTCGATTCAGCTCTCTTCCTCTCATGTCAAGCTACCACTTTCATGTTTTAAGTTTGTTCATCAACCGAGTTTAACTTATTCAAATCATGCAATCAAAGTTAACATCCAAAGCTGCGATCTGTGTGTGTAAGTGTAAATTAAAAGCAAGGAACACCACAATGATTACCCAGTTCGGCCAAACTAATTGCCAATGCAATTAGCCTACGTCTGGGGGTTTTTCTTATTAAGTGTATGCTACCAAAGACCCTACACACAACAAGCAATAACCCACACACAACCTTAATAAACCTACCTAAGAAATCGTTAAGTATCCCCCTTTGTTTTAACCCTTTAAAACAGTCTAATCCACTTGATCCTACCCCTACACAAGTAAGTAAGATACACCACACTACTGAGAGTAGCTACACAAGACTCACCTCTCAAAAACACTCACCAACCTGTCCACAAACAGGCCACAAAACAAGCACAAAGAAGACAGACATGGGGATTACTGTCTTTACAGATTCGATTCAACAATTATAAGCACATGGAAGCTATATAAACGTGTTAAAACATATAACAACTATAAATTAACTTCCCAACAGAGTTGATTGATGATCTTCAATGAAAAGCATTCAGCATAACGATCGATCATGCATCAACAACTTGACAAAGAGTGCAGCAGCAAACAACCTCGATCAAGTTCGACTTTGTTGATCAGGTTTCACTTCGATTCAGCCTTTGATCCCTCTTGTAAATTTGTTGCTCACACTCTCTAACATGTATATGAACACTTTGGAGTCGATTTGTGAGAGGATCAATCGAGTTTTTCTGCTGCACACTGAATTCTAAAACAGACTGCTCTATTTATAGCAATTTTTAGGGTTGCAGCCTCTTTTCTTGTAAAATACCTCTTGTGCCCCTATCAATCTTGAGTAGAACGTGTAATATATAGATAATAGTATTATTTCCAATCAATTCAAATTGATACAACCGGATTTATCTCAATTAATTAACCCAATCAAATCAATTATCTATTTTTGGAAACAGTTTGAATAAATACAAGTTTATCTTCAAATTTTATATATGATCACGTGCCCAAATCAAGATGATCAAAGAATGAAATATTCTCATAATATTTGCAGCTATAATCCCTCAAATTTTCAGATTATTTGGACTTGAACCCGTCACTCAAAAATACAACACAACTCAACTAGCTCACAGATTGACAGTTTTACTGAAGCAGTTTGTGGACAACTTTTAGCTATGATAAAGATCTTAAATCAGAAAAGTTTCTTGATGCAAAATTTACCCCTATATGGAATCTATAACATATAAAAAATTCAGCGCATTCCAAGTAGTATAGGGTACTCAAAAGTGTGACACATCAGCACCACAAAAAGCTGTTGCACAGGCTGTCTATGTCTGATGCGTTTTTGTTTGACATGGTGTGTGCTATGTGATGCATGAAAATGAGATCTTTGATATGCGTTTTGTAGATGGAATTCTCAGCTTTCCAACCACATAAAGAACATGCAATTTGGTGCAATATTGAGCAAGTTATGGGGGTGTGAACATGGGTGAAAAACAGTCCAACACTTAGAAAAATTCAGCAGAATTTTATCACATGAACCCTTATTTTGACCTAATTCAATTTTGATCAAATTGAACAACTTAAAGCATGATTAGGGTCAATTCTAAGTGTATTAATATAATTAAACATGTTTCACATCATTCAGGTGAGTTTGGACCATTTCCCCAAAATTCCCAATTTGCCCTTTTGACCTACTTTCACCGATTTGACCCTATGATGATTCTCATACCAACCTAATGTGTTTTGGATCAATTTTAGGTTGTTACAATGTAAGTTGAGGTCAAATGTCCATTTACCCTTAAGGTCAACTCTTTGGTCACCTTTCCCATTTTGCCCCTATCACATTCTCAATTTAAGCTCATGATTTGTGATCATGCATTTCAAGTGAGGCTTACCATTTCTAGCCTTATGTGATGTTTGAGTTGAAATCATGCCTTTTCACACATACACACAATTGATCCAATGTGATCATGTGTTGTTATCATCAAAACCAATATACTCACAATCTCCTCTTTTTGATGATGACAACAACCAAGCATGTATATCTCCGAAATGTATAAGCAGATGTGTGTGTGAGCATATATCGAGGATGCAAGGCAATGGTATCAAATAATGTCATGCAAAACAATTTAGAGCACACAGGGGCTTCCTAGGTTTCTCTAAAGGTATCATTGACCTCTACCTACCCTTTAGCTCCCTCTAACTCTATGCTCTCCCTGTCATCTCTCACTTAGCTTACCAAGCTTCCCAAGTTGAGATCCAACTTCCCAAGTCGTGATCTCAACACCTTATACTAAGTAGATACAGGCAATGGTACTAGTCAAACTCATGCGGGGTTGTACCATACCCCTTTGCATCATATAAGCATATAACATATCACATAAGCACATAAGGATGCAAATTTCTCATTCATAGATGGCTCTCCTCTATCATGATTCTCCTCTATCATTCACCATCTTTCTTCTACATGCTCCTCTATCTCACAATCTCCCAAACAGCATTTAAGCACATATCACATGCAATATCTCTCCCTCTTTCACAAATAACTAACCATGCAATAACTCTCCCTCTTGTACACATACATATATACATGCAACAACAATCTCTCCCTCTTTTTGTCATGCATCAAAAAGTGTCTGAATAGCACTATGTGTGTGTAATGAGATAACCATGTCATCCTGGATAGCAATATAGCATGGCATAAGTCAAAATGTGGCATAATGAGAGAAAGTATGGATCAATACCAAAGCAAGATCAATGCTTAGATTATCTTTGTAGCACAAAGGTTCAACACACTATAGACATCTCAGCAGGTATACAATGTACTTAATAAGTAAGATGTTCATCTGGTGTGTGTGTGTGCAGAACCATATTAAATTTCCACTAGATCCAAACTTGACATTTCAAGCAAACTAGCCAATACTCATGCAAACTATAAACATATAATGATCCTCTAATTATGTGCCCAATAAAATGTAGCATGTCATGAAAAGGATGATAGAACATGATTAAAGCTTTTCTGACATACTCAGAGGATTACTCCTACAACATGCCTTTCCGTTTATACTGGGGATAAGATGGCAATGATTAAGTCTTTCACTGATTTATTCCATTTATACCATTTGTTACCACTTATTAGTTGATTCACATATGTTTTACACATATAAGCACATCGTAAGTGAGCTTTTGCCCATCATAGCATAATAGGACATACGTGGTATACCCTACCTACCCAAATCATAAGGCGACTCTATTCTCGATTGTCATGAGCTTTTGGTCCTCATAGTGGTATAGGACATTCGGGATATGCCCTACCTCACTCAAATCATCAACCAACCGACGACAAATACATTTATTATGTGAATCATTTTCACTTTTATAGTTCAATTCCCCAAGTAAATATTTATGCTTAGCTTATCACATTCAAACATTAGGCATTCACAAAGATATGTCTTACTCGACTCTAAAAATGAGCTATCAAAATTTCCATGACACTTTACATTTAAGAAAGCACAAGATTCTTAAGACAACATTAAGTGTCACAAGTTTAGATAAGTACAACTTTATATTTTAGCTCATCATTAACATGGGTGCGTGAAAGCGTGTCGGATGAGACATCCGCCTACTACTAAACATACAATATACAAACATCAATGACTATATGCATGAATTGTCTAAACATTTTCTCACATGGCATGTATTGAGGATGAATAAGAGCACAAAACATGTCAAGATGATTGAATATAAGAAACAAGAGTTCAAATCATCTTCTTCATTTTAGTTTATGCATTAAAATGTATTTTTCATCTCAAAATCAAGTTTCACGATTATTTAGCAAATTTCACCAACATCTAGCATGCATGTAATCATTGATCATGAATCATCAAAACATATACTCACTAACATAGAAACACATAGCATGGCAACCATATCGGCTATATACCAACAGTCTATCTTTCCCCTGTTTCCTTAGTACTAGTCTCGGCTAACTTAGGTCCTATGACACAGACAGGACTTAGGGTGTCGGACTACAAACCATACCGACCTTTCTTCCTTTCTTTTTCCAAGCAAACTTTGCTCATCTTTTCTTGGAACTCCCACTTAGAGCAATTTGAATTAGTGGAGTCCAACAGCATCCTCATTCTTCAATCTTTCTTCCAAGTCCGGAAGATGACCCTTTTCATAGATTGTACCGCAATCATAAAGCGTGGTGGTATCCTTTTTACGGATCCTGGAACCTTAGCTTTTTATTTTCAACATTAAACATGTGGCTATTAGATGCATGGTGAACAATATTACTAACAACTCTAGCGAGATGATTTTGGCACATAAACATATTTAGCATGCATTTTGTTCACATAAGCGAGCTTAGCAATAAAATGATTTTCTCCGGTTTATGTTCCTCAAAGGATTAACATGCATGGCTGGTTTAGCATTTACCACAGATATAGCAGTTTAGCATGCAACAAAGATTTACCTTTGTTTAAGTCCCTAATGTATCCAACGTTTATGCTTCATGGGACGATCCACATGCATTATGTTGCGATCTTAAAGCAGATAGTGCATTGAACAAACAGACTCAACATTCACAGATATAGCATTGAGCGGTGTTTATCACATAATTCACCATAGCCTATTCCAGATTTATCATTAGGCATCCTATGGTGTCCAGTCATCTTTTCCAAAATAAGTTGACTCTCAGATAGATTTGACATGCAGATTTTATGTTTTTCCAGTTCACAAGTGAGTTCATTAATCCTAGCATGCAATTTATCATTTACTTTGAGTGAGTCATCATACTTTAGCTCAAGTGCCCTATAATTTTCATGCATTTCATTTAACTCTTTTTCAGCAGTTGATGGCACATTATCACATACAGAGTCATAATCAGATTCATCAAATTTAATGGTTTCAGTTATCTCTGTGGAACTATCAACATATAGGTTATGACTTATTTCAACCACATCACATATAGGTGCATCAATTGTAGCACATGACTGCATGGATGAATGAATCTCAACACATTTATCAAGTTGCTCACCAATTAACATTTCAAGAAATTCATTAATAATAGAGTTTTCATCAAGTACCTTATGAGCAACACATGCTACCTCAAATGTCTCAGATCTGGATCTACCAAACACAGATGTCCAACTCTTCAAATTTCTCCAACTTTTCCATCTCAGGAAATTTTGACTTTTCTCCACATATTTCCTCAAGCCAGGCATAGTATTGTGCCTCAAATGTGGAAGGTACATCTGGTGAGGCTCTAAGTGGCCATTTTGTCATTTCCTGAAAAGCAGACATAAAAGCCCAAGGACCAAGTGTAAAGTGCAGATATGGAAACAATTACAAATATCACACCTATATTCCTTATAGAAGTTAAGCACCAGTCAATAGTCAAAAATACCACAAGATAGGAAAAATCAACTGAATGGTCAACTATGGCAAATTTGTACAAATGTGGACTAATTGAGCTATCAGGTGATGGAATATGTGCAACATACTTATATATGTTTAATAAGGTTGATAAAATAGGTAAGCACACAAGGAATCAAAAATACACAATTCAGTCAAGCAAATGCAAGAAGCATAATATCGTTTCACGAGGATAGGGCGACTTACTTGTGTTGATTGAATCTCTCAACACACTTATCCAATTAAGCTGAAAATTTATGGTTAGAGTCCTTATAACACAAAAACCTAAATGCTCAGGAGAGAATTCAAAAGGCACGGTGAAATTTTCAGTTCATCAAGTGAGACAAACTATACGCAGACAGTTTACAAGTAGCAGAGCATGTTCAAGATGCAACTTATGGTTTCAAATTCGAAGATCTCGGGCTATAACACAAGCTACTATCTGCTTATATAAGTTCAATAATGCTGATCAATAAGATAAATACTCAAGGAAACATGTATAACCAGTTTAGCCAAAAGAAATGCAAGAGCTATTTTCTGTTTCACGATTTTGATTGCAATGGCTTTCAACCCTAGATGCTTAGTGTTCAAGCCAACCACGCTCACGATACCAATTGTTAGGTCCTATATGGATCCTTAGCTAGGTGTAAAGGCACAGAAGGGGGTTGAATGTGCTTTAAAACTCTTTAAAATCGTTTTGAAACAACCTATGTCCCGTTTTTCTTTTTTTCATACACACCTAGTTGTATCACCTTATTCAAGTGACTACAAAGCTTTAAACACTAATTTTTCGATTCAGCTCTCTTCCTCTCATGTCAAGCTACCACTTTCATGTTTTAAGTTTGTTCATCAACCGAGTTTAACTTATTCAAATCATGCAATCAAAGTTAACATCCAAAGCTCATGATCTGTGTGTGTAAGTGTAAATTAAAAGCAAGGAACACCACAATGATTACCCAGTTCGGCCAAACTAATTGCCAATGCAATTAGCCCTACGTCTGGGGGTTTTCTTATTAAGTGTATGCTACCAAAGACCCTACACACAACAAGCAATAACTCACACACAACCTAATAAAACCTACCTAAGAAATCGTTAAGTATCCCTTTGCTTTTAACCCTTTAAAAGCAGTCCTAATCCACTTGATCCTACCCCTACACAAGTAAGTAAGATACACCACACTACTGAGAGTAGCTACACAAGACTCACCTCTCAAAAACACTCACCAACCTGTCCACAAACAGGCCACAAAACAAGCACAAAGAAAGACATGCACAGGATTCTGTCTTTACTGATTCGATTCAACAATTATAAGCACATGGAAGCTATATAAACGTGTTAAAACATATAACAACTATAAATTAACTTCCCAACAGAGTTGATTGATGATCTTCAATGAAAAGCATTCAGCATAATGATCGATCATGCATCAACGAATTTTGACAAGAGCAAAGAAGCAAAGAACCTCGATCAAGTTCAGCTTTGTTGATCAGGTTTCACTTCGATTCAGCCTTTGATCCCTCTTGTAAATTTGTTGCTCACACTCTCTAACATGTATATGAACACTTTGGAGTCGATTTGTGAGAGGATCAATCGAGTTTTTCTGCTGCACACTGAATTCTAAAACAGATCGCTTCTATTTATAGCAATTTTTAGGGTTGCAGCCTCTTTTCTTGTAAAATACCTCTTGTGCCCCTATCAATCTTGAGTAGAACGTGTAATATATAGATAATAGTATTATTTCCAATCAATTCAAATTGATACAACCGGATTTATCTCAATTAATTAACCCAATCAAATCAATTATCTATTTTTGGAAACAGTTTGAATAAATACAAGTTTATCTTCAAATTTTATATATGATCACGTGCCCAAATCAAGATGATCAAAGAATGAAATATTCTCATAATATTTGCAGCTATAATCCTCAAATTTTCAGATTATTTGGACTTGAACCCGTCACTCAAAAATACAACACAACTCAACTAGCTCACAGATTGACAGTTTTACTGAAGCAGTTTGTGGACAACTTTTAGCTATGATAAAGATCTTAAATCAGAAAAGTTTCTTGATGCAAAATGTACCCCTATATGGAATCTATAACATATAAAAATTCAGCGCATTCCAAGTAGTATAGGGTACTAAAAGTGTGACACATCAGCACCACAAAAAGCTGTTGCACAGGCTGTCTATGTCTGATGCGTTTTTGTTTGACATGGTGTGTGCTATGTGATGCATGAAAATGAGATCTTTGATATGCTTTTTGTAGATGGAATTCTCAGCTTTCCAACCACATAAAGAACATGCAATTTGGTGCAATATTGAGCAAGTTATGGGGGTGTGAACATGGGTGAAAAACAGTCCAACACTTAGAAAAATTCAGCAGAATTTTATCACATGAACCCTAATTTTGACCTAATTCAATTTTGATCAAATTGAACAACTTAAAGCATGATTAGGGTCAATTCTAAGTGTATTAATATAATTAAACATGTTTCACATCATTCAGTGAGTTTGGACCATTTCCCCAAAATTCCCAATTTGCCCTTTTTTGACCTACTTTCACCGATTTGACCCTATGATGATTCTCATACCAACCTAATGTGTTTTGGATCAATTTTAGGTTGTTACAATGTAAGTTGAGGTCAAATGTCCATTTACCCTTAAGGTCAACTCTTTGGTCACCTTTCCCATTTTGCCCCTATCACATTCTCAATTTAAGCTCATGATTTGTGATCATGCATTTCAAGTGAGGCTTACCATTTCTAGCCTTATGTGATGTTTGAGTTGAAATCATGCCTTTTCACACATACACACAATTGATCCAATGTGATCATGTGTTGTTATCATCAAAACCAATATACTCACAATCTCCCTCTTTTTGATGATGACAACAACCAAGCATGTATATCTGAAATGTATAGCAGATGTGTGTGTGTGAGCATATATCGAGGATGCAAGGCAATGGTATCAAATAATGTCATGCAAAACAATTTAGAGCACACAGGGGCTTCCTAGGTTTCTCTAAAGGTATCATTGACCTCTACCTACCCTTTAGCTCCCTCTAACTCTATGCTCTCCCTGTCATCTCTCACTTAGCTTACCAAGCTTCCCAAGTTGAGATCCAACTTCCCAGGTCGTGATCTCAACACCTTATACTAAGTAGAGACAGGCAATGGTACTAGTCAAACTCATGTCAGTTGTACCATACCCTTTGCATCATATAAGCATATAACATATCACATAAGCACATAAGGATGCAAATTTCTCATTCATAGATGGCTCTCCCTCTATCATGATTCTCCCTCTATCATTCACCATCTTTCTTCTACATGCTCCCTCTATCTCACAATCTCCCAAACAGCATTTAAGCACATATCACATGCAATATCTCTCCCTCTTTCACAAATAACTAACCATGCAATAACTCTCCCTCTTGTACACATACATATATACATGCAACAACAATCTCTCCCTCTTTTTGTCATGCATCAAAAAGTGTCTGAATAGCACTATGTGTGTGTAACAGATAACCATGTCATCCTGGATAGCAATATAGCATGGCATAAGTCAAAATGTGGCATAATGAGAGAAAGTATGGATCAATACCAAAGCAAGATCAATGCTTAGATTATCTTTGTAGCACAAAGGTTCAACACACTATAGACATCTCAGCAGGTATACAATGTACTTAATAAGTAAGATGTTCATCTGGTGTGTGTGTGTGCAGAACCATATTAAATTTCCACTAGATCCAAACTTGACATTTCAAGCAAACTAGCCAATACTCATGCAAACTATAAACATATAATGATCCTCAGAATTATGTGCCCAATAAAATGTAGCATGTCATGAAAAGGATGATAGAACATGATTAAAGCTTTTCTGACATACTCAGAGGATTACTCCTACAACATGCCTTTCCGTTTATACTGGGGATAAGATGGCAATGATTAAGTCTTTCACTGATTTATTCCATTTATACCATTTGTTACCACTTATTAGTTGATTCACATATGTTTTACACATATAAGCACATCAGAAGTGAGCTTTTGCCCATCATAGCATAATAGGACATACGTGGTATACCCTACCTACCCAAATCATAAGGTGATTTCTATTCGATTGTCATGAGCTTTTGGTCCTCATAGTGGTATAGGACATTCGGGATATGCCCTACCTCACTCAAATCATCAACCAACTTCTGACAAATACATTTATTATGTGAATCATTTTTACTTTTATAGTTCAATTCCCCAAGTAAATATTTATGCTTAGCTTATCACATTCAAACATTAGGCATTCACAGTATGTCTTACTCTGACTCTAAAAATGAGCTATCAAAATTTCCATGACACTTTACATTTAAGAAAGCACAAGATTCTTAAGACAACATTAAGTGTCACAAGTTTAGATAAGTACAACTTTATATTTTAGCTCATCATTAACATGGTCAGCTGCTGTGAAAGCGTGTCGATGAGACATCCGCCTCTACTAAACATACAATATACAAAGATCAATGACTATATGCATGAATTGTCTAAACATTTTCTCACATGGCATGTATTGAGGATGAATAAGAGCACAAAACATGTCAAGATGATTGAATATAAGAAACAAGAGTTCAAATCATCTTCTTCATTTTAGTTTATGCATTAAAATGTATTTTTCATCTCAAAATCAAGGTTCACGATTATTTAGCAAATTTCACCAACATCTAGCATGCATGTAATCATTGATCATGAATCATCAAAACATATACTCACTAACATAGAAACACATAGCATGGCAACCATATCACCTTATACAACAACAGTCTATCTTTCCTCGTTTCCTTAGTACTAGTCTCGCCTAACTTAGGTCCTATGACCTCAGATGGACTTAGGGTGTCGACTACAAACCATACCCGACCTTTCTTCCTTTCTTTTCCAAGCAAACTTTGCTCAGTCTTTTCTTGAACTCCCACTTAGAGCAATTTGAATTAGTGGAGTCCAACAAAGATCCTCATTCTTCAATCTTTCTTCCAAGTCCGGAAGATGACCCTTTTCATAGATTGTACCGCAATCATAAACTGTGGTGGTATCCTTTTACGGATCCTGGAACCTTAGCTTTTTTATTTTCAACATTAAACATGTGGCTATTAGATGCATGGTGAACAATATTACTAACAAATTTCTAGTGAGATGATTTTGGCACATAAACATATTTAGCATGCATTTTGTTCACATAAGGTGTTTAGCAATAAATGATTTTTCTCGGTTTATGTTCCTCAAAGGATTAACATGCATGGTCTGGTTTAGCATTTACCACAGTATATAGCAGAGTTTAGCATGCAACAAAGATTTACCTTTGTTTAAGTCCCTAATGTGTATCCAACGCTTATGCTTCATGGGACGATACACATGCATTATGTTGCGCCTTTAAGCAGATAGTGCATTGAACAAATGTGACTCAACATTCACAGATATAGCATTCAGAGCGGTGTTTATCACATAATTCACCATAGCCTATTCAGATTTATCATTAGGCATCCTATGGTGTCCAATCATCTTTTCCAAAATAAGTTGACTCTCGATAGATTTGACATGCAGATTTTATGTTTTTCCAGTTCACAAGTGAGTTCATTAATCCTAGCATGCAATTTATCATTTACTTTGAGTGAGTCATCATACTTTAGCTCAAGTGCCCTATAATTTTCATGCATTTCATTTAACTCTTTTCAAATAGCTTGATGGCACATTATCACATACAGAGTCATAATCAGATTCATCAAATTTAATGGTTTCAGTTATCTCTGTGGAACTATCAACATATAGGTTATGACTTATTTCAACCACATCACATATAGGTGCATCAATTGTAGCACATGACAAAGATGGATGAATGAATCTCAACACATTTATCAAGTTGCTCACCAATTAACATTTCAAGAAATTCATTAATAATAGAGTTTTCATCAAGTACCTTATGAGCAACACATGCTACCTCAAATGTCTCAGATCTGGATCTACCAGCACCAGTGTCCAACTCTTCAAATTTCTCCAACTTTTCCATCTCAGGAAATTTTGACTTTTCTCCACATATTTCCTCAAGCCAGGCATAGTATTGTGCCTCAAATGTGGAAGGTACATCTGGTGAGGCTCTAGTGGCCATTTTTGTCATTTCCTGAAAAACAGACATAAAAGCCCAAGGACCAAGTGTAAAGTGCAGATATGGCAACAATTACAAATATCACACCTATATTCCTTATAGAAGTTAAGCACTGTGTCAATAGTCCAAAAATACCACAGTATAGGAAAAATCAACTGAATGGTCAACTATGGCAAATTTGTACAAATGTGGACTAATTGAGCTATCAGGTGATGGAATATGTGCAACATACTTATATATGTTTAATAAGGTTGATAAAATAGGTAAGCACACAAGGAATCAAAAATACACAATTCAGGTCAAGCAAATGCAGTAAGCATAATACTGTTCACAGGATAGGGCAGCTTACTTGTGTTGGATCGAATCTCTCAACACACTTATCCAATTAAGCTGAAAATTTATGGTTAGAGTCCTTATAACACAAAAACCTAAATGCTCGGGAGAGAATTCAAAAGGCACGGTGAAATTTTCAGTTCATCAAGTGAGACAGCCACATGCATAGCTTTACCAAGTAGCAGAGCAT
This sequence comes from Gentiana macrophylla, assembly GCA_026214975.1. NCBI lineage: Eukaryota > Viridiplantae > Streptophyta > Magnoliopsida > Gentianales > Gentianaceae > Gentiana > Gentiana macrophylla. The sequence continues at coordinate 114,947,136 of CM047811.1, forward strand.
GTTCAAGATGCAACTTATGGTTTCAAATTCAAGATCTCAGGGCTATAACACAAGCTACTATCTGCTTATATAAGTTCAATAATGCTGATCAATAAGATAAATACTCAAGGAAACATGTATAACCGGTTTAGCCAAAAGAAATGCGAGAGCTATTTTCCTGTTTCACGCTTTTGATTGCAATGGCTTTCAACCCTAGATGCTTAGTGTTCAAGCCAACCACGCCTCGATACCAATTGTTAGGTCCTATATGGATCCTTAGCTAGGTGTAAAGGCACAGAAGGGGGTTGAATGTGCTTTAAAACTCTTTAAAATCGTTTTGAAACAACCTATGTCCCGCTTTCACTTTTTTTTCATACACACCTAGTTGTATCACCTTATTCAAGTGACTACAAAGCTTTAAACACTAATTTTTCGATTCAGCTCTCTTCCTCTCATGTCAAGCTACCACTTTCATGTTTTAAGTTTGTTCATCAACCGAGTTTAACTTATTCAAATCATGCAATCAAAGTTAACATCCAAAGCTGCGATCTGTGTGTGTAAGTGTAAATTAAAAGCAAGGAACACCACAATGATTACCCAGTTGGCCAAACTAATTGCCAATGCAATTAGCCCTACGTCTGGGGTTTTCTTATTAAGTGTATGCTACCAAAGACCCTACACACAACAAGCAATAACCCACACACAACCTTAACAAAATTTCTACCTAAGAAATCATATATCCCACTGTTTTAACCCTTTAAAACAGTCCTAATCCACTTGATCCTACCCCTACACAAGTAAGTAAGATACACCACACTACTGAGAGTAGCTACACAAGACTCACCTCTCAAAAACACTCACCAACCTGTCCACAAACAGGCCACAAAACAAGCACAAAGAAACGCATGCAGGGATTCTCATTCTTTACTGATTCATTCAACAATTATAAGCACATGGAAGCTATATAAACGTGTTAAAACATATAACAACTATAAATTAACTTCCCAACAGAGTTGATTGATGATCTTCAATGAAAAGCATTCAGCATAACAGTCTGATCATGCATCAACAGCTTGACAAAGAGCAGCAGCAGCAAACCTCGATCAAGTTCAGCTTTGTTGATCAGGTTTCACTTCGATTCAGCCTTTGATCCTCTTGTAAATTTGTTGCTCACACTCTCTAACATGTATATGAACACTTTGGAGTCGATTTGTGAGAGGATCAATCGAGTTTTTCTGCTGCACACTGAATTCTAAAACAGACTGCTCTATTTATAGCAATTTTTAGGGTTGCAGCCTCTTTTCTTGTAAAATACCTCTTGTGCCCCTATCAATCTTGAGTAGAACGTGTAATATATAGATAATAGTATTATTTCCAATCAATTCAAATTGATACAACCGGATTTATCTCAATTAATTAACCCAATCAAATCAATTATCTATTTTTGGAAACAGTTTGAATAAATACAAGTTTATCTTCAAATTTTATATATGATCACGTGCCCAAATCAAGATGATCAAAGAATGAAATATTCTCATAATATTTGCAGCTATAATCCCTCAAATTTTCAGATTATTTGGACTTGAACCCGTCACTCAAAAATACAACACAACTCAACTAGCTCACAGATTGACAGTTTTACTGAAGCAGTTTGTGGACAACTTTTAGCTATGATAAAGATCTTAAATCAGAAAAGTTTCTTGATGCAAAATGTACCCCTATATGGAATCTATAACATATAAAAAATTCAGCGCATTCCAAGTAGTATAGGGTACTCAAAAGTGTGACACATCAGCACCACAAAAAGCTGTTGCACAGGCTGTCTATGTCTGATGCGTTTTTGTTTGACATGGTGTGTGCTATGTGATGCATGAAAATGAGATCTTTGATATGCTTTTTGTAGATGGAATTCTCAGCTTTCCAACCACATAAAGAACATGCAATTTGGTGCAATATTGAGCAAGTTATGGGGGTGTGAACATGGGTGAAAAACAGTCCAACACTTAGAAAAATTCAGCAGAATTTTATCACATGAACCCTAATTTTGACCTAATTCAATTTTGATCAAATTGAACAACTTAAAGCATGATTAGGGTCAATTCTAAGTGTATTAATATAATTAAACATGTTTCACATCATTCAGGTGAGTTTGGACCATTTCCCCCAAAATTCCCAATTTGCCCTTTTTGACCTACTTTCACCTGATTTGACCCTATGATGATTCTCATACCAACCTAATGTGTTTTGGATCAATTTTAGGTTGTTACAATGTAAGTTGAGGTCAAATGTCCATTTACCCTTAAGGTCAACTCTTTGGTCACCTTTCCCATTTTGCCCCTATCACATTCTCAATTTAAGCTCATGATTTGTGATCATGCATTTCAAGTGAGGCTTACCATTTCTAGCCTTATGTGATGTTTGAGTTGAAATCATGCCTTTTCACACATACACACAATTGATCCAATGTGATCATGTGTTGTTATCATCAAAACCAATATACTCACAATCTCCCTCTTTTTGATGATGACAACAACCAAAGCATGTATATCTGAAATGTATAGCAGATGTGTGTGTGTGAGCATATATCGAGGATGCAAGGCAATGGTATCAAATAATGTCATGCAAAACAATTTAGAGCACACAGGGCTTCCTAGGTTTCTCTAAAGGTATCATTGACCTCTACCTACCCTTTAGCTCCTCTAACTCTATGCTCTCCCGTCATCTCTCACTTAGCTTACCAAGCTTCCCAAGTTGAGATCCAACTTCCCAAGTCGTGATCTCAACACCTTATACTAAGTAGAGACAGCAATGGTACTAGTCAAACTCATGTCGGGCTTTGTACCATACCCTTTGCATCATATAAGCATATAACATATCACATAAGCACATAAGGATGCAAATTTCTCATTCATAGATGGCTCTCCCTCTATCATGATTCTCCCTCTATCATTCACCATCTTTCTTCTACATGCTCCCTCTATCTCACAATCTCCCAAACAGCATTTAAGCACATATCACATGCAATATCTCTCCCTCTTTCACAAATAACTAACCATGCAATAACTCTCCCTCTTGTACACATACATATATACATGCAACAACAATCTCTCCCTCTTTTTGTCATGCATCAAAAAGTGTCTGAATAGCACTATGTGTGTGTAACAGATAACCATGTCATCCTGGATAGCAATATAGCATGGCATAAGTCAAAATGTGGCATAATGAGAGAAAGTATGGATCAATACCAAAGCAAGATCAATGCTTAGATTATCTTTGTAGCACAAAGGTTCAACACACTATAGACATCTCAGCAGGTATACAATGTACTTAATAAGTAAGATGTTCATCCGGTGTGTGTGTGTGTGAGAACCATATTAAATTTCCACTAGATCCAAACTTGACATTTCAAGCAAACTAGCCAATACTCATGCAAACTATAAACATATAATGATCCTCGTAATTATGTGCCCAATAAAATGTAGCATGTCATGAAAAGGATGATAGAACATGATTAAAGCTTTTCGACATACTCAGAGGATTACTCCTACAACATGCCTTTCCGCTTATACTGGGATAAGATGGCAATGATTAAGTCTTTCACCGATTTATTCCATTTATACCATTTGTTACCACTTATTAGTTGATTCACATATGTTTTACACATATAAGCACATCGTAAGTGAGCTTTTGCCCATCATAGCATAATAGGACATACGTGGTATACCCTACCTACCCAAATCATAAGGCACTCTATTCGATTGTCATGAGCTTTTGGTCCTCATAGTGGTATAGGACATTCGGGATATGCCCTACCTCACTCAAATCATCAACCAACCGACAAATACATTTATTATGTGAATCATTTTTACTTTTATAGTTCAATTCCCAAGTAAATATTTATGCTTAGCTTATCACATTCAAACATTAGGCATTCACAAGTATGTCTTACTCGACTCTAAAAATGAGCTATCAAAATTTCCATGACACTTTACATTTAAGAAAGCACAAGATTCTTAAGACAACATTAAGTGTCACAAGTTTAGATAAGTACAACTTTATATTTTAGCTCATCATTAACATGGTGCGTGAAAGCGTGTCGGATGAGACATCCGCTCTACTAAACATACAATATACAAAACATCAATGACTATATGCATGAATTGTCTAAACATTTTCTCACATGGCATGTATTGAGGATGAATAAGAGCACAAAACATGTCAAGATGATTGAATATAAGAAACAAGAGTTCAAATCATCTTCTTCATTTTAGTTTATGCATTAAAATGTATTTTTCATCTCAAAATCAAGGTTCACGATTATTTAGCAAATTTCACCAACATCTAGCATGCATGTAATCATTGATCATGAATCATCAAAACATATACTCACTAACATAGAAACACATAGCATGGCAACTATATATCAACTATACCAACAGTCTATCTTTCCTGTTTCCTTAGTACTAGTCTCATTAACTTAGGTCCTATGACCTAGACAGACTTAGGGTGTCGACTACAAACCATACCGACCTTTCTTCCTTTCTTTTTCCAAGCAAACTTTGCTCAGTCTTTTCTTGGAACTCCCACTTAGAGCAATTTGAATTAGTGAGTCCAACAAAGATCCTCATTCTTCAATCTTTCTTCCAAGTCTGGAAGATGACCCTTTTCATAGATTGTACCGCAATCATAAAGCGTGGTGGTATCCTTTTACGGATCCTGGAACCTTAGCTTTTTATTTTCAACATTAAACATGTGGCTATTAGATGCATGGTGAACAATATTACTAATGACTTTCTAGTGAGATGATTTTGGCACATAAACATATTTAGCATGCATTTTGTTCACATAAGGTGTTTAGCAATAAAGCAGATTTTCTCCGGTTTATGTTCCTCAAAGGATTAACATGCATGGTTGGTTTAGCATTTACCACAGATATAGCGGAGTTTAGCATGCAACAAAGATTTACCTTTGTTTAAGTCCTAACTGTGTATCCAACGTTTATGCTTCATGGGACGATACTACATGCATTATGTTGCGATCTTAAACAGATAGTGCATTGAACAACAGACTCAACATTCACAGATATAGCATTCAGAGCGTGTTTATCACATAATTCACCATAGCCTATTCCAGATTTATCATTAGGCATCCTATGGTGTCCAATCATCTTTTCCAAAATAAGTTGACTCTCGAGATAGATTTGACATGATTTTATGTTTTTCCAGTTCACAAGTGAGTTCATTAATCCTAGCATGCAATTTATCATTTACTTTGAGTGAGTCATCATACTTTAGCTCAAGTGCCCTATAATTTTCATGCATTTCATTTAACTCTTTTTCAAGATTGATGGCACATTATCACATACTGAGTCATAATCGATTCATCAAATTTAATGGTTTTGATTATCTCTCGTGGAACTATCAACATATAGGTTATGACTTATTTCAACCACATCACATATAGGTGCATCAATTGTAGCACATGACAAAGATGGATGAATGAATCTCAACACATTTATCAAGTTGCTCACCAATTAACATTTCAAGAAATTCATTAATAATAGAGTTTTCATCAAGTACCTTATGAGCAACACATGCTACCTCAAATGTCTCAGATCTGGATCTACCAAAGACCGAGTGTCCAACTCTTCAAATTTCTCCAACTTTTCCATCTCAGAAATTTTGACTTTTCTCCACATATTTCCTCAAGCCAGGCATAGTATTGTGCCTCAAATGTGGAAGGTACATCTGGTGAGGCTCACAGTGGCCATTTTTGTCATTTCTGAAAATGTATATAAAAAGCCCAAGGACCAAGTGTAAAGTGCAGATATGGAAACAATTACAAATATCACACCTATATTCCTTATAGAAGTTAAGCACCAGTGTCAATAGTCCAAAAATACCACAAGATAGGAAAAATCAACCGAATGGTCAACTATGGCAAATTTGTACAAATGTGGACTAATTGAGCTATCAGTGATGGAATATGTGCAACATACTTATATATGTTTAATAAGGTTGATAAAATAGGTAAGCACACAAGGAATCAAAATACACAATTCAGTCAAGCAAATGCAAGAAGCATAATATCGTTTCACGAGGATAGAGGCGACTTACTTGTGTTGACTGAATCTCTCAACACACTTATCCAATTAAGCTGAAAATTTATGGTTAGAGTCCTTATAACACAAAAACCTAAATGCTCAGGAGAGAATTCAAAAGGCACGGTGAAATTTTCAGTTCATCAAGTGAGACAGCTACACAGACAGTTTACCAAGTAGCAGAGCATGTTCAAGATGCAACTTATGGTTTCAAATTCAAGATCTCTCGTGGCTATAACACAAGCTACTATCTGCTTATATAAGTTCAATAATGCTGATCAATAAGATAAATACTCAAGGAAACATGTATAACCAGTTTAGCCAAAAGAAATGCAAGAGCTATTTTCTGTTTCACGTTTTGATTGCAATGGCTTTCAACCCTAGATGCTTAGTGTTCAAGCCAACCACGCCTCGATACCAATTGTTAGGTCCTATATGGATCCTTAGCTAGGTGTAAAGGCAATGAGGGGGGTTGAATGTGCTTTAAAACTTTTTAAAATCGTTTTGAAACAACCTATGTCCCAGCTTTCACTGCTTTTCATACACACCTAGTTGTATCACCTTATTCAAGTGACTACAAAGCTTTAAACACTAATTTTTCGATTCAGCTCTCTTCCTCTCATGTCAAGCTACCACTTTCATGTTTTAAGTTTGTTCATCAACCGAGTTTAACTTATTCAAATCATGCAATCAAAGTTAACATCCAAAATCGCAGCCTGTGTGTGTAAGTGTAAATTAAAAGCAAGGAACACCACAATGATTACCAGTTCGGCCAAACTAATTGCCAATGCAATTAGCCCTACGTCTGGGGTTTTCTTATTAAGTGTATGCTACCAAAGACCCTACACACAACAAGCAATAACCCACACACAACCTTAATAAATGACTACCTAAGAAATCATAGTATCCCAACTGTTTTAACCCTTTAAAACAGTCCTAATCCACTTGATCCTACCCCTACACAAGTAAGTAAGATACACCACACTACTGAGAGTAGCTACACAAGACTCACCTCTCAAAAACACTCACCAACCTGTCCACAAACAGGCCACAAAACAAGCACAAAGAACACGTGCATGAGGATTTCTGCTTTACTGATTCGATTCAACAATTATAAGCACATGGAAGCTATATAAACGTGTTAAAACATATAACAACTATAAATTAACTTCCCAACAGAGTTGATTGATGATCTTCAATGAAAAGCATTCAGCATAACAGTCGATCATGCATCAACACTTTGATGATGCAAAGCAGCAAAGAACCTCGATCAAGTTCAGCTTTGTTGATCAGGTTTCACTTCGATTCAGCCTTTGATCCCTCTTGTAAATTTGTTGCTCACACTCTCTAACATGTATATGAACACTTTGGAGTCGATTTGTGAGAGGATCAATCGAGTTTTTCTGCTGCACACTGAATTCTAAAACAGACTGCTCTATTTATAGCAATTTTTAGGGTTGCAGCCTCTTTTCTTGTAAAATACCTCTTGTGCCCCTATCAATCTTGAGTAGAACGTGTAATATATAGATAATAGTATTATTTCCAATCAATTCAAATTGATACAACCGGATTTATCTCAATTAATTAACCCAATCAAATCAATTATCTATTTTTGGAAACAGTTTGAATAAATACAAGTTTATCTTCAAATTTTATATATGATCACGTGCCCAAATCAAGATGATCAAAGAATGAAATATTCTCATAATATTTGCAGCTATAATCCCTCAAATTTTCAGATTATTTGGACTTGAACCCGTCACTCAAAAATACAACACAACTCAACTAGCTCACAGATTGACAGTTTTACTGAAGCAGTTTGTGGACAACTTTTAGCTATGATAAAGATCTTAAATCAGAAAAGTTTCTTGATGCAAAATGTACCCCTATATGGAATCTATAACATATAAAAAATTCAGCGCATTCCAAGTAGTATAGGGTACTCAAAAGTGTGACACATCAGCACCACAAAAAGCTGTTGCACAGGCTGTCTATGTCTGATGCGTTTTTGTTTGACATGGTGTGTGCTATGTGATGCATGAAAATGAGATCTTTGATATGCTTTTTGTAGATGGAATTCTCAGCTTTCCAACCACATAAAGAACATGCAATTTGGTGCAATATTGAGCAAGTTATGGGGGTGTGAACATGGGTGAAAAACAGTCCAACACTTAGAAAAATTCAGCAGAATTTTATCACATGAACCCTAATTTTGACCTAATTCAATTTTGATCAAATTGAACAACTTAAAGCATGATTAGGGTCAATTCTAAGTGTATTAATATAATTAAACATGTTTCACATCATTCGTGAGTTTGGACCATTTCCCCAAAATTCCTAATTTGCCCTTTTGACCTACTTTCACCTGATTTGACCCTATGATGATTCTCATACCAACCTAATGTGTTTTGGATCAATTTTAGGTTGTTACAATGTAAGTTGAGGTCAAATGTCCATTTACCCTTAAGGTCAACTCTTTGGTCACCTTTCCCATTTTGCCCCTATCACATTCTCAATTTAAGCTCATGATTTGTGATCATGCATTTCAAGTGAGGCTTACCATTTCTAGCCTTATGTGATGTTTGAGTTGAAATCATGCCTTTTCACACATACACACAATTGATCCAATGTGATCATGTGTGTTGTTATCATCAAAACCAATATACTCACAATCTCTCTTTTTGATGATGACAACAACCAAGCATGTATATCCTGAAATGTATAGCAGATGTGTGTGTGTGAGCATATATCGAGGATGCAAGGCAATGGTATCAAATAATGTCATGCAAAACAATTTAGAGCACACAGGGCTTCCTAGGTTTCTCTAAAGGTATCATTGACCTCTACCTACCCTTTAGCTCCTCTAACTCTATGCTCTCCTGTCATCTCTCACTTAGCTTACCAAGCTTTCCCAAGTTGAGATCCAACTTCCCAAGTCGTGATCTCAACACCTTATACTAAGTAGAGACAGGCAATGGTACTAGTCAAACTCATGTCGGGTTGTACCATACCCTTTGCATCATATAAGCATATAACATATCACATAAGCACATAAGGATGCAAATTTCTCATTCATAGATGGCTCTCCCTCTATCATGATTCTCCCTCTATCATTCACCATCTTTCTTCTACATGCTCCCTCTATCTCACAATCTCTCAAACAGCATTTAAGCACATATCACATGCAATATCTCTCCCTCTTTCACAAATAACTAACCATGCAATAACTCTCCTCTTGTACACATACATATATACATGCAACAACAATCTCTCCTCTTTTGTCATGCATCAAAAAGTGTCGAATAGCACTATGTGTGTGTAATGTATAACCATGTCATCCTGGATAGCAATATAGCATGGCATAAGTCAAAATGTGGCATAATGAGAGAAAGTATGGATCAATACCAAAGCAAGATCAATGCTTAGATTATCTTTGTAGCACAAAGGTTCAACACACTATAGACATCTCAGCAGGTATACAATGTACTTAATAAGTAAGATGTTCATCCGGTGTGTGTGTGTGAGAACCATATTAAATTTCCACTAGATCCAAACTTGACATTTCAAGCAAACTAGCCAATACTCATGCAAACTATAAACATATAATGATCTCGTAATTATGTGCCCAATAAAATGTAGCATGTCATGAAAAGGATGATAGAACATGATTAAAGCTTTTCGACATACTCGGAGGATTACTCCTACAACATGCCTTTCCGTTTATACTTGGGGATAAGATGGCAATGATTAAGTCTTTCACCGATTTATTCCATTTATACCATTTGTTACCACTTATTAGTTGATTCACATATGTTTTACACATATAAGCACATCAGTGAGCTTTTGCCCATCATAGCATAATAGGACATACGTGGTATACCCTACCTACCCAAATCATAAGGCGACTCTATTCGATTGTCATGAGCTTTTGGTCCTCATAGTGGTATAGGACATTCGGGATATGCCCTACCTCACTCAAATCATCAACCAACTTCGACAAATACATTTATTATGTGAATCATTTTTACTTTTATAGTTCAATTCCCAAGTAAATATTTATGCTTAGCTTATCACATTCAAACATTAGGCATTCACAAAGATGTCTTACTCGACTCTAAAAATGAGCTATCAAAATTTCCATGACACTTTACATTTAAGAAAGCACAAGATTCTTAAGACAACATTAAGTGTCACAAGTTTAGATAAGTACAACTTTATATTTTAGCTCATCATTAACATGCTGCGTGAAAGCGTGTCAGATGAGACATCTGCCCTACTAAACATACAATATACAGCATCAATGACTATATGCATGAATTGTCTAAACATTTTCTCACATGGCATGTATTGAGGATGAATAAGAGCACAAAACATGTCAAGATGATTGAATATAAGAAACAAGAGTTCAAATCATCTTCTTCATTTTAGTTTATGCATTAAAATGTATTTTTCATCTCAAAATCAAGGTTCACGATTATTTAGCAAATTTCACCAACATCTAGCATGCATGTAATCATTGATCATGAATCATCAAAACATATACTCACTAACATAGAAACACATAGCATGGCAACCATATCAGCCTATACCAACAGGTCTATCTTTCCCTGGATCTACCAGCACCAGTGTCCAACTCTTCAAATTTCTCCAACTTTTCCATCTCAGGAAATTTTGACTTTTCTCCACATATTTCCTCAAGCCAGGCATAGTATTGTGCCTCAAATGTGGAAGGTACATCTGGTGAGGCTCTAGTGGCCATTTTTGTCATTTCTGAAAAGCAGCACATAAAAGCCCAAGGACCAAGTGTAAAGTGTGATATGGAAACAATTACAAATATCACACCTATATTCCTTATAGAAGTTAAGCACCAGGTTAAATCAGAAAAGTTTCTTGATGCAAAATGTACCCCTATATGGAATCTATAACATATAAAAATTCAGCGCATTCCAAGTAGTATAGGGTACTCAAAAGTGTGACACATCAAGACTACACAAAAAGGCTGTTGCACAGTTTGTCTATGTCTGATGCGTTTTTGTTTGACATGGTGTGTGCTATGTGATGCATGAAAATGAGATCTTTGATATGCGTTTTGTAGATGGAATTCTCAGCTTTCCAACCACATAAAGAACATGCAATTTGGTGCAATATTGAGCAAGTTATGGGGGTGTGAACATGGGTGAAAAACAGTCCAACACTTAGAAAAATTCAAAGAATTTTATCACATGAACCCTAATTTTGACCTAATTCAATTTTGATCAAATTGAACAACTTAAAGCATGATTAGGGTCAATTCTAAGTGTATTAATATAATTAAACATGTTTCACATCATTCAGTGAGTTTGGACCATTTCCCCAAAATTCCCAATTTGCCTTTTTGACCTACTTTCACCTGATTTGACCCTATGATGATTCTCATACCAACCTAATGTGTTTTGGATCAATTTTAGGTTGTTACAATGTAAGTTGAGGTCAAATGTCCATTTACCCTTAAGGTCAACTCTTTGGTCACCTTTCCCATTTTGCCCCTATCACATTCTCAATTTAAGCTCGTGATTTGTGATCATGCATTTCAAGTGAGGCTTACCATTTCTAGCCTTATGTGATGTTTGAGTTGAAATCATGCCTTTTCACACATACACACAATTGATCCAATGTGATCATGTGTTGTTATCATCAAAACCAATATACTCACACTTTCTCCTCCAGACTGGCATAATCTCTGTTGGAAAGCTGTCCTAAACCCAATCGGGTTGGACCGGATCCGACCGGGTCGGGTCGTTTACAGTCTATTTAGTTCATGTAATAACTTTATTATGATTAATAAAAGCACTTATGTTATTATATATTGTTTGTCTTCATGTTATTTGTTGTATATATATATAGTAACGCCCCTAGTATCAATCATGATAGAGAAACCATGATAGTGATTATGGTTGATGGGATCTCTAATCACTATAACAAGGTTGGTACTTAAATGTCTCTAGTCTTATGTATTATCAAATGGGACATTGATAGTATAATCGGACTAAGACGTATTGGATGTCTTCTATCTTTTAGAAGATAGGGATAGATCTCGCTCATCGAAGTGTACGGACACTTGACCGTATGACGTGGACGTGTATTAGAGAATGCGTGACGTTAGATCGACCCACTTACATTAAGTGTCACACTATGTGGCGGTTGTGTAATTATCCTTTTGACCGAGTCATCATGGCATCACGGTGTGGATTGTCATGATTTGACACTATTGAGATTTCTCCTAACCACGGGCGATCATGCGGTAGTGATTGGGTATGATATTGAAGCACGCGGAGTATACATGATTGGTCGTCCGGGAATCGCGTATCCTATGATTGGGATCGAATATCCGAAATGGCCTTCTTATAAGGAATGTCTCGCTCTCGAGAATCTTTGCAAAGTGGGAGTAAATGTGTTATTCCGAGAGAGCATGATATCCAGATTATAAGATACGATCGTCAATGTATTGACACTCGAGATACGATCGTATGGATATTGTTACGCCGATAGATTGTAAGTTACACGGTAATCGCTTCACATGAAAGGTAGTGTCATTGCTTTTGACTCTTCCGATGATTGGGGGGTCACGTGTGTTGCTAGACGCTATCCCGTGATCGTTAGGATGAAGGGCATTTTAGTAAAATGCACTTTGTGTCTACGGCCAACATATTCGGAAGCCTATCGGGTCACACACATATGAACATCGAGTCGGATTAAAATGCGGTTATAGTTAATAACCAAATAAGGAAAGTTTATCTCTAGACTATAAAGGTTATAGTGGTAAATTAATATGGTGGTGTATTTATTATGAATAAATAAAATACAAGATATTAATTATATATAAATTATATTAATTAAAGAATATTCCGGAAGTCAATTAGTTGACTAATGGGGCGCCACTTTTGTGTGTATAAGATACACTTGGATTGTGCACTTTAATTAATAAATATTGCCATAATATTAATATAGGATATTAATTGATTTTGAAAAAATAGATTTATGGTAATAGGATAATTATAATCAATATATGATATTGACAAAATAAATTATAATTAAAGAGATAAATCAATCTAATTGATTTTCCTTATTTTATTAGAAAAGGTTTTCTTCTCCTCCACACTTGAGATGGGGCGCCTCCTCTATAAAAAGGAAGTGGGTGTCAAGCTCTTTTGTACATCACAATTGCAAGAGTTCATAATTCTTGTGTAAAATAGAGAGCTCTCCATTGTGAGTTTGTGAGGAAGAAAAGGTCCGATCTAGCGCCGGAGTTTTTCTCGATAGCAATCCAAGGAGGATTCGGCGAGGGGTTCGTGTGGATTAGCGATAGAGGCCGGACGCGTGGGACGGCTTACGCGATTGAACTACTCTCCGTTGGCGGTCAAAGCGACGATCTTGTAGATCATCTAAGGTATAACCGTCAAACTACTTAACGTGTTTATTGCATTAAACGAAGAACGATCTAGAAAAGGAAATCAAATTTTAAATTCCGCTGCGTTAAACTAGTGATTTCCTAACATATATGACCACCATATATCTGCTGATAACTTGAGAACCACTATATGTGACGGAAAATATGAAAGGATTCCCAGAGACCAGAATCCAGACATTAGTATGATGTGGTCGACTCTCCCGCCACTAGAACCATGTGATCATCTCGAAAGTCATGCTCACCGCACAGCAGCAACTATGCCGAATCGTTCTCGTTGTTTCTTCCTATTTGGACAATTGGACTTCCAATGTCCCTGCTCCTTACAATAGTTGCAAAAATCTGTGGATTTAGGGCCTTTGGACCTTGTCTTCTTGGAGTTTTTCTTCCTAGTCTGAACATGCTCTTTTCATTGCTGCATCGACCACTAGTCTAAGCGACTGATTATCTCCGCCCCAATCGCTTTATGTCTCGGCTCCTGGCATATAAAGCTGATCTTACATCCTCTAAAGCAACTGTATCCTTCCCAACTATGAGGTCTGCACAAAGTTCTCATAAGAAGCTGGTAGTGAAACCAATAAAATCATCGCAGCATCTTCATCCTCAATCTTCGCATCAATATTCCTGAGATCAAGTAATATTGGGTTTAGCGGATCAAGGTGATCTCTCAACTGAGTTCCCTCATGCATCCTTAGGCTGAATAGTCTCTGCTTCAGCAGCAACTTATTGGTCAATGACTTAGTCATATACAAGATTTCAAGCTTCATCCATAACTTGGCAGCGGTGTCTTCCTTAGCAACTTCTGTGATAACATCATCAGACTAGCAAAACATGATGGTTGAATGTGCTTTCTCCTCCAGACTGGCATAATCTGCAAAATTGGCATCCCCTCTATCAGATAAATGAGTCCACAATCCTTGTTTCTTTAACAAGGCCTGCATCTTGATTTGCCACAAATCGAAATCTGCTCCACTCCGTAAATTTATCAATCTTACGCTCATTGTCGACATCATTCTTGTTAAAGAACAGACCTTTGATCACAAAATCCTAGCACCGGTCACCGGTCTTGGTGAAGATCAACTTCGTTCAACCTTCAACTTCTCTAGATCCATGAACCAACGCTCTGCTACCAGTTTGTTAAAACACAGACGAGAAATTTGCAGTTTAGGAAAGATAAAATAGTAGCAATGCAAACACAAAGTATGGCGGAAATTGATAAAAACACAAAAACAAAGAGAACACGGTGATTTAACGTGGTTTCCGGAGTTGTGCCGACTACTCCACGGACAGAAAATGAGATATTTTACTATGCATAAAGTTACAAGGATTTTCGCACACTTGTGAAAGACACTCTTTTGAAAGACACACTTTGCATTGTGAAGGGGATTGAGGGGTTGAGTCCCGAACTCCTGTTTCTCTTTTCTTCACTTTTCTCCTCCCCTTGATCATTCTCATCACCAAATATCACCTTCCGGGTCCCCGGATCACCTAAACCCTGAAATATTGTGCAAAGAACATACCAGACGATATCCCGGGGGTAAACGTGTCCGGAATAGGGCCAAATATCGATAAAAAGAAGGGTTTTCAGACTATTTGTCGTTTTCACTCCCCGTGCATTATTCTCACGATAAAGCTCTACAAAAAGGCCTAAACCACCCAAAAATATGCTAGAAATGTGATAACCGCAGGTTAAACCGTACATAAATGTACAGTAAAGTTGGTTCCCATCACATTGATTACAACATTAATATTTAAAAACACAAATCCCAAACCCTAACCGGCCATAAGATCTTTGTCGGAATTGTTATAAATACCCCAGGTTAGACCCACCAAATTGTGATCCACTAGATGAAACTCACCAAAACTCACTTTCCCAGATTTGTAACCATTTGCTCACATGTAGAACTCGGGATGTACTCAAAGAAACTCAACAGACTAAAATCGATCACGACTTGGAAGAAAATCGGTTGCACTTCTTCAAAGTGACTTTCACTTAACTGAATACTCTTACTGAACTGACCATCATTTTCAGTCTTAGTTTCATAGACTAGTTCTACGTACCAGTTTATTTTAGTTTAGATATCAATTCACCAAAACTGACAGAAGATGATGATGATTATGAAGATGGTGATTTTGTTTGAAGATGATGTGGGGTTTAAAGGGTTTAATGAGGAAGAAGATATTTGTTGGAGGGAAATAATGGGGTGTGTAGGTAGGGATGTGGGATATAAAGTAGATGAAATTGATGGACTAATTCATAATTAAAAAAAATTGGTGTGGAAATAGTTTGAAAGTGTGTTATGAAGGTAGATAATGTGGTGTAAATAAAGTAAAAAATGTTTGAAAATCAATATGATGTAAATGTATGTTTTACTTTTAGGTACGTTGTAAAGTGTAAAGTGTTTGTTGTTATGCGAATAAAGGGCCCTTAGTAAATTTCTCATGCCCTTTATATAAGATTTGGAAAATGATACATACACTTATCCACACACATCCACATAAAAGTGGATTTTGTGTGGTTCTGGATTTTTGTGTTTCTGTTTTATTTTTTAAAGTTTTAAAATGTGTGGTGAAAAATTGATAGTTGTGTATGTGTGTAGATAACTTTACTGTCTAAATCATCTTCCATAAGATTTCCATATCATCTACCTCTTAAAATTCGTGATCTTGTCAAAACCCTTTGAGAAGCAAGTAGACATGTCAAAACAGTAGCAGTCAATGGCTTAATTGATTGGAAAAAAATAATCGTAAATTATTAATTTATTTGAAACCTAAAGATTTACGTAAATATCTTTTAATAATAAAATTCAAACGTGAGCAAGAAACAAACTTACGTTTCTCTTTATTTTATTATAAACGTGAGATAAAGACATTGTTTTAGATAACAAGGTTTAGGTCAAAAGGTTTTTCCTCAAAAAAAAAAAAAAAAAAGAAGAGGTCAAAAGGTTTATTTTATCTTTTACGAAGGTTTAGTTCAAAAAGTTTATTTGATGTTTTACATCTCTATCGTTTTGTTTGAGTTTGTAATTCCAATTTCTTGAAATAGTCGATGCACACCTACGTACAGTACAGTCATAATTAAAGTGATAAATTGTTTTGGTTGGTAAAGCTCCTTGTTCATGCTGTAGATTTTTGCAGATGGAAAATCTTGCATCGTTGATTGATGATGTCCGGTCAGATGATCCCGATAGGCAGCTTAATGCATCCTCTGTGTTGAGAAAGATCCTTGATACTGGTATGTTTTTTTTTGGTTTTTGTTTTATATATATATATATATATAACAATTTCTTAGAATATGCATAATATAGTGAAAGACTTGCGTTTTTTCTTTTTTGAATAATAAAAAAGAAAAATAAATCAATATCAATATTTTGGTAGGGCCGAATCCTCTATTCAAACAAGTGATTGATGCTGGAATTCTGGCTCGATTGATTAGCTTTCTTGATCGGGACGAGGTCCCTCAGCTCCACTTCGAGGCTCTTGGAATTCTTGCCCTTTTTTCCAATAAATCTGAATACCTTACTCTTTTAGCTGACCATGGTGTCCTTCCCAAAATTGTGAAGCTCCTCTATTCTCCTCAAAATTTAACCCGTGCACTAGTAAGTAATAAACAACTATTTTTATTTTTTATTTTTTAACTTTAATTTTTGTTTGTTTGTTTGTTTGTCGTACGCGTTTATCTCTGTTATATATGCTGTATTTCATTTTAGGCAACTTTGATTATGGGAAACATAGCTGATAAGTTCCCACAAGTCTATGTGTCAGCCCTTCGAAATCACGCTTTGGAACTGTCGATGGCTCAGTTTATGGAGAATAACACAATTTCTAATCTTCGAGATGCTAGTTCGGTATTACGCAAATTCTGCAACACAAAGCCACAAATAATGGTCAGCCATGATTTTACAACCGTATAATTATAGAATTAATTTCATTGAGTAAAGCATAATTATTGCATAACGCGGATCAAACTGTTGAATTTGTAGGGTAATCAAGCACTTGATGTTCTTCATCAAAATCTGCATTCAACTGACAAAGAAATCTTAGTTAATGCATGTCGGACATTCGCCTCCCTTTGTGATGTTGAAACCACTAGAAGACAAGTCCTTAGCATGCCTGATGTTTGTGCCCAGTTGACTCAACTGTTACAGTAAGCAATCCCTCTTTTTTATTAGTGGTATATTTGTTCGATCGGTTGATGATGCTTAATTATCTGAATATATATTTGGATTATTTGCATTTGCATTTCAGTCACAAAGATACTTTAGTTGTCGTTTCTGCACTCCAGGCAGTAGCAAATATTGCTACTAGTGATCAAATGCAAACTCAGGTATGAAGGTCAACATTTCAGAGAAGTCATTTTCTGGGTTACTATCTATAATGTGTAAGTATTTGTTTCGTAGGTACTTCCTTTGCTTCAACAATATCTACAATCAAGTGAAAAAGAAATATTAATTAATGCATGTGCGATACTCGCCTCCCTTTGTGGTGTTGAAACTACTACAAGTCAAGTCCTCAGTAAGCCTAGTGTTTGTGCCAAATTGATTGAACTTTTACGGTAACCTTTTTTTTTTTTTTTTTTATTTTTATTTTTATGTTCTCTTTTTTTGTTTTTGTTTTCGAATGTTACATTTTTGTGTTGATGATGAACATCTGCCTTTCAGTCACGATTCTCCTTCAGTTGTCGTTCCTGCACTTGAGGCAGTGACAAACATTGCTACTAGTGGTGATGAAAAGCATATTCAGGTATGAAAGTAGCTAGATTTCTAGACTATCATTTTACGATGTTTTGGCAGATGTCTTGTTTTTCGGGTCATTGTATATCCTTAAACTTACCTATATATGAATGTGATGAAGATCGTTAACGGGTGGATAATAGTGTAAGCATTGACCTTGATTCTATTAGTGTAAATATCACATGGACATGGACATAAAAGAAAATGGCTAAATTACAATTTTGGTCCTCTAACTAGACACGTTTTTTGATTTTGGTCCTGGTTTTTCTCCGACGACAATTTTAGTCCTGTAAGTGGTCTTTTTTTTGCAAAAATATTCCTGAACGCCGGAAAGACCACTAACAGGACTAAAATTGTCGCCGGAAAGTCCACTTACAAGACTAAAATTGTCGCCGAAAAAGACCAATTTTAGTCCTGTAAGTGGTCTTTCCGGCGTTCAGGACTATTTTTGCAAAAAAATGACCACTTACAGGACTAAAATTGTCGCAGGAGAAAAACCAGGACCAAAATCGAAAAACGTGTCTAGTTAGAGGACCAAAATTGTTATTTAGCCGAAAAGAAAGAGGGACATTAAATATCAATTAATACATTTGGTATGCCGTTATGGTTATTGAAGTGTTATTGAAGAGTTTTGCAGGAGCCTGTGTACACATTATATGTATTATATATATATATATATATAAAGAAATAAAAACTAAATCTCTGATGAATGTCCCTTGGCAGCATGCTTGTTTTGGGCGCAAATTGCCGGATTTATCATAATGTATTCTTTTCTTTGACTCAGTGCATAATTGATCTTGAGACACTACCTCAGCTTTTGAGACTTTTACTTAGTGACGATGACAACGTCAAAAAGGGAGCATGTAAGGCCGTCTCAAGAATTATTGCAAATGGCAACAACTACCAAATACAGGTCTAAAAACATGCTATTTTTTTATTTAATTTTTTTTGGAAGAATAATAGAGATACGATACATTTGCTATCATCTATAGTTTTGAACTCAATTTTTCATATTTGCTTTTGCAGGAAGTTGTTGCTTATGGCATAGTATATGCACTTGCTGATGTATTTGAAAGTTTAGAAATCGAGATAAAACAGGAGGTGGCAAGGGCAATTTCAAATGTTACATTGCATGGTACTTTCGAAGCTATTAAGTAAGACTTTCTGGAACTGTGCTTTCGTTTTAGGTTTTTATAATCAGGGTCTCTTTTGTAAATAAAGATTAATACAATATTGCTTTTATGTTGGTGTATGTAGGATTGTGAGGGAAAAATGTATTAAGCCTATGCAAGACATGCTTGAGTGTCCAGACTCATCATTGATCTCAAATTGCAGCCTTGCAAAGGTTTTGGAATCGATAGTAAATGCGGCCTTGCAAGCGTTTTGGAGTCCGATAAGACATCGATAAGGGTTCAAATGATGATTTTTATCTTAAATCACTACCTAACCTTTTGAAGCTCTTATACAGTAAACATGATAACAACGTCAAAAAGGAAGTATTTAAGGTTGTTTCAAATATTTCAACCAGTAGCACTAGCACCTACCTAGCACAGGTCAAATTCTAATTACTCTTTCTAATTAATTTGCTTAAGAAAATATTAATTTCATGGATTCAATGATGATAAGTATAGATACGCTTGCCTCAGTGCATGGTTGTTAGTTTTCCTCTAAATTAATTAATTAGTACTTTTCATATCGTTGTTCGGACAGGAAGTTGTTGCTTATGGCATAGTATATGCACTCGTTGATCTATTTGAAAGTTCGTAAATCGAGATGAAACAGGAGTTGGCAAGGGTAATTTCATATGTTACATCATATGGTACTCATGAAGCTATAAAGTAAGATCTTAATTACCCCGAAATTAACTGTACTCTTCATTTTATATTTCACTTGGATCATTTTTGTTTTAATCAGGTTCGTTCTTGTTTGTGGGTGGGTGTAGGATTGTGAGTAAGAAATGTGTTAAGCCACTGTGTGACATGCTTGATTGTTCTGACAATGCAATTATCACAAATTGCCTTGTAAGCTTTGAAAGAATTACAAAGGTTTGGAGGGAATCAGATTTGGTATCAGGGAATTCTACAAATATTCATCTTTATCTTCAATGGATTCAAGAAGCTAAGGGCTTAGAGAAATTCAAGAATTTTCGGTATCATGATAACATCATTGTTTCCTTGTTGGCAAAGTCAATTCTAAAGGCTAATTATTGGCCTTAGTAATTAAAGTGATATGAGACGCACAACATCCTATTTTGCACTTTGAAGATTGCACTAAGACTATGAATCTTATTGTGTGGATTTTTTTTTTTCTTTTTCTGTCGGAGGACAAATCAAACTCACAAAAAATGGAAATAATCTCAAACGATGAAGGAGGAAAACTCCATCGACAAAACTCAAAGCATTTGTTTTTCTTACCTACTATATTACTCATGCATCTATTCTTTGTACATTTATTACATTATTTTATTTGTACCCTAGAAATTAATAAATTGTGAGCCATAAGCATTTTGGAAATTCTTAATTCACTAATTGCATGAAACCAACCTTGACCATTGTTCTGGAATCTTTTGTCTTTGAATTTTCCTAGACCGTTATGTCAAGGCAGATAGTCCGTTTAGATTTTTTTCACATTTATATTAATAAAGTTAATTAAATTTGTTATGTGTTATTAATTTTAATTAAAAAGTCTAAAATGACATCTCATTGGAATTAATGCAAAGTATTGAAAATTGGTTGAGTACATAATAAATGAGGGATAAAAAAAGAAAAAAATGTAATAAATATTTTATTGGTTATCTAAATGGATTTATATTTTAGACAAAATTAAAAAGTTAAATAGTCACATTTTGGACGGAGGTAGTATATATATCCAAGGAATAATCATGGGTTTTCACTACAAGAATATAGACCTTAATTTTGAGACAAATGTTTTTGTGTCAACGGAATGTTGACGCAATTTTTTTTTTTTTACTTTTTTGAGTCGACCTGTCGACGCAAAAGAGAAATGGTATGTGCACTATACATTTGCGTAGTGTATTTTCCACTACATTCTTGATTCTCATTGATTAAAGTGATAAATTATTTTTAATGGTGTTAATTATGTTGTGTAGGATGTTGTGGTAAAATAATATGTAGTGGATGTATCACTATGCAACGCAAAACGAGGTGTGACGAGCGTGGATTTACAGCTAACGCAATGTGACAAAGTTGACACAATTAAATACTCTCCCGCCACAACACTTGAGCAAGAAACACTTTTTGAGACGACATATGAAAATGTTGAGGCAAAATAAAAAAAACGATGAAATATTTTTAGAATTTTTGAGACAAGAAATTGTGTTAACTAAAAATTCGTGTTACACCTATCATAAATACGTGGATGCTATTGCTACATAGAAGCACTACTACAAAAAAACTTTCTTCTGCCACCGAGGAAAAGTGCCACTAAAACCTTAAAAAATGACACTATAGACATATTGTCACGCCTAAAACTTTTGTGTCATCCGTGACAAGCAACAATGTGGTAAAAACTTTTTGCAACACTTGTGGCCACAATGCTCGGCAAAATTAAAACCTATTCCCACGGCAGATAAGTGTCACATAAATAGATAAATAAATAATAATAAAAGAAAATTAATTATTTTATTGCCACGCTTTTATTCGGGTGCCCAAAAAACAATTAATTTTGCGAAAAGTGGTTTCTGCCGTAAGGTTGAGCCCGCTATAACATGAAAGAAGAAGGACAAAAGCGCATCTGCCTGTGAGTTTGAGTCCCTCTGTCTTTAGATCTTCAATCAATACCAATGAATCTGACTTATCAGCCTTCATTCTTCTGGATATATGTCGTTGATCGCGTATGAAAACTTGTAGTCTATCTATTACAGTGCTTGTCTCATTGAACCTATACAATAATCAGAATCTAGTAAATCTTATAAATATATCAATAACCTCACAGGCTTCCATCATAGTTGGTTCTGACCATCATCTCATCATCAAAACTAGTTCTTTAACAATCATCAAAACTGGTTCTAACAATCATAGGTCGTGGGACCGGAATATGGCCAATTTTATGACACATCTAACAGGTAGGTAGGGGTGGATGATCGACCCTGCCTATGGCCTATCGGGTTCAACCCCCGGCCATGCTTGAGAGAAATAGCTCGGCCTTGATAAGGGGTTGGTGACGCCAATGAGTAGTTGACAGTTGAGAAAGCAGATGGTGAAGGGGTTGAGGAAGGGAGAGGTGGCGGGTGTGGGAAGAGCAAGAGGTTGATGGTGTAGAATTTACACTGCGATGGTATGGGTAAGCTAAGGAATAAAATTCTCCGCGAGTAATATAATATCGAGAAGAGATAACGGTTATTAATGAATCATATTCGGGGTCAAAACCTAATGTAGGCTATAATATAATCGGTTTTGAGGGGTTTTCCGGCCATGGAAAGGTCATCAGTGATTTGTTTGATGGTCATATAGTATTCAGTTGAAGTAAGAGATAGCTTTTTGGTGAAAGCCAATTGGCCGGGTGCGAAGATGAACAAATCTGATCGAGTATGAGAAGAGAAACAAAGTGTGTAATGCCGACCACATTGCCGCCGATGTGGAGGCATGATTAACATATGCCAGAACAGCATCCGTAAGGCTAGAGGTGATGGTGCATAGGATGAGATTATCATTTTTAAGCCATGTTTCATAAGCTGAGTTGGGGTTTGTTTCACCGGTGGTGCTGGTAATGGATGGAGGCCGAGGCGGAGAAATGGTACAATCGATGTAACCAAACACACATCGGCTACGCAGATAACGGAGAGTTTGTGCTTTTCATACATATAGGAAAATTGTTGCATTTGAATACCAATTTTTTTTAGGGCTGAGTACCAATTAATTAGAAACTCGTGTTTATAACGTATTGTAAAACTGTAAATAATAATAATAATAATAATAATAATAATAATAATAATAATAATAATAATAAATAAATAAATAAATAAATGAAAAAGACCGCAATAAACCCAAACCAACCCTAACCAATTGAAATTAATAAATAAATGAAAAAGGTTCCACTCAAAAAAAATTTGAAAAAGACGGACAATAAATTAGAGGAGAAATATTGTTGTATATCATTACTAAAAAAGAGGGACAGTGGTTTAAAAGAATAAAAAAGAGGAAAAAATAGAAATCAAGACAACGGAAATATAAAATGGGTGATAATGACAAATCTGCTGTCCATAACCCAAAATCCACTGTTTTCTGCAGTGGAACTGGTCTCAAATCTAATGTTTCACTATCACAGTGGAATAAGAACATGTCATTTTTACCCGAAAAAATTTCACTGTCATCATTGTATATTTATATGTTCAAATTGTCCTATTTAACAATAAACCCTAAAAAATATACAAATATGCACAATGTGCATCGGTCTAGTTGTGAGCTAGACTATAATCCAATATGGAGATCATAGTTCGAACCCCGCTTGGGGCAAAAAATATATATATATATACAAATATGCTTTTCAAAAAAAATATAATAAATATCTTATTGATTTTCTAAATTGACTAATATTTTGGGACAAAATCAAAAAGTTAAATGAACCTATTTTTTGAGAGGGATTGTAATATACAGTAAGATATTTGGTGTGAACACAATAATTGATTAAACTAATAATGAACACAAAATCAATATATACCAAAGGGAGGTAGTACATAGTAAAATATTGGGTGTGAACGCAATAAATGATTAAAATAATAATCAACACAAAATCAATAAATATCAATATACAATCAATGTTTTTTTTTATTTTAAAAATCAATGAATTATATATATATATATTTTTGTTGAAGGGACAATGAATTATATTATTATAACATGGAACAACCCTAAACCCGACCATTCTTATTATAATGCAATGGTATAGTGTGCTTGACACTTCGTGATCGTATTTTGTTGGTTAATCCATCGTTGAAGCAGGTGAAAAATCTTCCCTGTCCGTTTGCGATCATCGAGGGTATTGCATATTGGTTGGCTTTGGATTTGATAACTTGACTATGGATTTTAAAGTTGTTTGAATGTTGAGCTTGGAACCTTTCTACCAAGGCGTTCTTCGATTTGAAATATACACCCTAAGATCAAATGCTCGGGGAAAACTGGATGATTTTCCTTTGGTTTCTGTTCATAATAGTTATGATCGTCGTTCCACATTCTTGAATGGGGTCATCCATTGGTGTGTGGGATCAGTATTTTCTGGGTGGCGAATGCTTATTTTCAACATCGCTACAGAGTTGTTTGAGCAAATAGAGTTTCCTCAAGGTTGTGGAGAAGGAGAAATTATCCCGCACCTTTTTGTTTTGAACCAAGATTCCATTGCTTTTGCCTCCTACCTTAGCAATTGTAATTCGAGCACGTATGTGGATATATGGACAATGAATAAAGAAAAGAAGGAAGAAACCTAGACCAAACTCTATTCGATCGGACCTTTAACTAAGTTCAGTAAACCAATAACATTCTCCAAGAACCATAGATTCCTTTACCAAACACTCAACGGAAAGGTAATATCGTACAATGTACTAAATCATCAGAGTTGTGTTGTTTGCGATGATGTATCACCATCAAGGACGGAGCCAGGATTTTAACTTGGGGTGGGTTAATGGACTATATCGAGTTCGTTGGGTGGGCTGGATTAAGAATATTTTATGGATCCGACTAAACTACACATATTTTTTAGTGTAATATTTTTTTTTCGTCCAAATTGAGCAGCCCCTAAATTAACACACTAGCTCCGTCCACCATTACCATACGATGCCCGTGTCTTGGAGCTTGTCATTGAATTGGGGGATCGAATGCAAGCCAAGTTTAGTCTCTATCAGCAATTCAACATATATATGAGGAAACCGAATCAAACTTTGTGTTTTAACTTATGTTCCAGTACATCGATTAAAATCACACTCTCTCTCTATATATATATATATATATATATATATATATATATATATATATATATGTGTGTGTGTGTGTGTATAAACACACACAAAGCTGGCAAGAGATGATTTCATGAGCGGGCCGGGCTATGAAAGTAGCATTCTAGGCGGGTTATGTTTCTTTTGATAAGTTATTATTTTGGGCAAATTTGGTATGTTGGAGATATCTACTGTAAATAAATATAAAGATTATACTCTGTCTGTGCAAATTGCATGCGTCCTTAATTTTTGAATCTTGATTCCATTATTTTCTATCAAATATTTTTGGAAAATTAGGGATAAGACACAATCTGAAATATTTTTAAGAATGAGACAACTACATATTTTTATAGGGAGAAGGACAATCGCATAATTTTATAGCGGAATGACAAACAATGAATCCCTAAAATCGGTGAATCTCTCAGGTGAATCTCGAAATCGGTGAATTTCGATAATGAATTTTCGACGAGTGAATCCCGAATATTAGTGAATTTCGACGATGAATTTTAAAAATTAGTGAATTTCGACGATGAATTTCGTCAATGAATTTAAGCAATGAATTTTGAACACAAGTGAATTTCGATAAATGAATAAATAGTTTTGTCTTTTATGCAAAAGTTTCAAAACTCGTCCTTTTACTCAATTGATGAAATATTTTTGTCCTTTTCCTCATTCCCCAATATTTTTTGGGGTAAAAGTCTTATCATTAATTCAGATCTGCCAGAGTAGCAGAGACAACGTCGAAAGGTGGGGAAGAACCCCAAGCAGTCAAAGAGGCCACCAAAAGGCCATGTCTAGCAAGTAAATGCGCTGGGACATTCCCCGCGCGCTTAACAAAAGAAAACTGAATAGTAGAAAATAATAGAGATCGAGAAAGACAATCAGATGCCAAACAGCCAAATGCCGTTAAATCTGTAGAAGGTTTCCAGAGTGCTGAACACAGAGAAGACAATCGCTCTCAACAACCAAAGTCATGAACCCCAGCGTTGTCGCTTCCTGCATCGCCAGATAAATAGCCCGAATTTCCAAAAAAAACGCTGCGATGCCCGGATCGAACCGATAGGAAAACGCTGCCAACACTGCCCTGAGATGGTCCCGAAAAATAAGACCAACACCAGAAGAATCTGCTGTGACTGATGCATCCACGTTACACTTAATGGTTCCTTCAGGAGGTGGCTCCCACTTCGAAGGATGGGGGGCCAAGATTCGCGCATGAGGAAAGCCGCAAGTGCTGCTCCATATTCCTCTGCGGATGCCAAGGTCTGGGAATAGATGCTCCCCACATAAACCGCTCGACCCTCAAACACTGCACTGCATCTCGCCTTCCACACGTTCCACATCAACCAAGTGATAAGAACCATCTCATCTCGCCCCTTATCCTCCAGTAACCGCATAAACATCTCCCTAAAAGAGGAAGCACGCAGATAATCAAGCACGGGGTCTTTGGGAAGCTCGCCAAATTTCTTGGCCATCTCACGATCAACCAGGACATGGCGTAGAGTCTCTATTGTTTCCCCCACACGCAAGGCAAATCCCGTCGCCAAGAGAGCGACGAAGTAAACCCTGCCCAATAGCCAAACAGTCGTGCAGGCATCGCCAAAGAAAGTGATGAATGCGAGGATGCACCTTTAGACGCCAACACTCCGTCCACAAGCCATCACCAGCACCTGACGTCGTAGACTGCGTCCGCAACGAAGGCCTATATAGCTGCAAAGCCTGAAAATAACCTGACCTGACCGTATATACCCCCTTTGGGTCATAGTGCCAAATAAGTTTGTCATCATGGCCCTCCGGGGCCAGAGGTGTGTAGCCAGGATCGCGTCAATTTCCCACGGCTGGAATTGTTCCCGGATAAAGTCTGCGTTCCATCCTCTACGATCCAAAGAAAGAAGACAAGCAACCATGCTATCAGGATGCAAAGAATGACCCGAGTGCAAAAGTCTGAAGGATGGTGCCAAAGCCGTTCAAGGATAGTCAAAAATAAAGATGGAATCTCCGTCTCCTACCCTCCAACGGAGCCCAGATAACAAAAGATCACGTCCCGCTAATATGCTGCGCCACATAAACGACGGCCGTGGGCCAGGAGTTGCCGACAACACATCATCCTCCGCATAATATTTAGCCTGAAGAACCCGAGCTGCCAAAGATAACGGCGAAGTGATCAAACGCCAAGCCTGCTTGTCCAGGAGAACCAGATTAAAGCATTCCAAATCTCGAAACCCTAGGCCTCCCATCTTCTTCGGGAGGCAGCACGTCTCCCAACTTTTCCAATGAATCTTTCTCTTGTCCTCCGTGTCTCCCCAAAAGAATGCCCGAATATCCCTTTCCATCTCCGAGATCAAAGTGATTGGAATTTTAAAGCACTGCATTGGAAATATGGGTATGGATTGAACCGCTGATTTAAACAATACTTATTTACCAGCCGGAGACAGAAGCTTGTCCTTCCAACCCGACATTTTCTTCCACATCTTTTCCTTTAGATAAGAGAACACTTGTTTCTTGCTACGACCCGTAACAAAGGGCATGCCAAGGTATTTCCCAGAATCACTTCCTAAGGGAAGTTGCAGCATATTTGAAACAACCTCTCGCCTTTCCCGGTTACTATTCTAGTAAAATAGAGGCCAGATTTATGGAAATTAATTGACTGCCCGGATAATAAACTGTACCTGTGGAAAAGGTCTAAAAGCAGCTCGACAGCACCATCTGTGTCCTCAAAAAAGAGCATACGTAGATGCATTACTTCGGTCAAGTATCGAAAATACAACTAAAACTGAATTATATAGGTTTTTTTATGTATCGAAAATAATGTCCTCACTGGATCATTGAATTTTCTTTTTGATGTATCGAAAATAATGTTACTTTTTTATCTTAGTTTTTCTTGTTTCAATACAGTTTCTTTTAAGCTCCTTTTGTTTTCCGGAGGGGATTGCGGATATTTAGTTTTCTTTTGGTTTTTCCAGGTGATCAAAATGTAGGCATGCAATGACGGAACCATCGAAAAGCTGTCTTTCAAATAACATGTAGGATACATTTTGGAAGACAGCTTTGCTAATTTGAAACATTTGGTTTTATGAAAATGGTTGCTAACTGAGTTTTACAAATGCAGCTAAAACATATACCATTAATGATTAAAAAAGTAATGAAGCAAATCTGGTGTGAAGATATAAGTGCAAGCTTTCTGGAACAGAAAGTTCCAGCCGATCTCTTTGATCTCTATACTTGTTCAGGTTTGCCAGATGGTTCCTAGCTAATTGTTTCACACAACCGTCTGAATTCGATCAGTTGCCCGCTTAATTATATTGCTTACCGAACTAGAAGGCACGATGAGATGTCAACCATTAATGCACATTAGATCAACCACAATATCAACCACAGATGACGAAAAGTATATACATTAAAAATGATCAACTTCACTAAGGGCCTGTTTGTTTACACCACTTAACACATATTCTTGAAAGAATAAGTGATTATTAAAATAAGTGTTGTTTGATAATACTTTTTAACACCTCTAAATTAATTAAGATCTTCTGAATTTCCTGTGAAAAATTATAGAAAATTTTAAGTGGTTGAGGAACTACTTAATGCTGAATTTTTTCAATAAATCTATGTTAGGTAGAGGTACACTCTACACCCATACCTACCTCACACCTACACCCCACCCTCACCTTACCCCCAATCCCACCCCTATCCACCCCACCCATACCCCACCCACCCCACATCCCCACACCCACACAACGCATACCCCCACAAACCACACACCCGCCGACACCCTCACCCACCCATACCCACCCCCACACCCCACACCCTCATACCCACCTACACCCTCACACCCCCACTCCCACCCTCCCTACACCCACACCCACCACGCACCACACACCACACTCACACCCACCACCCCACACACACACCCACACCCACACCCACACCCACACCCACACACACCCCCACACCCACGCCACCCGACACCCACCCCCACACACCACACACCCGACACCCACCCACACCCACACCCCACCCTACGCCCACCTACACCCTTATTACCCTACACCAACACCCCCACCCACCCTACACCCACCCTACACACACCCACACCCACATACACACTCACGAAACAAATTTTAATTTCAAATATAATAAATGTTACCAAAACAGCCTAATCAATTTCGGCCTTAAAATATTGGCCACTTAATTTATTCGAATTAAGACTTGATTCGATCTTGATTTTAACAAACCCTAACTTATTTGGTGAATTAGACAGAGCAAAATTGCATATTTACATTAATTCGTAATCATAGGACCTAATCCAAGCTTGTGAATGGTTAGGTATACACTTAGGTACGTAATATCGTACGATCTACTAAATCATCAAAGTTATATTCTTTGCGATGATGTATCACCATTACCATACGATGCCCGTGTCTTGGAGCTTGTCATAGAATTGGGGGAATGCAGGCCAATTTTATTCTCAATCAACAATTCAACATATATATGAGGAAACCGAATCAATTTTTGTGTTTTAACTTATGTTCCACTGCGTCGATTACAATCACAACAATTCAACATTTAGTTTTTTGGTTTTGTCTCATAATTTAAGTCTACCTAGAAACCAATACAACATTTATTACATTTTTTCTCATTTTATCCTTCATTTATTATATACTTACGTATTTCTGATTATTATGCATTAATATCAATAAAAGGTCATTTTAGAGCTTTTAATTATTAATAAGACATAACAAATTTAATCAATTTTTTTAATGTAGCTGGTTGAAAAAATTCAAACGAAATTACATTTGGAACACATGTGGTACATAGTAAAATATTGGGTGTGAACGCAATAAATGATTAAAATAATAATCAACACAAAATCAATAAATATCAACACAAGATCAATGATTTTTTTTTTTTTTTGGAGAAAACAATCAATGAATTATATTATTACATTATAACGAGGATTATTATTATTATTATTATTATTATTATTATTATTAGAGGAATCTAAGTCAGTAAAGGTTGGCCACCCTTCTTTATATAACATTGAATTAGAAGAGTTAGCCGATCTACGTACCATCCTAAAATTACAACCCTAAACCTATCCATCCTTGAATTTCTAACCCTAAACCCTTCCCGATGTTTTCAAAAATAAGAAGCTACATAGAAGAAGCTTTGATCAAAGTAAAAAAAATTACAAAGAATATCCTGCTGCACGATATCATCTCAGTAAAAGATGGGGATGCCCCATCTTCATCTTCCACTACTAACATGGGGGGTATAATTATGCGTCATAATCCTGATGAAATCATCGAGGAAATCGTTGTTAGGTTACCGGTTAAATCTATCATCCGAGGCAGCAATTACATGGGGGGTATAATTATGTGTCATCGTCATCTTCCAGAAGAAATCATTGAGGAAATCGTTGTAAGGTTACCGGTTAAATCTATCATCCGATTTAAATGCGTAAGTAAATCATGGTTTATTCTCATAACGAGTACCTCTTTTGTATACAAGCACCTCATCACTAGTGAGGAGAGTTTTCTTGTTAGGATTTATTTATCTGGCAATCATCAAATAGTCAATCGTAAGTGCGCGATTATTAGATCAGTCAATATATGTGATATTCAAATAAAAGCCGTTGATCCGGTGCCAGTGCTAAATTTTTTGCTCCCTCGCCCTCCAATCCCCTTTTTTCAACACCTGGAATTTGTAGGTGAATGCAATGGTATAGTGTGCTTGACACTTCATCGTTGTATTTTGTTGGTTAATCCATCGTTAAAGCAGGAGAAATATCTTCCCATCCTGTCCGTTAGCGATGGTCGAGAGTATTGTAAATTGGTTGGCTTCGGATTTGATAACTTGACGACGGATTTTAAAGTTGTTAGAATGTTGAGCTTGGAATCTTTCACCCAAGGCGTTTTTCGACAGAGATTTGAAATATACAGCCTAAGATCAAATGCTTGGAGAAAACTAGATGAATTTCCTTTGGATTTTGTTGAATATATCTGCGATCGTCGTTCCACATTCTTGAATGGGGTCATCCACTGGTGTGTGAGATCAGTATTTTCCAGGTGGCAAATGCTTATTTTCAACATGGCTACTGAGTTGTTCGAGCAAATAGAATTTCCTCAAGGTTGTGGAGAAGGAGAAATTATTCCCCACCTTTTTGTTTTGAACCAAGATTCCATTGCTTTCGCCTCCTACCTTAGCAATTGTATTTCGAGCATCTTTGTGGATATATGGACAATGAATAAACAAAAGAAGGAAGAAACATGGACCAAACTCTATTCTATTGGACCTTTAACTGAGTTCATTAAACCAATAACATTCTCCAAGAACCATAGATTCCTTTACCAAGCACTCAATGGAAAGGTAATATTGTACGATCTACTAAATCATCAGAGTTGTGTAGTTTGCGATGATGTATCACAATTACCATACGACGCCCGTTGCTTGGAGCTTATCATTGAATTGGGGGAATGCAGGCCAAGTTTAATTTCAATCAACAATTCAACACACAAAGCTGGCAAGATATGATTTCATGAGCAGGCCGGCTATGAAAGTAGCATTCTAGGCGGGTTATGTTTATTTTGATATGTGATTTGGAGATATATATAAAGATTATAGTATGTTTGTGCAAATTGCATGCATCCTTAATTAATCTTGATTCCATTATTTTCTGTGTAGTTTTTTTTTTAAATGATTATTTCGCAGAAGAATCATATGGCCCGTGTCAAATAAATATTTATGTTTCTCTTAGAGAAATAGTAGGGTTTAAATGTCTTAGTTTTTCTTGTTTCAATACGGAATCTTTTAAAAGCTCCTTTTGTTTTCCGGAGGGGATTATGTATATGGTTTTCTTTTGGTTTTTCCACGTGTTCAAAATGTAGGAATGGACGGAACCATGAATTGACGGGCCACTAAATTATATTATGATCGTATGGACTGAATTAGTACAACTAAGACTGAATTATATATGTTTTTTTATGTATAAAAAATAATGTCATCACTGGAGCTTTGAATTTGCTTTTTGATGTATCGAAAAGAATGTTCTCATAGAATTTTCGATCTTAGTTTTTCTTGTTTCAATACGGTTTCTTTTAAGCTCTTTTTTGTTGGAACAGATTGCCCTCATTTTTACATGATAAACAAATAAAATTGTGCATTTACTAACACCAATTGGTTTTATTAAAAGCGCAACTTTATTTCTTTATCATTTAAGAGTGAGACAATATGTTCCAACACTATTGTTTTCCGGAGGATATATAGTTTTCCGGAGGGGATTATGGTTCCTTTTGTTCTCACTAAATTTTCGATCTTAGTTTTTCATGTTTCAATACGGTTTGTTTTAAGCTCCTTTTGTTTTCCGGAGGGGATTATGGATATATAGTTTTCTTTTGGTTTTTCCACGTGATCAAAATGTAGGTATGCAATGACGGAACCATCGAAAAGCTATCTTTCAAATAACCTGTACGTAGGATAAATTTTGGAAGACAGCTTGGCTAATTTGAAACGTTTGGTCCTATGAAAGTGGTTGCTAACAGAGTTTTTGGATGACCGTCCGGCTCAGCTTAGTGTTTATTTTTTTTACTCTATAGACTCTATATACATCATATATAGATGCATACAAAGCACTCAAAAGTCACTAGCAAGCATAAATATGAAATTTTTTATTCTTTCATGTTCTTTATTTTGAGACAATATTCTACATATTCCGACGTGGTTTCAAAAAATTCGATGTTGAAATTCACTATTGTTCGATCACTATCGATATTCACTGATTTTCGGGATTCACTGGGGAGATTCACTAAGTGAATTTCAACAGTGAATCTCACGAAAAATGATGTAATGATATTGAACCAAGTCTCAAAACGAATAGCATCAAAAAATTAAAAATAGAAACTCAATAAAATTTTCATCACGTTTGGTAATCTAGTTCAAAAGATATGAGTGTTTGAAAATCGAATAGGAAAGAGAAAAAATAAAAAATAAAAAGTTCGAGGTACTGCTACAGGAACAGGCGCCATTTTTTTGTTTTTTTTTTTTAATTTTAATTTTTTTTGGTTTGTTATTGAGGCTATAAAAAAATATAAAATTGTTCTTCTCCTAATAAAAAAATATGCGTCATTAGTTGGATAAAAATTAAACCTGGGTCTTGATCTCTCATTATCCCTAATTCTCCCAAAAAAAAAAAAAAAAAAAAATTAAGCCTGCCGATGCATAAAGTTCCAGCCTTCCAGGATTGAGGACAAAATTTAAGTATTTGTAGCTTGTGGTAGATCTAATGCCAGATCGGAAGAGATATACATGGTTTACGATAGCTTCACTAATTTGATGAAATTGGAGCAAGATTTGATTCAGAAGACCTCCACTTTGAACCAAAAACGATCAAGTCAGCTCTTAACCATTCAGGCTGGCGAGCTGCAATGGTTGAAGAACTCGAAGCTCTTGATCATAACAAAACATGGACTTTAGTCCCTCGCACACCACAAATGCATGTTATCGGGTCAAAATGGGTTTATAAAGCTAAACTAAAGCCGGATGGTTCTTTAGAACGTCTTAAAGAGTGACTCGTAGCCAA
Organism: Gentiana macrophylla; assembly: GCA_026214975.1. NCBI lineage: Eukaryota > Viridiplantae > Streptophyta > Magnoliopsida > Gentianales > Gentianaceae > Gentiana > Gentiana macrophylla. Next base: position 114,980,913 of record CM047811.1, read on the forward strand.
GGGTTATCATCAAATCGATGGTCTTGATTATCTCGAAATGTTTTCTGTCAAACCTGAAACGATACGCCTAGTTCTATGTCTAGCCCTCGTTTCAAATTGGACCATCCGCCAACTTGATGTTAAAAACGCCTTTCTAAACGGAAATGTCACTGAGGAAATATTTATGGAACAACCCCCTGGTTGGCATGATCAGTTGCGTCCTAACTATGTGTGCAGACTCCATAAAGCGCTTTATGGCTTAAAGCAAGCTCCAAGAACTTGGTTTGATCGATTTAGTAGCTTTCTTATTCAATATGGCTTTGTTTGTAGCTTAGCTGACCCTTGGTTATTTTACTGTCACACTTCCCGTGGAACTTTAATTCTTTTATTATGTGTGGATGACATGCTTTTAACCGGGACAAGTCCAGCACTTGTACATGCTTTTATACAGGTCCTCGGTAATGAATTCACAATGAAGTATTTAGGAGATATACACCATTTCCTTGGCGATGAAGTCAACAGATTGTCTATTGGTCTACATCTTAATCAGTCCCATTATGCTCATACTATCCTCGAACGTGCTGCCATGTTGGACTGCAAACCTATTTCTACACCTTTGGACAGCAAGTACAAGACACTTCACTATTCTCCTCCTCTAGAAGATCCAAGTGTCTTCCGAAGTTTGGTTGGTGCACTCCAGTACCTCACTTTTGCTCGCCCAGACATCCCGTCCAGTGTTAATTTTGTGTCCCAATTCATGCAGAATCCCACGCAGCAGCACCATAAACTAGTTCGTCGGATTATCCGTTTTGTCAAAGACACCATTCAATTAGGCATGTGTCTCACTGCTAATACTACTCTTGACTTAATTGCCTATTCCGATGCCGATCGGGCAGGTTGTCCGACTACTCGAAGGTCTACTGCAGGATATTGCACGTATCTTCATCTGCTTTATCCAATTTTGAGTCTACAGATGAATTTGAATCGAGAGGCATTATCTTAACATTCAGGTCTCTTAATTATCAGCTTCCCAGTTCCTCTACATCGAATTAATGCTTCTTCAAGAGCCTGCGCCTGTGCCTGATTACATATGCTAGTTAATTCTGCTCTTTCAGTATGTAATTAAGTGCATGAAATGCTTTATTTTCTCAAGTGTCTTTTGCCATGATCTGTGCCTATATACTAGATGTAATAAGATCATAAATGTCATGTATCTGCACATTTCTAAATATCAGATCATCAAATGTCATCGTATGAATGATCCTCCAATAATCCATTTGCACATTTCTAAAGATGCCAGGATATGATCTTCGTATATATATTGTAATCTACGTATAATATATTTATCCATATATATGACCCTCAATGATAGTGAGTGATAGGGTTAAATTTCCCATGGGCCACAGCCAGACCACCCCCACTAGCTGTAATGTCTATGAATTAAGAGCTTCTTAAGTTGGGATTTTCCTTTATGAACGTCAATCATGCACTGAATCACCAGGCCACGAAGATATGCATTTTCATTATATCACTACTACTTAAAAGGGGTACGGTGTAAAAACAAGTATTTTGGTACAAAAGATTGGTACCAATACCTGTGCTAGTATTTGATCACCACTAACAGCGTTTGCCACAGTTTCAAGCGCGGGAAGGACAACCGTGTGAGAAGGGTGACTGAAATGCATGTTATCAGAATAGTGGCGATGAGCAGACCATCTAAGAATTCAATGGGGGATTGCCCTTGCAGAACTGGTGTAATGCCCGAACAGCAATTATAACCATTTTAATTGAGTAATCCTCCCTAAACTAAGCCAGCAATGGCTCCAAAGCCTGATTCTGAAGGACGTACTCACGGTGTTCTGGGAACTTCCCATCAAGCTTCAAGAGTTTCCATGGGTGAGCTGACCATTTTTAAGGCCATGGAACGTATTGTCTCGTTTGTCTCTCTCCCTTGTATCACCTAACCTCCGCCATATGATAATATCTCATGGAAAGTGGAAAGTCCAGTCATGATCCTTAGTTCCTTACTCAAAATCATTTAATGCCTTGCATGCAAGAGCACAGAAGAGCTTATGCATTTTGGGAAACACTGCGAATTAAATTTCTTTTCACGGGCAATATGTGTAGGTTGCCAACCAACTAACTGTATTCAAAGTAATGTAATTGAGGTTACACAAAATCGGAGCCAGAAAGATAGCCTTAAGCACCAAGAAGTACTGCCAAAACAACGTTAAATCGTACCACAGAAACGTGTACTTATATATATGCAGGAAGCAACGCAGAGTAAAAGAAGGAAACCGTTGACAAATCTGTGAAGTAGCAACGCTAGCTGCCCGAAAAAGAAGCTGGAATTGAAAGACACTCAAACAAGCGGTACGGAAAGTTCTATTTTTGCAAGCAAGCAAACCTAAACCAAGACTAGCAGACTAACTGGACAGACTTAAGCGAAACAGAACCTGGACAAAAACCGACACAGACTTGAACGGACTTATAAAGCAGCACGTTATCAAATCTGCTATATATATATGAACTTCAACTTAACCAAAATCTGTTTTTGGATTCTATGGAAGAAACTAGTAGCTAGTGAATATTCAAATATAATTATTAATCTATCTAAACTGTAAAGATGGTATATTCGGAGAGGAATCCTCCACCTCAATGGAAGGCTGACTACAAGCTGGGCTTTCTTGGGTGTGGAGTTATGCACGGAATGATCGATTCACAGTCAGGTCTGCGTATGACGGCCTCTTGCAGCAGGCAGGAGGTAGTGATCACATCTGGGAGCATGGGGGAGGAGGAGGAGCTTCATAAGTAGAGGGAACAACACTGTGGTCGGTTAACTACCACGTACGTTCATGCAAAAGAATGGATGATAGCTAGAATGTATAATGTACTGAACAAAACGAGGCGGCACAACTCCTTCAGCTTGATTCACATGGTGAAATGGAGGAAACGGCACTAGCAAATACTGACCGTACGAGGAATGAAAATTTTAACGTCTTTAGATGAAATCGTTAGATTATTAACGACCGTACCGTACCGTAGTCAAACTCCACATGGGGACGCAGCACATCGATCGACAAAAATAATTATCGAGTATACAAGGTGAATAGTTGCGTCTGCAACTTCAGGAAACCTTCAACTATACATGTAGCTTGTATACTACGACCAGTATACATGTATAAAGTGCAACAACAACACCAAAAAAAAAACAAAAAAAAAAAAAAAAAAGGAAGAAGATGAAAGATTGAAAGAACTGATCAAAAGTATGCTTCAAAACGTGACGATCCCGGAGTGGAGTAGGTTTGTACTTTCTTTATTACTATGTTTTTGTTGCTTTCAATGAAAATTTCATTTAAGACTGACTTGACTAGAAAAAGGGAAATGTATATGAAAACATAGCAAATCCATATATAGTCAAAGCTAGTGAAGTGATCAAGTAGAAGCAATGCAACAGGATAGATAGAGTGTCAGCTAGACACAACAAAGTACAGTAAAGGCAAAAACATCTTTGTTTAGTGTCACAAAGCATTGACGAATCGTAAACTTAGAAAGAATGAGGAAAGTATTCTTGTTATTTAGAATAGAAAGCTCATTACAAACTAGGGGCCATCTTACTTCTATTTATAGAAGAGATGCCCAACGGCTATAAAGGCAAAAAGGTAAAAAGCAGGAAACACTGTTCCAACGGTTAGTTGGACAGTGTTTCTTCTGCTAAAAGACAAGGGAAAAACAGGGATGATTAGCCACTAATTTATAAGATTATTAGGGCTAATTCAAGGTAAAAAATATACACTGAATGATAACAAATAAAAGTTTAGTCTACTGAAGACTTAGAAAGGAGTCAGTAGACTAGAACCCTGCTGAGGTACCCTGCTGAGGTCAGTAGACTAGAACCCTGCTGAGGTAACCCTGCGGATGTACCTTGCTGAGGTGTTCTAACACTCCCCCTCAAGCTGGTGAATGGATATCAATCATTCCCAGCTTGCTAAGGAGATAATCAAAGGATTTCTTAGGCAGACCCTTAGTGAGGACATCAGCAACTTGATTTTGAGAGTTGATAAACTTGAGCTGGATAAGGCCACAGTCCAACTTTTCTTTGATAAAGTGTCTGTCAACCTCAACATGCTTTGTTCTGTCATGTTGAACAGGGTTGTGGGAAATGTCAATGGCCGATTGATTATCACAATGTAGAATCATAGGTGCCATTCTCTGAATTCTTAGATCATCCAGAATGATCTTGAGCCATAGTAATTCACAAACACCCACTGCCAAGGCTCTAAACTCTGCTTCAGCACTTGATCTTGATACCACCCCTTGTTTTTTACTCCTCCAAACCACAGGATTCCCAAAAAGAAACACACAATGACCAGAGGTGGATCTCCTGTCATCAATGCAGCCAGCATAGTCAGAATCAGTGTAGGCTTCTAGTAACTTCTGATCATCCTTTTTGAATAGAACTCCTTTTCCAGGACAACTTTTGAGGTAGTACACAATTCTTTCAGCAGCATTTTGATGACACTTTTTAGGGGAGTGCATATACCTGCTCACAATGTTCACAGCAAAGGCAATGTCAGGCCTTGTGTGAGACAGGTAAATGAGCCTCCCCACAAGCCTTTGGTAGGCATTTTTGTCCACTTCTTCATCTTACGGTGCAAGGTTGATCCCATGGTTGAATTCAATGGGGGTCTTCACAGGTTTGCAAACAGATTTCCACGATCTTTTAGAAGATCTAGTATGTATTTTTGCTGAGAAATGAATATTCCCTGCTGTGAGTACATTACTTCAATCCCTAGGAAATACTTCAATTTCCCTAGTTCCTTGATATCAAACTCATTCCCCAAAAAGGTCTTAAGATGAGCATTGCCTTCTGTATCATCCCCTGTGATGATTATATCATCAACATAGACTAAGAGAATAGATCTCTTTCCATGTAAATTGAATTTCATAAATAAGGTATGGTCTCCTTGGCTTTGTTTATAGCCAATACTTATCATAGCTTTTGTAAATCTCCCAAACCAGGCCCTAGGGGACTGTTTGAGGCCATACAGAGCCTTTTTTAATTTGCATATTTTTCCATGTTCCACTTGGAAACCAGGGGGAATATCCATAAAAATGGTTTCCTCAAGGTCCCCTTGTAGAAAAGCATTTTTTACATCATATTGGTGTAGTCTAGGTTAGCAGCCAAGGATAGAAGTATTTTGACAGTGTTCATCTTTGCCACAGGGGCAAAGGTGTCAAAATAGTCAATTCCATGGGTTTGGGTATACCCCTTGGCAACTAACCTTACCTTATATCTTTCAATGGTGCCATCAGACTTGTACTTGATGGTAAAGACCCATCTACACCAACAGCTTTTAGTTTCTTTGGGAGCTCAACAAGCTCCCATGTTTTATTTCTTTCAAGAGCATTCATTTCTTCCTTCATAGCTTTGTACTCCAATTTTCATCTCCTAAGGCATCCGAGAATCTTTTGGGCACAGAACTATTTAGAAGATTCTCCATGAACCTTTTCTGTTTGTTCGACATCCTGTCATAAGACAGAAATTCTTCATAGGGTGCAGGTACAAGCCCTAGTAGGTTTCCTCAATGCAATAGGAGATTATCACCTGGATGAAGGGTCATCTTCATCGAATTTTGAGAAAAACAAGAGCATCAAGTAGGTTCCTCATTCGTGTATGGAACTTCTTGTTCATTTGTGTTATCAGTGGTGTCCTCAATTGGAACCACATTTTGAACCCTCATCCAGTTCTTCCTGGTATAGATTATGGGAGTCTTTTCTTTGCTCTTATTCATAAGAGGAGCATCAGATTGTTGTTCAGTAAGAGGAACATCAAGTTCATGTTCAGAGATAGAACCTTCATGATTAGCATCATTACTAGGACCCTGCTGAGGGGCCCTGCTGAGGGACCCTGCAGAATCTGAAAGATCAGAATCAATATTAAGAAGAAACATTTCCCTTTCATAATCAGATTTAAAGTTCTCCCCCTGAATCATAGCTTTCCCTGAAAAGTAGGGGTGCATTTCATAGAAGGTAACATCCTTGGATATGAAAATCTTCTTTGTGGGAGGATGATAACATTTGTAACCTTTCTGTGTGTTGGAGTACCCAATGAACACACACTTAACAGATCTGGGATCAAGTTTTCCCCTATGAGGTTGGTGTATGTGAACAAAGGCCTCACATCCAAACACTTTAGGATGAACTCCCTCAGATTTTAGAAAATCTGGAAAGAGTTTAGTAAGAGTATCAATGGGACTTCTTTTTCCAAGAACTTTAGTAGGCATCCTATTTATAAGATGAGCAGCAGTAAGGACTGCCTCTCCCCAATAATGTTTAGGCACATTCATTTGGAAGAGGAGAGCCCTAGCTGTATCCATAAGGTGCCTATTTTTCCTTTCAGCCACCCCATTTTGTTGGGGTGTGTACACACAAGAGGATTCATGTATGATCCCTTTTTCTTCCAAAAAAGGACTTAGGAATTTGTTGAAATAATCCCTAGCATTGTCAGTTCTTATCTTTTTTGATTTTGACCTCAAACTGAGTCATAATCATATTGTAGAACACAGGGAAAATCTGTGCAAGATCAGATTTTTGTTTCATAAGATACAACCAAGTTGTTCTAGTACAGTCATCAATGAAGGTGACAAACCAATGAGCACCATTGATATTGGGGTTGGTGGAGGGACCCCAAATATCACTGTGTATAAGATTAAAAGGATTAGCAGAAAGATTAGAAGCAATAGGATAAGACACCCTTTTATGTTTAGCAAATTCACATTCATTACATTTGAAATCAAATGAGTTTAACCCTTTACATAAATTAGGAAACAAATGCATAAGAATCTGAAAAGAGGGGTGACCAAGTCTCCTATGATACAACATAATCTTATCATGACTAGTCTTAGACAAAAAAGAAGTATTCTGACAACTAAGCTTGTCATTATCTTCAGCCTTCAAAACATAGAGGCCTTCTTTAGCCCTAGCAAGTCCAATCTTCCTCATGGTTTCTAGAACCTGTATCACACAGAAGTTAGTAGAGAAAAGAGCATAACATTTAGAGTCTCTAGTTAACTTTCTGATAGATAGAAGACTAGCAGTGAGATTAGGAACATGCAAGACATCTTTTAAGGTTAGGTCATTGTTTATTGTAACATTTCCAATGCCTGCCACACTCATTGAAGAACCATTAGCAACTGTAATGTTCCTCTTAGTAGTACAAGGCACATAGACAGAAAAACATGCAATATCAAGAGTCATATGGTCAGTAGCCCCAGAATCAACAACCCAATCCCTGGTAACATTCTGATTTAAGAGATTCAAAGAAGCCATACCTGAAAAAACCATTGAAGATGATGGATTTTCCAAGGTATCTAAGAACTTCCTCAATTTCTCTATTTCAGATTGACCAAGAGTAGGATTCTGATTCATGGGGTTTTGATCCATACACGGCCCATTGCTTTCTGACTTGAGAATTTGCAAGTGTGAGCCAAGGGTTCTTTGTTTTTCCCTGGTCTCCCATGCAATTTCCAACAGAATTCTTTGGTATGTCTGTTCTTTTTACAGTGAGAGCAAAACAGACTGTCCCTATCAGGTTTCATATTTTCCTTTTGAGAAGGAAATTTCTTTTCTGGATATCCCTTTGACTCAGTGGTCTTAGGGTACCCTTGATTCCTTTGACCAGCTATTAAAGCAGAGCTATCAATAGAGGGAGTGTCAATCATGACACCCCTCCTACTTTCCTCTACTCTAACAATAGCAATTGTTTCATTCAAATTAGGGAGATCATCTTTTCCAAGAATTTGGACCCTCACAGGGTCAAAGTCCTGGTTTAAACCAGTAAGAAAGGAAAAAATCCTATCTTTTTCCATCATCCTTCTCAAGGTAGCAGCATCATCTTTATCTTTCATTTGAATGCACTGATAATGATCAAGTTCCTGCCACATACCTTGCAGAAGATTGGAATACTCAGTGATGGATTTGCTACCTTGCTTGGTGTTTTGAATCTTTGCTCTTATCTCATAGATTTGAGCAAAGATCATTCACCTTGAGTAGATCGCTTGGTCGTGGTCCCAGATTTCCTTAGTGTTTCGAGAAACATGTAGGGGTCACTGATTTCTGGAGTCATAGAATTCGAGCCATGACATCACCATTGAGTCCTTTTCATCCCAGCTATCAAACTTGGGATCATCCCTTGCTGGACCAGTCCCTAAAAGATGGCTCAGTTTGCCTCTACCTTTCAAGAAGGTTCTGACAAACTGTGACCATTTCAGATAATTTTTCCCATTCAACTTGTAAGCAGCATGAATGTTTTGAAGCTCACCAGAGTTTATAGGATTTTCGGTAATAGAAGGATCATGCATTTGCACTAGTTGCAGTGGAACTAGCCATTGATCAGGAAGAAATTTGAATTTTCGAAGAAGAAATTCCCAGAGAAAAATCTAAAGCTCCGATACCATGTAAACTTAGAAAGAATGAGGAAAGTATTCTTGTTATTTAGAATAGAAAGCTCATTACAAACTAGGGGCCATCTTACTTCTATTTATAGAAGAGATGCCCAACGGCTATAAAGGCAAAAAGGTAAAAAGCAGGAAACACTGTTCCAACGGTTAGTTGGATGGTTTCTTCCGCTAAAAGACAAGTGGAAAACAGGATGATTAGCCACTAATTTATAAGATTATTAGGGCTAATTCAAGGTAAAAATATACACCTGAATGATAACAAATAAAAGTTTAGTCTACTGAAGACTTAGAAAGGAGTCGATGAGACTAGAACCCTATTTGAGGTACCTGCTGAGGTCAGTAGACTAGAACCCTGCTGAGGTACCCTGCTGAGGTAACCCTGCTGATGTACCTTGCTGAGGTGTTCTAACACGAATCTCTTACAATCAGTCTCTAAATTTGCACAAATGCTATAATACCAACCACATACCCCTTGTATGCCTTATCTATATCCCCACCACCGCTACTCAATGAAATTCGCCAAGAGGTGAAAAGAAACGACTTTGCCAAAATGGAAACTCAGAGTCATCATTATACCGAAGCTCATTGATTTTCCTTAAGCCATTAGCTTCTTCGATTTTCTCAAGATAAAACGCAACATCTATATCCCCTAAACCCCGTTCCGATTCGAAAAACTTTGCCATCTCTTCAAGTCCTTGAGAAATTTCAATATCAACATTGAATTGGAACCTCCAAATGCCTCTCGCATAATGGCTTAATGCACCGTCCAATCACAATCCTACAAAGCACACAAATAGCATACATTTTAGACTTTGATTTCAAAAACAACAACCAACAGTATAGTTTCGAGTTATATTTTACCTTATCAGTTCAAGAGGACAAAGTAATAAAAGATCTAACATCGCACTTGCCACCTCTTGCTTTATGTCCGTTCGGACCTTCCAAATAAATCGACTAGCGATACGGTATTCCATAACCAACGACCTCCTAGAGGAACAAGGTGTACAAACAAGATGAAATGTACAACAACAAACACGTCTATATTTATGTCTTGCATATCCAAGAAAGATCATGTTATTTATTTTTAGAGGAAAGGAAGAGCAACAATACCTGTATGCAGATGAGGCTGCTCTTTCCAAGAGTTAAAACAACTTTCAACACTCCATTTATCACGTCATAGTCGTATTCACCATACAAACAGCCTTCAACAACCGAGATATTATGCCATTCACATTCCCTAAGCCCCGATCCGATTCCGTAAACTTTACCATACGATCGATGCCTTCAAGGCATTTCGCAATCATTCTTTGAATCCGAACAATGATCAAGCATGTCACACATAGGCTTGACACATCTTCTGGTTACAATCCTACGCAAAAAATAGCAATATATCAATTTTTAGTTATATGGCAGACTTGTTAAAACGTAAAACGAAAAATATCTTACTTCAAAACTTCAGGAGTTCCGCACAATGTGACATTTAAGATTGCCCCTGCCACCACTTCCTTTATTTCAGTTGTTAAACTTTCGAATTGATCAACAAGGATATACAGTATGCCATAGGCAACCGTTTCCTGTAATAAAGAGGAATTTTACAAAATGAAAACTTCAAGTCAAAGAAATACAAGAAAGGGCAACAAACAAACAAAAAATTTCGGTTGATGCACCTGTATATGCTTGTTGCTTCCTTTCGCAATATTGGAAGCAACTTTCACTGCTGCATTTTTTACAGAGCCGTCGTTGTCCCTAAGAAGAAACCTCAAGATTTGAGGCATGGCTCCAACATCTATTATAACCTAAACACCAAGTCAGCAAAATTACATTACGATAAATCAACCCAAAATTATTCTATTATTAATGACTCTAATAGAATTCATACCTGAATACACGTCTCATTACCACTGGCAATGTGTGCCAGTGCCTCAAGTGCAGTAACGACGACTGAAGGAGAATTGTGACTGAAAAATGATGCATTATCAACGTGTAACATAACTAAAATCAGAATATAATAAAATTACGCATTTAGTGGTGTTTTTACCGTAAAATTTGAAGCAATGTGGCGCCAACACCGGGCATACTAAGGATTACATCACCGAAGGAGACAAGTGCCCCACATGCGGCAAGTAAGACACCAATGTCATCCGAATGCAAACATTGATGAACCACAGGAAGTATTTGGTTGAGCTACAATTTTAACACTTACACATTGTTTAGTAACCCGAAAACCAAGACAGAGTTGAATGATGTACAATATGAAATCTATACCTGAGCTTGTATTGTATCATCCATAGCAAAATTTGCCACAGCCTTTAGTGCACCAGTGACAACCGATGGAGACTTGTGACTGAAATAGAATGTTTGTCATCAACATAACAAAAAAGACTAAATACTAACAATTCAAAAACAACAAAAGAGACAGATTTTTTTTTTACCTTAACAATTCAACCAACTTGATACCGACAGCCTTGCTAAGGACTTGATTAGGAATGGAAGCAAGTGCCCAAGTTATATTAACCAATATTTCTGTATCCATTGACTGCAGGTTTAGTTGAAGCACATGAAGTACTTGATTAACCTATAAAATTAACACACTCACATTAGCTACATTATGCAATAAAGCTTTTGTCACAAGAAATTGTAAAATCGTGGCTGACGAACACACATTCAAATTAAGTACATTATGTAATAAAGTTTATCACATTCGACAAGAAATATGGCTGACCATCCTCAATTCCATTTGCAGAATTGCTTTGCTACATTGACGTAACACCATTGTAGCAACTTGAAGATTTTGGACGGTGTCACACTGGATAAAACCATATAGCAATGGTCGCAAAACATCATGTTGGTGTACGACTACATCGCACATTTCTTGGGACATATCAGCGATGTTTCCCAGAGTAAAAAAGCCTAAAAGGAAACATAACATAACAGTGATAATATGCCTTAGCATGAAAAACCCTACATCAGTAAAATAAAAACAATAATAATAATGTTTAACATTACCATCCGGCTTATGTCATCAGGAGCGTGGACGAGTTTGGCAAGGGCTGCAACGATATCACGATCAGCTAAAAGAGCGAGAAATTCCGATCTCTCGGAAAAAATTGCAAGGATTGATACAGCTTCGTACTGGATTAATTGAGAATGTTTTAGCAAAATATTACATAAAGGAATATATTAGATGTTTAGTGTAATAATCAGTTCAACATACCTGAAGCTGGGGGAGGGCTTGCTGATTAAGAAAAGAAAACAGGGCATTGAGAAAATCATGAGCTTCGATGAATTCCTTAACCAGAGGATTGGGATCTAACAAGAAAGATTGATTAGAAAAAGAAAGAATATCAGTTGGGAATTGAAGATCTGTTAGAAGAAAACACTCACTAGTGTCAGTTAGAAACAACTTTCGAATTAAGCAGCATGCTTTAAGCTGCAAATCGGGATCATTAGACAAGACGACATGGACGATCAATTCTGGTACGTTTTCCTCCTGCAGCAGCATCAGAATCAGAATTTCAATGTACAAAACAGAGTTGGAAAAACAGAGGTCATATCATGCACGCACAAACCCAACCCCAAAATCAATTGCCTGCCAAGAGATTACCAGTCAGTCTTCGGGCACAATTAATCACGGTGGGTAGCAAAAGTAAAACTCATGAAATCAATTAGTCAACTGTCACCAGACAAGCCAAGCCCTGCCCTTAGATGTCCTATTCTTTCTTGGTTGTACAATGCTTCTACCAAACCAAATTTCATCCATACAGAGCAATCCTTTTCTTTTCTTTTTTCTTTCCAACAAATCAAAGCTAAAAGTATTTCAGCAACAAAACATTTATCAGACTCAGAATATCACTCGTTCAACGTTAATGCATCATTATCACCAAATCACAGCTTCACTTACCTACCTACTTACCCCGATCCGATCGAATTGAATTCGAATTGAATAAAAGCCAACACTCATCTTAGTCGATTAACAAAACAATTTAAAACATTGAATAAAAGCCATCACAATCCACGTAGTTCAATAAAAGCCAATTCACTCCCGAGTTGAAATTATGTTATATATGTATATATTTATACTAGATTTAGTCTTAGTCTTATCTATCGTGTGATTTACTCCTTTTTAAATTTGAACAATTAGAGTTTATCTTCAATAGCGTAATTATCTAGTATTTTCTTCAAAGCATTTTAAAAAATTAAAAATTAAAAACCAAAACAAAACAGAGTGGAATTCGTATTTTTCTTCGTACTTTCTTCGATGATATGTGCGGACAGTTAGAATAAGTAACTTAAATCGAAGTTGAACACTAAAACTCAAATTGAACTTCCTCTGTAATAAAACTCTACATGCCTGCAACCAGAGCTGAACGACGACGCGAGAATTTTTCACTGAACGCAACAACTATCACATACAGAGAATTCGAATTCTGAAATGAATGGAAGTTTGGATACCTGATTACCGCCGGTCCGCATGTAGCGCTCTGCGAAGTTGAGGTAGTCCTCCAGCATAATCATCTCCGATGGCTTCACCGGCGGCATCCCCTGCTGCTCAGCCTCCATTTTTTCTTCTCTTCTGTCAAAAGCTCGCAACATGCGTGAAAACACCTTTAGCTCGAAACAAAATGAAATCCTGCAAACGAAATCCTTACAACCGCCAAAATGAAACTATTTATTACAGTACAAATAAATCTTTGTACTGTAACGTTCAATGCGTGCAACGTTGTTGTTGTTTTTTTTTTTTTTTTTTTTTTTTTCCTAATTGGGTAGTGCATGCAACGTTGAGTGTGTGATAAAAGCCATGCTGCAGTCTGATGTTGACATGAACCGGCGGTAAACTTGAAACGAAAGTTATTTCTTTATTTTCTCTTAATTAATTCTTTTTACAAGAATTAGAAACCATACTGTTTTTTTTTTTTTTTTTGAACAACTATTTTTTTTTTTTTTTTTTTTTTTGAGGAACTTTTTTTTTTCTTTTCATAATTGAACAACTAATCTTACTGTTTAAATATTATAAATATCCTTCTAATTCGTTATCTCTATTTATTAATTAATCCTTTTATTTTCAATCTATAAACGAAATTGAGTGATAAAATATATTAAAGTTACTTTATAACATTTTATATAATATAAAGTATCAAATGAGGGTCGTCTGAGGTGTTTCTGAAATTCGAAAACTCACACATCTTCACATCATTCTTATTAGGCTAAGCCATATTCTTAAATGAGAATGATGAATATCCCTACGGACCCTTTACCCTTCCCCTGCACCCAAAAAAAAAAAAAAAAAAAAAAAAAAAGGAACGGTCGTATCTGGATCAAAGTTCGTTGTCATAGAAGAACTAATTTTGTCAAACTAGTCTATGTTTTTTTTACAAGAAGAATACGCGTAGATATTATATTTGAACTATTAGCACTAATTAAGGTGGACATTGCTACGACTGTTAAGTCTGGGTCGTTGCGATTACGGGTTGGATGTCTAATTCTAACAGTCGAGGAATTGTCTTGGCCGTCCAGTGTTGCATGATCGGACTTCTAGAAATTATCATTTCGAGTTCTTGGTGGCCAATATGCATAAGAAATTATCGGGTTGAAATTGAAGGGTCTCTCAAAAGCAACTTAACGGATTTTGATCCAGTTGGTTACCTCTACATTTCCCTCTTATGTCAGCCATGCAAGTTATTCGTATTCCTATGAAAATTACGGAGGCACTCAAATGCATTAACTGTTGTAAAAATTATAGGTATTCAAGGGAACAACAATGTCAACAAAACCGCAGGAACTCAGATAAACTTGATATGACGTAGAATCGTGTAGAACACTTTCCTACAAAAATTATTCGACCCTTATACGATGCCCCGGGTTTCACGAATACTCTTGTGAGATAAGACTATGTTTCCCTTCTCTTTTTGGCACCAAAAGAAAAGAATATTAATGGAGTTTTGTAAGAAGTTATTGACTCTCAAAGATGAAGAAGAACTTGAATATATTTATTCTATGCTCTCAAAATGATCTTATATATTGGTTAAAAAACGTTCTAACATATAGACACCTTTTTGGAAAGGTGTTATATGGAAGAAACTGTCGAAAAACACTGAAAAGACACATCAATTCGCAAATTTGAGTCACAGGCGGGCGCCTGTGGTTGGCCTGTGAAGACCTGAAACCCGAACTAGAACCTGTCCAAAATTCCTCTTGAAAAAGTTTCACAGGCTAGCGCTGTGGTGGGTGGCTCGTGTGACGCTTTTTCCAAGAACGAATTTTCGTGTCTTTTAAGTTTGTTTTCCGAACTCTACTTGATCATTTACACCCATAAACTCGTGAACACTTATATGAAGGCGTGCACTCCGCACCTCCAAACCCACAATAGAGTGTTTTGAGTTCACCCATCTTTGTACCAAACCCTTAATTACACAAATGGACATGGTTATACTTAAATCACCAACATTCCTCCCCATTTAAGTGTAATCCTTGGTTTAGATAAAACAGTCAAAACATAACAACTCATGCATCAATGATAATATCACGAAGATTGAATTACCACCTAGTAATATTACACATTTCAAATATCTCGAGTATCGGGGTGTGTCTAAGCATTGAACCCTTTACACATTTTGAATACATGAAGATAATATACACATGAATTAAGATAACTCCAAAAGTTTATTCTTGACACTAATTAAAGCAGCCTTTGTCCATATCCATTCTTGAGCATACTGTAAAGCAAACCTAGAACTTTCTTGAAGCGGCCAAACTTCATACTCATATAGGTGAGCCTTTTATTGATCGGCACCTCCAATAGCACTTTGTCAAAAGACTCATTAAGAAGAATATCTTCAACCTAATCTTGCAGGTCATAGCACATACCTTCGGGACAATATCATGTGCTCAAATCTAAGATAATAGGCCTTCCACATTGAATTCTGCCTCTAACATTGTATTAGAGGGGAATTGGGTATCCTATCACCAAGATTTATATGGGTTGTAAACCCATCCCGATTACCAACTTTTGTACCAAGTCTCTAGCCAATCCTTTAGTTAAGTGATCGGCTAAATTATGTTGAGATCTCACAAAAACAACCGAAATCACCCTATGAGTAATCAACTCACGCATACGCTGTATGTCTAACGCCTGTGTCGCGACTTACCATTATACACTTGACTATATGCTTTAGACAAGGTAGAAGCACTATCACAATGGATAGAAATGGGTGAAACTGGTTTTGGCCATAATGGAATTTCATAGATCAAATTCCTAAGCCACTCAGCCTCTTTTCCGGCTGCTGCTAAGGCAACAAATTCTGACTCTATAGTCGAGCCAGTAATGCATGTTTGCTTTTTGGAAGCCCAAGAAATGGCACCTCCTCCAAGCAAAAACACCCAACCACTAGTTGAAGAATGATCCTCTACATTGGATATCCAACTAGCATCCGAGTATCCTTCATTATCTTGAAGGATAGCGATGATGAACAAATTCACACTGATTATGATGACATTTTACCCCACTTCTGATACAATTTTGAGCATTTTTGTATAAATTCAAGTCATTAATTACTAAGTTTTATCTAAATAGGTAAGTAGTAATTATTATATAAAATATCGTGTTTTTACTAGGTTTTGTACCGGTTTAGTAACAGGAGTGTTGTGTCGGATTTACGCTTGGTATTTTGGTGTTTTATTGCAGAATTATAGATTGACCAAGATCCCAAGTGACGACACGTTTTGAGCCCAAAAACATATCTTTTGAGGGATAGAAGATTGTGCCATAAGCTTACGAGTTCAAACGGATCAATTGTCCTAAGTGCTTCTACCGTAACCTATCTTCGACGGACATTTGACCCAACTTAAAGGCATTTTCTGGGGAATACTTCTTAATGAGAGTTTTAGATCTTCAAATGAGCTTTCCAACGCACTTTGAATCACGTCAATCGGAGGTCTACAACTCATTTTACCAAACAACTGATATTTTGTGATTCAAGCACGAACCGGAAAAAACCGGCACGGGCCGGAATCTTCATCATTTCAAGCACATGGGAGTCTGACAAGGGAATCTGCACTGTAGCACCGGCACGCGCCGGAATGATCCCGGCACGCGCCGGGCCAGCACCCCTATAAATACTCCACTCGATCCATTTGATCAGAGCGCCCCAAAATATATATATACATCTATATATATTTTTCCTCTACCTTTTTCTTTTACTTTGGGGCTATATATATATATATATATATATATATATATATATATATATATATATATATATATATATATATATATGTATATATATGTAGTTATCGTTGTAATATTTGAATAATTATCGTTGTAATATCATTTCCTTTTATAATATCTTCTCTTGTTTTTTCTTTTGTTTCTTTCTTTGTCATATATATATCTATATATATCTACATCTATATATATATATATTTATACGTATCCATAGATATATGTATTTACCATATTAGTACTTATATATGTATATATGTATCTATATATAAACATATAGATCTATATGCATACGTTAGTATTTATCGTATTAGTACTATATATATATTAGTACTTATATATATGTTCATGTATCTATATATATAACTATATATCTATTTACATATACTTATATATATGCTTATGTATTTTATATATATATATATATATATATATATATATATATATATATATATATATATATATATATATTAACTATATATCTATATTAGTACTATATTATTATGCACTTATTTACTGTTTTATTAGTGTAACGATTATTAATATGATAATGAATTCTCTTATCGTCTTTAGTATACTTTCCTTTAATTATTCCGTTGTTATCATAATCATGAGTAGCTAAATCTTTGTATAGTCGAATTATGTGAAAACGGGTGAAACACCCTAAGGGGATTAAAAGGAGTTGTGTAGCGCGTAATTTTATGTTTTAACGATTAATCCACGTCCTAAAACTTATTTTAAACGTCTTTGAATTAGATTGATCACCTAGTTCATTGTCACACATATCGAACATATAGATGTATTTTGCGGTGAGATGTGGGATAAGGGGTTTTGGGATCGCTGCGTAGATCGGCCTAGTTGTTAGGTCCGTTTCCAATCTGAGAGGTTTGTCATCGTTGTTCGAGCGACTCTAAGAGCGTAATCATGTTAGGTTAATCGTTTTTTTAAGGAAAATTAATTAACTTCACATAGGGTGTTGAAGCGAGTTGTTGAGACCTTAACACCGTAATTAGGAGTTGGCACCCGTGGATGTCGTTAAATTACTGTGGAAAGGTAGGTTGGTTAATACACGCTCCCTGTCAAGTCTTCCCTTAGGGGTAAAAGTAGCTCGTTGGATCATAATTCGGATATACCTTTTAATAACTAGAAGTACAACCATTAGTTAATCTTTACTTTTGCCTTAGTGTAATATCTCTCCACCATAATCTTGACCTGAACTAAGTTCTACGTCGACTTTGGTACTTAAACGCTGTTCCCTGTGGATTCGACCTTGTTACCATTATACTACTGTTGACCCGATACTCTGTCGGTTAAAGTTACCAGTTAGTTATTTTGCTATCAATAACCAACATAAGTCAAGCCAAAATCCCTGGTTAACTTAAGATACCTTAGTACACGAGTTACCGCACGCCAATGATGACTACTCGAATTACTCGTAAATCTGCTTAGCTTTCCAACCGCATAAGCTATATCCGGACGTGTGCTAGTCATAGCATACATCAAACATCCTATCACCCGAGAATACTCAAGTTGTAATATCGGATTTCCCGTATTAGGCATGAGTTTCTCATTAGATCCATAGGAGTATTAGCCGGAGTAGAATTTTCACAATTGAATTTCTTTAACACTTTCTCAATATAATGAGATTGTGTCAAAGAGATCCCTTTGTCACTCCGTTTGATCTTGATTCCAAGAATCACATCCGCCTCCCCCATGTCTTTCATAGAGAAACTTGATGACAAAAAGGCCTTACAAAGGTCAACTTGTTTTTGGTTAGTTCCAAAGATTAACATGTCATCAACATATAAGCAAATTATCACACCGTTACCGGTGTCGTCAAATTTGCTATATAAACACTTGTCTGATTGGTTAAGTTTAAAACCACTAGACAAGACAACCTCGTCAAATTTATGATGCCATTGTTTAGGTGCTTGTTTAAGCCCGTACAATGATTTAACAAGCTTGCATACCTTATGCTCATTTCTAGGCATAACAAAGAAAAAAAAAGAACGGTCGTATCTGGATCAAAGTTCGTTGTCATAGAAGAACTAATTTTGTCAAGCTAGTCTATGTTTTTTTTACAAGAAGAATACGCGTAGATATTATATTTGAACTATTAGCACTAATTAAGGTGGACATTGCTACGACTGTTAAGTCTGGGTCGTTGCGATTACGGGTTGGATGTCTAATTCTAACAGTCGGGGAATTGTCTTGGCCTTCCAGTGTTGCATGATCGGACTTATAGAAATTATCATTTCGAGTTCTTGGTGACCAATATGCATAAGAAATTATCGGGTTGAAATTGAAGGGTCTCTCAAAAGCAACTTAACGGATTTTGATCCAGTTGGTTACCTCTACATTTCCCTCTTATGTCAGCCATGCAAGTTATTCGTATTCCTATGAAAATTACGGAGGCACTCAAATGCATCAACAAGTTTTTCAAGAGAAAGATTCACTCTAAAAGTTGGAGTAACATTTGTCAACCAAAGAGGATGGGTGGCCTTGGTGTTAAAGATTAACAAGCGGCAAACAAAGCGCAAACTAAGATGATTACTTTGTTTCAAATAAGCAATTAAGATGACGTTCGTCGTCAGAATTTTATTTATGTTAAAAGGAATATGTATGAGTTATGAATTCCTATACAAGTAGTTACCCCACACACTAAAAATGAATATCAAATTGTCTATTATATATTGGTTCATGTGTAAAAAAAATAAATATAATCCTTGTATATTAATATAGGATGCCCCTGACAGTAGGTCAAAGTAGTGTGGGCCTCGAGCTTTAGAAAATTGCATATGTTATGTGCGTGTGGATTCTAATATTTAGCTAAAAGGCATGTGCTTATCAAACCACTTAAACTTATATGATTTTTATTTTTATTTTTTCATGGAAGGTAATTAATATGATAATTTTAAGAGCTAGTTAGATTTAAATATATTTGTTAACGGTTTTAATTACGGTCACTTAATTAAAAAGCAAAGTTCATATGCATGATTTTCCGATCAAAATTTAAGTGATGAGAGTGTCACTTCAATGGGTAAAGTTCTATTTGATTATTTAAATCCTAAACCAAGTGAAAAATTATCATTTATCTATCTATAACGCCAAAAAAATTGATATTTACATGATGATCACTCATATTTGTTACTCTTTTTAAATTTAATCATTTTGGCGATAGAATTCAACTTTTATTTATATGATTCCAACACTTCATTATTCAGACTTTTTATGTATTAAGTTCTCATCACTTGTGTGTTAATTTTCCAAAAAATTATTGTGTATGTTATTGTTAATACATATTCTATAAAATTAACCTTTGCGCCCAAAAAATCTACTTTTGATGGGGCTGTGGAGCTATGATCACGAATTGCTGGTAATGACTTTTTATAACAGGCATGTTTAAGGGGAAATAAATGTGATCTCCACAAGTGTGTAGAGACACCGTGTGAAACAATATAAACTACACTGTTTCATTCTGTATTTAGACTTTGTGGTTCTGATTGTTTCACCCGTCACTTCACCTCAAAAAACACTCTTCACAGTTCACACAAGTATTTCCCATGTTTGAGGGATACATTATTGCCTTTATTGAAGTGAATAAAAATGTTAACTATATCACCTCAACAACTTAAATTTTTGGGCGAGATGTTAATTCAATATAGCAGTAGTACAGAAGACTTCGAGTTCAAACATTTCGGCAAACATTATTGTCCCATTTATATTAATTTAAATGTTGGGCCTCTCAGCATTGTTATAAGCGCACATTTGAGGGGACATATTGAAATGAATAAAAATATTAATTATTTATCTTCTATCAGCTTAAGCATTTGAAAAAGATGTAAATATAAGAGCCTGACCAAAGGTTGAATATTTTAAGAAGGTTGCTTCCATGTATGAGAACATGTTAGAGCCTTTATTGGGAAGAATGTTACCAAGAAACTAAAACACGCTAGTTTTCACCAGTATCGCATTCTAAAAAAAATGGTTAAAGCAATTAGTATCAATGAAATTTTCTGTAGCTCGTTCCTTCAGCTGAGAGTACACATAAATACTAGTTTTCTCACAATATGTTTGAAAAAAAGAAAAGTAAATACGTACGCAAACACACTTTCGCATAATCCAACACTTTTAAACATACTACGCATAAATACCAGTTTTTTCACAATGTGTTCGGAAAAAAAAAAAAAGTAAAAACACAAACACACTTTTGCATATATAATCCAACACTTTTAAACATTATATAAAATCATTGAAGTCATGCCCAAGAACTTGGTTCTAACGCCGCTACTTGAGGCTTAATGGACGCAATAGCTACTTAGGCACATCGTCATCGTTTGACCTAAAATGGTTAACTCAAATTACCAAGCTCATTATTTTTTTTTTTTTTTTTTTTTGGTTTTGAAAACAGCTCGTTATGTTTTAATAATCAATCTTTCAGTTTTTCAATGTGGGATATATATTACGTACATTCATTATCTCTTAAAGAACTTGCTTCATCGCCAGGATCCTATTAGAGATATCTTGAAGTAGCCTCATCAGTAATGATGTGATACTTAGATTAAATCACGTCATGATCCTACCGAAGTATCTAGAACATGCCCCTGTTAGAAGATAAAGTCAAATACACACACACCACACTGCAATGAAATCCTGCCAAAGTCAGTTGTAAAACTTCAATCGCCAAAATGGAACTTATTATTACCATAAATAAATGTTACGGGTATAATATTTGTGACACAACAATATTTTCATAATTAATTGTGATTGTAATATAAGCTCAATATAATTAATTGTTAGTTTAAAGCGTGTTATGTCAGTAGCGTGTTGTTGTGAGCAGGTGCGGCTCCGGTAAGTTGGTGATACGGGTCAAAAATTTGTCATATTTTGTAAACTAAACTTAGTCTTCTATATTATATAGTTCAATACGGGTCAATACATATGAATATATAAAAAAATAAGATGGTCGGTTTCACATATATATATATATATATATATATATATATATATATATATATATATATATATATATATATATATATATATATATATATATATATATATATATGTGTGTGTGTGTGTGTGTACCTAATTTTTTTTTTTTTTTTTACCACCATAATATTTCTTTTAACGGATCAACTGACCCATTTCGTATAAGGTGCAGCCACCCTGGTTGTGAGACACAACCGTTGTTCATGTATAACATTACTCTTATTACATTTTTTTTATAAAACATAAATCGCTACTCTAATCTTAATTATACTTTTCAAAACTTAATGACAAGTTTATATTAAATGTCAACATAATTTATATCTTATTGTCATGAATTTGTCTGATTTTATATGTTAACGAAAATTAAGTGTGTGATGAGATGATACTTTATGTTGAGATCACGTTATAATGTGAAAATACCCTTCTTACATATAACAAAATAACAAAATGTTGTGACGATAAGACCATATATATATATACACTAGCCATTTATCCGTGTATAATGCACGGGACCACATTAAGACATATAAGATTATCAATATTTACAATGAATCCATAAGAACATAAAATGTATGAAAATACGATACAACAATAATAATCAATTGATGAGCCGAACACAATTTACTTTTAATCATTCAGACATTGAGTAAAACAATTCCATCAGGATTATAATCCGAAGACACATTAATCAACATCTTCTTTTACCTACCTCTTTTTTTAAATGAAAAAAATATATGAAATTGAAACAAATAGGTTCGCCTCAAGCAAAATGATCCATACAAAATATGTACAAAAGAGATGCCAAGTGCCCTAAATAAATAAACAGGACAGGAGGAAATAGCACAAACAAAACCACTTTATTTTACCAGATACATAGGACAACCACATTTTTCGTTATCAATGACCATTAAATGAACATTTAAAAAGAACGTGATTTATCAACCTCACACACATCTCTGGAAACTTTTTGCAAAACACAACATCCAACTTATCATTTAAAGTGTTGATAAGATCTTAGATCCCTTAGAAAGCTTTATGTTATGCTCAGGTAACCACCATCAGCTTTCTTCTGCTAGTCCAAAACCGTGCATCATGCACGGGAGGAATTAACTTTAAAAAAATTATTAAAGAAATGGAACATGTAAAAACACTTGATGCATCAAAACATATTAAATTAAGATATGTAATATCATCATCTAATAAAGTGAACTAAATTTTGATAAAAATGACAATACAAAATACGAATGTAAAATGAAATCAATAAGAGATAAATTACTAAGTTGAGAGATAATACTACCATAGAAAATACACCCAAACATCACAATAGGCAAAGCCTTTGGTAAACAAATCATTCCAATTTACCCATAGGAACATGAATAGATTGAAACCCTTGTACACTGCAATTTTTTTGTCTACGCCTATGCATCTTTCGTGCCAATTCCAACCTAAACTTTTTCCCTTCAAGTACTCATTTTCCATTAAAGGCAAAAAATAAACGATTAATAGCTATTATGTTTTCTTCTTGGACTACAAATGAAAAACGTGATATTTTAGATGAACCCAGACTCTCCACCTCATCCTTGCAACCCCAGAACTCCACTAAGGCCTGTAAGTTCCTGTCAAAGTCCCAATTATGCATTTCAAGCGGCGTTACTGGAACCCAATCACTCAAATGACATCACAAAGCACCGCAACTGCTTCACATGCCTACGCCACCCCTTGTGTCATCCTGGAGCCTGCTACCTAGTTGGCTTGTGACAAATTACCTAAAGGTGCATGAGAGTTGATGGTGGTTACCTAAGCAAAATGCAAAATATTTGGTAAAATTTAAACTATCATAATATATGACACAAAAATAAGATTACTAACAAAAGCATTTTACCTGGTGATAATCAATTTAATGAGTGCTCTCATTCAAATTATATGGCATTGTATCAAAGAATATAGTGGATGAGAAGTAATCCCTCAAAGTATAGACTAACAAATAGTTGTCGATATTCTAGATCTAAATCTCATGGTTCAATTAGAACATATTACGATTTTCTGAGGAAAGAAATAGCATATATTTATTGATTCATCAATTGAACAACATTACATATATTTATTGAAACATCAACTTGCAGCTCAGAGTAAACTCCAACTTCTTGAAAATTAATTTTATAACACCAAAAAGTATCTGAAAATGGAAATAAGCATTTGCTAAACAATGATAAGACATAATGAAACTGCCATTCTAAATGAAAATAGAAGTTCCAAAGGTAGTATTGTTTAGTTGATGCAAAATGCCTCAATTACTGAAAGTTATCCATTTGTATAAGAAAGTAGTTGAAAAATTCTTGTGATTTTCCAAGATGCAGTTCTTTTGAAATGTCAGAGTTAAGCTCACCAAACACTAACAACATAAGCAAAGTTGCAAAAATGTGAACACGTCATATATCTCAACTGGTAGCATTAACAATTTTCTAAAATGAAAAGACACCATTTAAAAGCCTGCCACGTTGGATCGAGATCAAAATTGTTAAATATCTGAAAAGCATGAAGAATAACCACAATGAAGTCATTGCTCATACCTTTCTGGAAATGACAGCCATACATGACAAAAAAAAACAATCATGCTCGATGCCCTATCTAATGAAATAACAATGCCAAAAAGAATGGATCAACTTCAATATCACTATTTACAAAACAGATTAGTCATGTATATACGTCCTGAAACCAAAACCAATGGTAGGGATCATAAACAAAAAATACGATTTCAACGAAACCCACGGAGATACATGGAAGATCCACAAAAAAGAGTTTCATGCATAAGTTAGCCGCTTAAAACGTGATAAAGCTAATGACTAAATGCAAAAGTTATATTATAATACACTCCAAATCAAATTGAAGCACTTGAATAATAAAAGAATGAAGAACAAACCCCTTTTGCCAATTAAAATAAATTTGATTAGATTATCATAGTTCGCCCGAGCTCTTACAGGTGGGGCAACCATTTCAAGAATCGCATGAATAAGTTTACAATGGACAACAATTAAAATAAAATCTCGAACCCTGATGAAATTGAAGGTGATAAATTCAGAAAATTACCTATTATCGCCCCCAACAATGAACTCAAGTTATGGAATCTCCCTCAAAAAGAACACTTTTGGGGATTATCTCTTGTCAAGAACAATATATGTTGAAAAAAGAAACACTCCCAATACCAGCCAAAAAGAGAATAGCAGCAACGATAAAGGGGAATAGCAGCAATGCCGACACCACGAAACACCTGCAAAACAACCACACGAAGATAGAAGAGGATAAGCGGTGCAAAATACCCGAGGACATTGAGTACGTGAAATCAAAAGTCGAACCATCAAAGACGCAGAGTACTCGCCACTCTATCCTTTTGACTTCAATTCCACCACAAAAAATAATGCAACTCCAATTGCGGAGTAAGGAACAGTCAGTAGAATATAGTTCAAATTCAAAAAAGAAATCTAGAAATAAGAATGACAAAGCAAAGACCAATCAAGTAAATCAAATAACAACCAAAAATGTATACAACATCTAAAGCAACAGAGTGATGATTTTGAATTTATTGTAAAAAAGAGTGATGTTCAGGAAATGATAAAATTTCAAAAAAATTATGAAGACATTACAATATCATTGAGATAGAATAACATTTACGATAAGGATGATGTGGAAAAAATTAGTATGAACGCTACGAACATAAAAATTAAACGACCATGAAACAAAATCGGTTGGTAGAAAGCATCAAAGAATCGTATCTACCTTGATTAAACTTGTGTTGGACATGAATATCGTTTTCTATGAATCTTTTCATAAATCTTCATTACAAACTCCAGCAGGATTAATTACCAAACTCAATGGAATGGGCTTTTATGTAGAACTATCAGTTTGTGAAAGAGCCTGAGTCATTGCGGCGATTTTAAGGTTACTCAATAGTAATATCAATTCATCAAGACACCTATGTGAAAAATAAAAATCGAGAATAATGTCGACATAAGATAAGCAGACAAAACTTTAAAAAGATGAAGAATACTTACTGGTAAAGCGAGGCCGACTCAGATTCTGTTTCATATGCAAACAAAAAGGATCAATATTTGAAGAAGAAATAACCAAGCTTCATAAAATATGCCAAAAAAAGAAAAAAAAAATATAAACAAATGTCTACCTTTGATGGTCGCAACAAATGGAAGGAATATAAATATACCGAATGTTATTGTCACATATTCTACAACCCAAAAGAAAATAATCGAAATTTTGGATTTCACAAAACAATTGGAAGACTAAGGATTTCTATCTACAACAGTATAAATATTTTGAACATATATTACTTAATTTGAAGGAAATCAGTCACTTCAAATCGAAAAGTTAACAGAGAAAATTGTCATTTTTCGTGATTCACCTAAGAAAAATAAGATTCATGAATGATGAAGTGGACATATCAAAGCCCATAACTTTGATATTCTAAAATGAGAAAAAAAGATGTGACATTTGAGAATTAATAAATTGATGTTCCGAAATCATGAATGTGTTATGCTGATGTAATCCTAATCGATTTCCAATTAAGCATTAAAATAATGATGGGTGATTCCACAATTTCATACCTTTGTTGATAACCATGTGTGCCAACAAAAGTACCAGAAACGCTCAAATTCACCGCAAGAGTCCAAAATGCAGTGTGCAATCACTGTACAATACATGTAGATATATCTTACTCAATGAAAAACTACAAACTTCAAGAGTTAAAAAAATCATCATTCATTGAAAACCGTCACTATCAATGAGTGGCTCTACAGATGAAGAGTGTGTCGATAACACTATCTCGTGTATTTTTCATTTACAAATCAAACCCCGTTTTTATAATGACAACGACAAATTTAGTTTTGCATAATACTACTCTTGAGATGTTTCTTCACAGAAATTTGCTAGCCAAGTACAGGACGAAAATAACAAAACTTCTATCTTTATGTCAACCTAAGTCAATTTAATTCTACCGGCTTTTAAAGCAAACATCGAGGAGTGGTTTTCGAGCTTAATATCCATATCGATCATTCAGTGATGTGCGTCATCGCCAGATTGACTTGCCATAAAGCACAACATTCACAAAAACAAATTGAACATTATCCATTGTCTCGAAATAGTCAAATGAAAAACGGGTCGGAAAAAAAATACGGCAGATGCAATGGTTTACCTTCTGGAGGAACCCAGGTATCATTATCAGATTGTGGGGTAAAAAACGTAGGTCGTTCAGGGCCAAGCGTTTTCTTAGGTTTCTTCTGCTTTCTCCTACTATTATTATGATGACTCCCTTGAGGTTCATCCTCAGTCTCATGTCTAATATCCTCCTCGTCCAAATTGTACCCTCTCGAGTGCTTCAATAACAAAGCTACTGCGTCTTCAGCCTGCATTATTTCAGCATCATTCTCAGATTTGTTAGGAACTAGATATTTCTAGATATTTTCTAAGTGTGGAATAAGAGTGTGGGCCCCTTACCTCCTTGAGCCAAGAGGTATATAAGGGAAGTGTGTGTTGTATACAGCTCACTTTTGATTGTCAATAAAAATATCTTTCCCGCCTTTTTCCCTTTTCTCTGATTTCTCTCTGTTTCTCCCTGTTCTTCCTAATTTCTAAATCAAACCCTAGTTAGGATCACTATCCTAACATCCAGTATCGAGAAGTCATTCCTCCGCTGTAATCATTGATCATGGTCGCCAAATCGATTGAGGAGTTACGTTCTTCGCACCAGAAGATGAACGAGGAGTTTACTGCAAAGTTTGAAGAGCTGGATCACAAAATCGTTTCTCAAGGTGAATCTATGTGTCAAATGATGGCAGCGTTCTTCGAAAAGGTAGAACATAAGCTCGAATCTGCTTTACCTCCAACTGTTCCAGCAGCTACAATTAGAACAGCAGCTTTTGGCGATGGATTGTTACCCACGCCACGTCGTGATGAGCAAGTTCAAGTCGATTCAACTGAAACTTCTTCGAAAGGTGAACGATCAGAGCAATCCTGTAAGATTCCTAAGCTCGATTTTCCTATTTTCACTAGGGAAGCTCCAATGGAATGGATTCGGAGGAGCGAACGATTCTTCCAGATTCATAATACGCCTGAAAATCACAAGGTAGGGTTTGCTGAAATGCACTTGAGAGGATCGGCTGATATTTGGTTTGGAGGTTTGAGTTCAGCATTTCCTTACTTAACCTGGCCAATTCTTAGAGAAGAAGTTTTAAAGCGTTTTGGTTGTAAGTCAATGGAGATGGCAGTGGATGAATTTCATCAGTTGAAATAGACTGGTTATGTAGATGAGTACTTAGCTGAATTTGAGGAGTTGAAATGCATGGTACAACTGCAGTGCCCTAGGTTATCTGAGTATCATTATGTTTCCTGCTTCATCCGAGGGCTTAAGAATGAGATTAAGGCTATGGTTCGGCAAATGCACCCTGCTACTATGTCAGCTGCAGTAGAAGCCGCTAGATGCCAGGAATGTGTGTTACTAACCATGAATCAAAAACCTCTGCCTAGGATTTCATATTCTGGGGGACAGATCAAGCAGGTGCCATTTACCCCTAAGGTGTTCGATAAATTGCCTCAGACAGAACACAAACCAATTTTACAAAGAGCTATAACACCAAAAGAGTTGCAGGATAAGAAATCTAAGGGGCTATGCTTTAGGTGTGATGAGAAATTCACACCTGGACATAAATGCAAACAGAAACACTTGCATTTTATAGTGGCTAAGGATGAGGATTTTGTGGAAGAGGAAGATTACACCCAAGAGATTCAGGCTGAGAAATCTCCACAACTTTCAGTCTATACAATGACTGGGCAGGTGTCTGCAAATACTTTTAAAATCAAGGGAATGCTTAAGAGGAGGCCTATTATGATCCTAGTTGACAGTGGTGCCTCCCACTCCTTTTTGGATTTGAAGGTTGCAAAAGATGCTGGCTGCAAATTGGTGCCCAGCCAACCCATGGTAATCACAGTTGCTGATGGAAACACCCTAAAAAGTGAGTTCAAGTGCCCTAACCTTATTTGGAGCAGCACGAGAGACAATCTTTCAAACATGATATTAGGTTGATCTGATTGAGGGTGTGACATGGTCCTTGGGGTTGACTGGTTAGGGAAACACAGCCCTGTGACTTTCAATTTCCATACCATGAATCTGACTATACACATAAATGGGAAGCCATTTGTTTTGAGGGATACCCCCACTGATGGACAATTGAAGATAATCAGTTGTAAGAAACTGGTAAACAGTTTGAAAAAAGGGACCTATGGTCTTATGGGATGCCTAAATCAGATTCAGGGGGAGAACTTGTCTACTACCCCCCAGGAATTGATGCCCTTACTGGAGGAGTTTCAGGATGTGTTCCAAGCCCCCACTGGCCTACCTCCCAAGAGAGGGTATGAGCATGCCATTCTGTTAAAGGAGGGCACTGATCCTATCAAGTTGAGGCCCTACAGATATGCATATAATCAGAAGGATGACATTGAAAAAATAGTGGATGATATGATTAATCAAGGGATAGTTAAGCATAGCAACAGCCCCTTTGCATCACCAATGTTGCTGGTCAAAAAGAAGGATGGCACTTGGAGGGGATGTGTTGACTATAGGAGACTGAATGATATGGATGGGGCGGGTATCCCATTCCAATAATTGATGATTTGTTAGATGAGTTGGGAAGGGCTAGGATCTTGAAAGAAAATTGACTTGAGATCGTGGATTCCATCAAATTCCGATGCAAGAAGGTGACACACAAAAGACCGCCTTTGTCACCCATCATGGGCACTTCGAGTTTATGGTGATGCCCTTTGGTCTGACCAATGCCCCAGCCACTTTCCAGAGGAATATGAATGAGCTATTGAGACCATTCTTGAGGAAGTCAGTGCTTGTGTTTTTTGATGATATCCTAGTATATAGTGCTACTTTGAAGGATCATAAACCGCATTTGAGGAATTTTTTTAGAGGTTCTAAGGGCAAATAAGTTCTATGCTAAGTTGTCCAAGTGTTCATTTGGACAAGACAGAGTTGAGTACTTGGGCCATGTTATCCAACAAGGTCAAGTTTTTGCTGATCCATCTAAAATAGAAGCTATGGTGCAATGGCCTATACCCCAGAATATCACAGAATTGAGGGGTTTCTTAGGTCTCACTGGTTTTTACAGGAGGTTTGTACCTTCATATGGGGTGCTGTCTAGACCACTCAATGATTTGTTGAAGAAAGAGGGGTTTGTGTGGGATCTCCAAGCCCAGGAAGCCTTTGATACACTGAAACAAGCCATGTGCCAGTTCCCAGTCCTTACCTTGCCTAACTTTGAGCTTCCTTTTTGCATTGAAACCGATGCATGTGGCAAGGGTTTAGGAGCGATTCATGAAAGAAACAGAAACTCTGTGGCCTATTTGAGCGGTGGCTTTCAATTCCAAAGAAATGGGGTTATCAATTTATGAGAAGGAACTACTTGCAAGTGCTTATGGCGTTGAATAAGTGGAAGCAAAGATATATCTGAGGAAGACCATTTGTGATCAAAACAGATCAACAAAGCCTGAAATTCCTATTGGACCAAAAGGCCAATACTACATTGCAACAGAAAGGTGTCACCAAACTGATGGGTCTAGATTTTACTATTGAGTACAAAAAGGGTTGTGAGAACATTGTTGCTGATGCACTTTCTAGACAGAATCATGACACTGGACAGCTATGTGCCATTAGTTCAGTGTCACCTTCATGGGTACAAGATGTATCACACAGCTACAAGAATGATGTGGCAGTACAAGATAAACTAAGAAGTTTGATGGTTGCAACAGAGCCGGATCCCCACTATACATTACACCAGGGGTTACTCAAGTACAAGGGGAGGGTTTATATTGGTACAAATGGGGAACTAAGACAGAAATTGCTGGAGCAACTTCTTGATAGCCCGTGGGAGAGGCATTCGGGGTGAGAGCACATTATGCCAGGATTAAAAGGTTATTCTATTGGCCCAACCTCCGTAAAGATGTATTGCAAGATATGATCCAGAGGTGTATGGTTTGCCAACAATGCGAAAGCCTACATGACAAACCACAGGGGCTGTTACAACCACTGCCTATTCCTGACAGGGCATGGTCACAATTGAGCATGGATTTCATTGAGGGACTGCCAAAATCTGAGGGAAAGAAGGTAATTATGGTGGTGGTGGATAGGCTGACCAAGTTTGCACATTTCCTAGCAATGGAAAAGGGGTATACTGCAGAATCAGTGGCTTCTGCATTTTTTGGGGAGGTGTATAGGCTACATGGCCTGCCAGAAAGTATTGTGAGTGATAGAGACAAGGTGTTCACCTCTGAATTCTGGGGGCATTTAATGAGAAGGGCAGGGGTGAAGCTGTCATACAGTTCTGCTTACCACCCCCAGACTGATGGGAAAACAGAGAGAGTTAATCAATGCATTGAGATGTATCTCAGATGCATGACCTTCCAGAACCTAGAAGGTGGAAGAAATGGCTACCTCTAGCTGAGCATTGGTATAATACCAACTTCCATACTGCCATCAAGGTCACTCCATTTGAGGCCTTATATGGGTATGCTCCCCAACCACTACCCTTGGGCAGCTTTGCACAAGAGCAATTTACTGGGGTAGAAGAATTTATGCAGCAGAAGCAACACATCTTGAGAGAACTCAAAAATCACTTAGAAGAGGCACAGGCCAGGATGAAGTTCTATGCTGATATGAACAGAAAATAGAAGGAATTTCAGATTGGAGAGTTGGTTTTTCTGAAGCTCCAACCTTACAGGCAGATTTCAGTAGCATTGAGGAAGAATTTGAAGTTGTCTGCTAGATATTTTGGCCCTTTTGAAATTGTGGCAAGGGTCAATGATGTTGCTTACAAGTTGAAGCTACCAGAGGGGTCCAAGATACATCCAGTTTTCCATGTGTCCTTGCTTAAAAAGTGTATCAAGACCGGTGTTCAACCCTCCACATCCTTGCCTACTATTACTCCACAGGGTGATGTTGTGGTCTATCCTGAAAAGGTGCTGGAAATCAGGTCTGTCAAGAGGTACAATAAGGCAGTTGTTCAGTGGAAGATCAAATGGGTGAATTTGGCTGAGGAACAAGCTTCTTGGGAGGATGCAACCTTTATCAGAGCTCAGTTTCCAGATTTCCACCTTCCTTGGGACAAGTAAGGTCTCTAGGGGAGGGTGATGTTAGGAACTAGATATTTCTAGATATTTTCTAAGTGTGGAATAAGAGTGTGGGCCCCTTACCTCCTTGAGCCAAGAGGTATATAAGGGAAGTGTGTGTTGTATACAGCTCACTTTTGATTGTCAATAAAAATATCTTTCCCGCCTATTTCCCTTTTCTCTGATTTCTCTCTGTTTCCTCCCCTGTTCTTCCTAATTCTCTAAATCAAACCCTAGTTAGGATCACTATCCTAACAAGATTCTCAGCATCAATTTCATACCTTTTGTTGATAACCATGTGTGCCAACAAAAGTACCAGGAAACGCTAAAATTCACTGCAAGAGTCCAAAATGCAGTGTGCAATCACTGTACAATACATGTAGATATATCTTACTCAATGAAAAACTACAAACTTGAAGTTAAAAAAAAAGTTTACAGGGGGAGACAAATGTAACTGTTTTCAGAATCAATAGGTTCATAGCAGCAACAATTCTAAGTCGCATTACAAAGACAAAAACAACTCATGATGAAACTAAAATAAAAAGAAAAATACAGCAAAAGTCTTGCAAAAAATATGACTAACCACATGCTTCCGCGACATATCAGAGAATAAGGGCTGCTCTCTAATGCCCTCCCAAAATGGCTACAAACCTTATGTCTCTCTTTACTGCTATGATCCTTAAGTGTCATCTCAAAAAGCGCCCATACATTTATATAACCTCCAACCATAAACATATCCGCCCATTCCCTTCGATAGAGAATACTCCGTAACCTTAAAATCATGAGTACCGTTAACGGAAGTTGATATCGTTACCGATGCCGACGTCGATGATGAACCCGATGATAAATTGGACGGATCTCCGTGATAAACTCTTCCCATACCCACCATGAATGCAAACGACCTTCTTTCAGCTCAAAATGACAGTTCACAGGAAAATTCCCCTAGACTCTTCGCAAAGATTGAACTCCCCTAGAGCAATCGGAGATTCCAGGAGATCGGAGGTTTTGGAGGGGAATTCAAAATGAAGTAATCGAAAGGTTTATGGTTCGAAATTAAAGGGAGAATCAAGGCGAGGAGGCGGAGAAATGAAAATTGAGAATTGAGAATTGAGAATTGAGAGCTCAATCTATCTAGGGTTTGAAAGGACAGGAGGATCCATCTCTGTTTCCCAAAAACAAAAACAAAAAAAGGATCCGCATGTTTTTTATTTTTTTATTTTTAGTTCTTTTTTTATTTTGTTGGGAAAACCGGGTTTGGGTCGGGTAATTGAAGGGAAACGGGCTAAATTGTTTCCTCTATATATTATTTATGGAAAATTAGGGATAAGGACACAATCTGGAATATTTTTAAGTAACAGGACAACTACATATTTTTTATAGGGAGAAGGACAACTGCATAATTTTTATAGCGAGAAGGACAAACAGTGAATCCCGAAAATCAGTGAATCTCCCAGGTGAATCCGAAATCGGTGAATTTCGACGGTGAATCCAAAATCGGTGAATTTCGACGATGAATATTGAAAATTAGTGAATTTCGATACGATGAATTTTGTCGGTGAATTTAAGCAATGAATTTCGAACACAAGTGAAATTTCGATAAATGAATAAATAGTTTTGTCCTTTATGCAAAAGTTTCAAAAAACTGTCCTTTTACTCAATTGATGAAATATTTCTGTCATTCTCCCTCATTCCCCCTATTATTTACTAGCAATGAACCCGTGCAATGCACGGAAATATATGTAAAATGAAATAAAATATTAAATGATTTGTTGGAATATAAATAATATTTTTGTAGGAGTTGCAATGATCCATAATATTGTCTTTATTCGGATGATGCAATATTTATCTAGACGATAAAAATTAATGGATAAAGATTAGTTTTGAATCAATACATCAAGGTGATGCCCCCATCCCAACCCCTTATACCCTAACTTTGCACCGGTAATTTTCTCAATAAACAAATCCTTACGGCATGTGTGTTCCACAAGGTTGAAATTGAATAAAATCATAAGAATGAAATGAATGGAATGGAATAAACTCAATCCATTAATGCGTTTGGAATATAAATAAATGGAATAAAACATATGATATAAAATATGACAAATTGAGTAGGGCATGTGTATGTATACTTGTGGATGTACTAATGGCTATTCTTTTCCCTACACGTTTTTACTTTTGAAATAAATTACTATAAGTTCAATTACAACCATCTATGAATCAATGACCAAGTGATAATAAAAATTTCTAAATAAAATTCAAAATCAAATCCAGATGGATGCTAAGTAAATGACAATAATTACACCATTAAGACCAAGAGCATAATCCTTTGCATTTTGAGAAGATATGGTAGGCCCCACGCTTAACGCCACAATTCTAACCAATGTTGAACATACCGAACAAATTAGTGGTTGAAAATTGGATGGGAAGAGCAAAAATATGCCTAAAATAAATAATCTCGACATTAAATAAAACATAAGCTTATGAGTTAGTTTGGACGTCAAAAGAAAATAATCCTAAGAATATCAAAGGGATTATGAAAAATCTTTTGATTAAATAATTGCGGAGCTAATGTAAGAAAGTAGAACCAGATTCTCAAGACGCAGTGCACATAACACTTCGAAACAAATGAATTAACAATCAGTATCACTAAGAGAAGCAATATCATATCATATTGCAGAATGTACACAAAAAAGTCTATCTCACATTCTATTGCTAAAAACTCAGTTCCCTGTAATATTTAATTACTCATCTTACATAAATCATATACTATTCGAGGAGAAGATTTAGAAAAAAATTAAAAAAAAGGAGAAAACAACCAATTCAAAATTAACCTAACAAGTGTGAACACAGAGCCTTTAAAGCTTAGATAAATACCATATGTCACGGCACATCCAAAAGCAGAAATGTATACATACCCTCATTGGTTGATACCAAACACCCGTGATATACCAAAAAAAAAAAAAAAAACAGTTAAAACCTATTGTTAAGTAAGTCCAATTCAAACTATAGGTTTAAATTATTGAACTTTTTCGACACTATGCAACAAATCATAAATTAATATGAAAAAACGTACTCAAAATTTCAGCTTCAATCTTTTGAAAGCAGAAAATAAAGAACAACAAAACACAACACTAAAAACAATACACATCCTATACCATTAAAAAAGAATATACGACATCAAAAATCAAATAATGATGTTTTTTTTGCGTTCGGAAAAGAAATATAAACGATATTCTTAATAAAAGAGAACCCAAAACCCGTCCTCGTTTGGGTTGCGTCGCAACTCGCATGCATGAAGCCGTAATCGCTTAGTAATCGCTGGTCGGCCATACGGGCGGTGAATCCGCTTCGGCCTTGTACACACCGCCCGTCACACTATGGGATCTCGGCCATGCCCGAAGTCGTTACCTTAACCGCAAGGAAAAAATTCAAATTCTTACCACAGATTTGACATGTTGCGATTTTAATTACTAAGCGACAAAAGAATAGAGAATTGGGTGGTCTTCACAGGAGAAGTTTCCTCCTCGCGCCATCAGCAATCTTAGGCCTCTCGGTTCCTCGTTGCCGTCGGCATAATGTTAAGGGTCAAATTGTATGATTTATAACGATATATTTTATATAAAATTCCCCCATATTCGTATTATTTTCATAGAAATCGAGCCTTATATTTAAATATTGAGCAAATGATATTTTTAATGAGTTAATTCCAAAACGAGCTTAATTATGTGCATAATTGATGATTTATTATTAATTTGGAATTGTATTACATTTTGGTGTTATTCATTGATTAATTAGGAGCTCACAAGTGTTGAAGTTTGGAATTAACAAGTGGCAAAAGGATAAGATCAAGGAGGACAAGTCATGAATCATCTAGAATATCCAAGAGATAAGGTTTGTTACAATGGATAAGGATGGGGTGTTAAGAGATAAGGACAAAGAATCATCGGATTAGCTCAGCACAGGCGGAACTGGAGTTCAAAAGCTCAAACTGGCGTTCTGGAGTTTGAACTGGCGTTCAACATTTGAAACTGGCGTTCAGAGGCATTCAAAGAGTACAGAAATCAAGCAGAATCAAGTTGAACTGGCGTTCCACAAATGTAATCGGGCGTTCTACATGCTCGAATCGGAGTTCAAACTCAAACCGGAGTTCGTAATGTCTCGCAACTTATTTTCTATAAATACCAAATTGCTCCCATTCATTCAGATGCATACTTCCATTCGTAAATCGATCACAAACTTCTCACACATAAATTCCAAGGAGTGAGCACCCACTTTTGAGTCTCGAGGCGGTCACCCGAGCCTTGTGCTCGGGTGATCCGGGGTTAGATTAGGCTTCTTTCCTTTGTTTTGCTTGTTGATTCATGGAGCTCAAACTATTGTATCAAACCCCGTGAGTTTGTTACGCAATTAATTCGATCCTGTTTTATCTTCATGATTTATGATTCGTTTTGTATCTTTTCTATGCAATTATCATGCTATTGTGTGACTAGATCGAGAGACTGGTTACTAATCGTTGTTTACCGCATGACGAAAGTCGGTGTAGACCTTAGATCACCATAGAAAAGATGTGATTTTTAACCTTGACATAACGAAAGTTGATAGGTTGATTATCTAGGTTATTAGATTGAAAGATCTTACACCTTGTTTTGTATGCGTTAATCTCTATAGATCGAAAGATGATGAGATTGATAGGTTAATTACTACTAAAGTAGGATTCATACTTTGTAAGGTGAAACCACAATTCGAGTTAAAATCATGAGATGAGCTAGATTGAAATTACATGGTTTGTGCATTGTTTGATTTCATGTTTCCTTAGTTTAGGTCGTTTTATGTTTTCCTTAGCTTTAGGACTGCTTTTATCTTTCGTGTTGTTCTTGTTTGTTTGCTCTTAATTATGTGTTTCCGGCTTTGGACTAAAATCCTCTATCCAGCTTTATTTTTCCGCTTTAGTTTAGGTTTAGTAATAATTAGTAGTAACAATTGAGAGAGTTAATGAAATTAGATTTCAACATCCCAATTCCTGTGGATCGACCCTTACTTATCTCGCTTATACTATCAACTACCCGGTGTTTGGCCGGTTAGGAGTTAGTTTTGCATCTAAGTTAGGGTTTATAAATTTTCTTTTGTTTAAATGATGCAAAATCCTCTCAACACATAACCGTTTTCATTTTCCAAGTCGCTATCTTCAATTCCCTTTCTCCCCCTCATCTTTCTCCTCTTCTTCGTCGTCTTTTTCTTCTTTTATAAAACACAAACCTGTAAATTATAAATGAAAAGAAAACAACACCATTATTGTTCTCCGTTCTAAGTGAGTTTGTGAAAGAAACCATCAATTGAACAAAGGAATCTACACACAAAAAAAATTCCAAAAGAAATACAAAATTAAAGCAAACATAACTAAATAGACACATTCTTTATCAGAATATGGTTCTCAGACAATAGTTTTCCAAATGCATGCAGGAATATAACAAAGTATATATCAATAATGTGAACTTACCATAGCACACAAAACCATTGAAGGATACTGAAACCCCAAAATGGAACCACATGTGAGGCAAAAAGGAAGAGGAAAAAAATTTCTATGCTTTTTCGGAAGGGTGAAATTTGTAGAGGTCATAGTTGCCAAATTATAACTTGCAATGTGAATAATTGACAATAAAAAGATCAAAAACTAACTAAGGCGACAACAATATTCGTCATTTTCGTCGCCGAAAAGAATATAAATCAAACACTGGAATTTATCATTTTAATCTTAATTCACCGGAATTGCGTATACACAATATCAATAAGTGAAAGAAGATGGATAATATTTTATATTATCTTCTAAATTGTGTATGAATATACAAAAAGAATTCATTGTCGTTTCACTTTCAACCATTTTCAAGATCTTGCTTTGCTTTTCTTTGCTTCATTGCCGAAATCAATTTCTTCAATTGATACCATGTTTCAATAAAATTCGGCATAATAATGTTCATAGTCTCTCGTTCTCCACACCCCCCCACACACACACACACAATGATCACCCCTCACTGTAAAGCACCAAAAGAAAAAAAAAATACATATAAAATTTACTGACCTTGATGGATACTGACAAATGCTTTGACCTTATTTGCTGCACAGCCCATTCAACAAATAATGGACACATAGATAAAAGAAATTGTGTAAAAATTCTCACCAAAAAAAAGTCCCGAAACCGTCTATATGGCCACTGCAAAACCAAAACAAATTGGAAGTCAAAAAGCGTCTATATAATAGTAATATACAAAATAATTAAAATCAAAGTAATATGAAGAATGAGAAACAAAAAGAAAACGGAAAATGATAAAATATTATGGGTATGAAACTGTAGAAATGGTGCCTTAGGTGACGAATTGGTGTCGACATATTCATCCACGATCCATTAAGTATTCATCCTCTGCCTAAGATGTGCACCATCAGTAAACTTGACTTGTACGGCTACTCATTCTCACCTTGTCATGAATCACTGATAATGTTTTGAGTACACAAATATTCAAAGGGATTTCACCGAGATTTCAGTTACCTTTTGAATTTACAAAGAAAATTGTCCTATAAATTTTGAAATTTGAATATGAGAATCGGGGAATTTATCATCCTCAATTTCAGTTACCTTTTGAAAGTTGAACTAATATTAACTGAGGTGCAATATCCGGAAATTAGTCATCGTAATCATAATTGTAGCGTTACTTTTCAGCCTTCATGCATACCTGTTTATTTTGGAATGGGATTGAGGTTTAAATAAAGAGTGGGAGTGGGGGTGTTTTTTTTGGGTGAGTTACTTTAGGAAATGTGGGGCGGTGGAAAGTAAAAGGAGTGGGAAGAGTGAGGGAGTTTAAATAAAAGTGGGATTGAGGTAGTTTTTTGTGGGAGAGGTAGTTGTAGGAGGGGTGGGTTAGTTTTTGGGAAATATGTAGAGGGGAGTGGAGAATGTTCAACTCCCCACTCACATCCAACTCCCCGCACTTTCATTCCATGATCCATTTTTTTATAAGGTTTTTTCTTTTATTTTTAGCGGGTTACCGGGTTTCGAAAACGGGTTTTTGGGTTAAATCTCTTCCTGTATATATATATAGTATAGATACTAGTATGAAACCCGTGCAATGCACGGGAGAACATACAATTTAGAAGTTAAAAGAAAGGGGAAAAAAGAAGAAGAAGCAGCATATGACCCATAGACACAAAATTAACTTAGATAAGATAACTCATAAAAATATTAGCTTCTCATTGACCCAATAATTCCTACAAATGCTAAATAAAGATTAATTTTGAAAAATACATGGCATCTGGAATTGGACAAAACATATACGACTCAAATCCCTTAAATGGGGTCTTACTCAAAAGCTGTAGCAAATGAACAACTATTAAACATTGAACCCAGAATATCTATCTATGTAGTCCATATTATATGAATTTTATGAATATGATGTACAAAATTACATTATAATGTGAATTACTATGTGTAATATCAGTGATTAGTATGATTGTTGTTGTCGTGGGGTACTGAAAATCGTATTCAAGCAATACACATTTAATTTGTGTTGATATGTAATGTTTAAGTTGCCAAATACTGAAGATACATGATTCATATATGTTTATGTAAAAATTTGTAAATATTGTAGTAATTTAAGAGCTATGTAAGTGAAACAAAAATTACAAAAAGAAAAGATGTCATGAATGAAATATTTACAATGAAATATAAAAGTGTAGACATCTGTCAAATTAATGAGAATGAAAAGTAGCGTAGATTAATGGATAGCGAACGTAAAATTGCACAACAACCACCCCACCAAATTTTAGTTTACACCCGGAATAAAAATGTAAAAGAAAATTGTGAGCATGTGAAAAAAAAAAAATAAGCAAAAAAAATTCAAAACAAAAATATATAACGGAGATAAGACGTCTTACATGATATTTTTTAAGTCCGCCCGAACCTTACCAATTACTCTTACTTAATAAAAAAATAGTTAAAACCTAAAATCTTATATCTCCTATTTCCGGCTGCTCATCCTAGTTCTAAACTACCCGTCGATGCTCTAAGGCCCTGTTTGGATTAGCAGAAAGGCCCGGAAAAGAAAAGAGATGATTTGGAGGGATTTAATTTTGTGTGTTTGGTAAACTATATCATGAAGGAAATAGAGGGAGAAGAGGGGAAACCAAAGTAAATGACCCAATACAATTTTAGCAATATGTTTTCCTTCCAAAATAGGTCGGAAACGGAAGGAAACTATTATTTTTTAGAAAAATAGACTTGACGATCTATCCATCTCCTTTCATTTCTGTCTAGTTCAATCCAAAAACGCTAAGTAGATTTCACAATCTCTCATTCTCATTTCCTTTCTTTTCTATTGTTATCTTCTCTTTTCTTTTCTATAGGTTTCATTCAATCCAAACGGGGCCTAATGGTTTTTGTAAATGCCGGTCCTCTCACCCCTGAATTTGATTGATTCAAATCATTACCTTATGGGTTCGATTCTATGAATGAATCTACCTGATTTGAATGGATAATCCTTGGACAGCTTCCTAAAATCTAGATTGGCTACAACACTGGTTTCGTTTAATCTTGATTCGAAATCTTCTCTCCCTGATAGATAATATTTACTGCGATTTCTTGTCGAATAATGGCTATGAGAACCTGTTTTTGTTGGATGCGGAAGGCAAAGTGCGGATTCGGGTGTTTAATGCTTAAACATCTAAGCTTTGACCTCCATCTTATATCTTCCACGTGATGATTTGAAGCAAAGTCCAGGTGTGACTGAAGATTCGCAGATCAAGTAAAACTTTTGGTGTGGTGATTCTTATCCGTGCAGGTGCGTAAAATGTAAGATTCGAATCCGGATTTCACTGGTAAGACTGGTAGGAAATCCGATTAAATTTATGCTGTTGTAGACCACATTATTAAAGTCTTTATTCTACTATTGTAAATTATTAGTGTTTCTTTTCAGTCAGACTAATTTATTTGTTATTATGTATTCCAATTTAATCATTTTTTTCTCCACAATACATTATTTGCTTACGTCAGTGTAGAGTTTAACATCCAATATGTATGTTTGTGCATATGGACGGTGTTGTGCTGCGTGCATTATTTATCCAGCAGCACTTAACATATTCATAAGCTATATTTAGGTTGAGCCATGTCTGTCTTTCGAGTTTTTTCTTTATTTAATTAAGAAAAGTGTATGCATCAGCATGTGTGGCTCATATTTGTTTGTTGATACTCTTTTAATGATATTGTTTGTTGATTTATTGGACGTTTGTTGTTTGAATGTAAAATGTTAGCATGTATTGTCTTTCACCGACCCCTTAATGCCCCCCCTTGATGCCCTTTACAAAGGTATGTATACAAAATAAAACCTTTTAGTAAAAGCATTGATATCTTTTTTGAAGACTTGCATTTTCTGAAAGAGGGTAAAATGTAGAGCCATTATGAGTGTGTGGGATATATATGGATCGGAAATGAAGATGGATTGGAAGACATTCCATTGGTTTTCAGTTTTTAAATTAAGCCTTTGAGGAAGTTGCCTTTTTTTTGTTTATCAACTATATATGACATTGGGAAAAATAATTTGCTGGGTGTACATTAAGTCTGTTTTGATATAATTATGTTTGAACTTTGAAGGTAATAGTTTATTATGTTCCCCCCTGGATTGGGAAGAAGTTGGGGTAATTGTAAGTTGAAATAAGAGCTTACGTTGTTGTCTTAGTG
Organism: Gentiana macrophylla; assembly: GCA_026214975.1. Lineage (NCBI taxonomy): Eukaryota > Viridiplantae > Streptophyta > Magnoliopsida > Gentianales > Gentianaceae > Gentiana > Gentiana macrophylla. The sequence goes on from CM047811.1 coordinate 115,022,455, forward strand.
TCTTAATGTATATTTTAGGAAATGAAATACATACCTGAATTGCATGTTGTTAATGGCGCGCATAACCTTTTCTTCCCGTTCGTTGTGTGTTGCAGGTGGCTTTGCAGTCTGTGTAATTTAGGAAATGTTGAAAGTTCTGCAATATAGAGATATGAATGTGTTTAACAGGCGTTGATTGTTGAAAAGCAAAACGAATGCGCTGAATGATGATAAAATGCTTACCTGCGGCATCTTTATTCAAATCTGGTTGGGTCGGAAGCAATCAAGGATTGAAGTTGAGTAGCATATTGGTGAAATTTGTATGGGAATTTTGGATTGGAAGAAGATGGGGAGGTGGGAAAATTTGGGAAGTGGATCCTGTGTACTTTTGTAATGTGCGAGAATGTGATATGTAAGTTGTGTGCAGTTCCTGAAATGTGAGTAGTTGTTATCATGGAGGAGTGGAAGATGTGGATAATGAGAGGCGGTTTGTGTTAGTTGTGATACGTGCTTGAATTTTTCGTTTTTTTTTTTTTTAAAAAAAAAAAAAGGTAGTTGCTGTAATGGAGTAGATATAATAAGTAGTGCGAGATGTTTTTCTTTTTTTGCTTATTTTTTTTTGTATTGTTTTTTTTGGGAAAAAGCGGGTATGGGCCGGGTCAATTGACCAAATGCGGGTCAATTGGCAGTTTTTTGCTCGTAAATATAAATATAGATAGATAATAACGTGTCGTTAACAGATTACGAGCCTTAACTATTTGTTGTTTTTACAAACAGAAAAAAAATTAAAATAAAAATAATTTGTTTTTGGGATAAAAAATTAATGTTGTCACGGTAGCAAATTATGTATTATTGAAAAAAACATTCCAACATACCAAATTGTTGTGACGATATAAGCATAACCACATACATATAACATAATATAATGTATCATCCACAGAAAAAACCTAAAATTTTCTGTAACAGGTCATAGATCAATTATCCAAAGAAAATACATCAGTCTTAAAATACGGATCTGAGACCAATTTTTGTAGCTCGCAACGTTCAATGCGTGCAACGTTTATTTATTTTTAATTTTCAATAGGGGTAATGCAATGCAACGTTGAGTGTGTGATAAAAGCGATGTTGCAGTCCGATATAGACATATGAACCCGCGGTAAACTTGAGCTGAAAGTTATTTATTTATTTATGAGGGAAAGAGAGAAAAGTTTAAATTTTGACCTAAAATAAATAAACATGGGATAAAATATAAAAAAAATTCAGACGGACAAAAATACTCTTACTATACAAATATAGTAGCACGCTTTCATTGTTTTTTCTCATATCTCTTGCGCGCGTCCCAAATCCTGCTTCTTTCCTCTTTTTTTTTCCAAACAGTCGGAATTTTTGATTTAGAACTTCGATCATCAAATTTTTTCACCAAAATTCATTTTTTCCCCTTCATTTTGAGATCTAATACGATACCCTTCTGACGTAAATTTTGAAATACAAAAAAATATTTGCATTAATCAGAGCGTTTTTCTTATATACGACCTTAACTTTTGATTTAGAACACTGATCATCAAAATTCTTTCACCAAAGTTCATAATTTTTTTCTCTCTTCGTTTTGAGATCTCATATAATACCCTTTCGACGTAGTTTTTGAAATCCGAATAATCGCAACGTTTACACTAACACAATAACAGTATCAGTATCACGGTAATAGTATCACAATAACAATATCACAGTAACACGTTTTATTAACAAACACAATGACATAATTACCATTAATAGTATACGATTAGCCAAAAAACATGGTTACAACAACACCGACATCATATATTCCTTTATGGATTAAAATGGAAACAAAACGTAAATTGAAAATCATTTGGACAATAATGTAATCACATTAACACCCAAAAAACTTGTGTATTTTGAAATAACACATTCAATCACCGTTAACACATTCAATCACAATGAAAAAAAATTACAACATATATGATAAACAACTTTAACATAAACATATATGATAATTAAGTTACATCAAGGAAATGATTATCTAAGCACCTAAAAATCTCGACAATGTCGATTGCTACCATCATCTTCTTCTCCAACTCTACACCAAATGGTTTAACATTTTCTCAATAAAATCAACCTCTACACCAAATGATTTAACATCTCGTCAGAAATATTTTATTATGTTTTGATGATGGTCATACTAGCTGTTATAGCAAACCTGAAATAAATTAGAATTCTCTGTATAAGTTTCTACTTAGAGTCTGACATGTTGTATAAGTTAAGTCAGACAAGTATTGTACTAGTTGGTAGGACTGCATATTCTTAAATGAGAAAGATGAATATCCCTACGGACCCTTTACCCTTCCCCTGCACCCAAAAAAGAAAAAAGAAAAAAAAAAAAAAAAGGAACGGTCGTATCTAGATCAAAGTTCGTTGTCATAGAAGAGCTAATTTTGTCAAGCTAGTCTATGTTTTATTACAAGAAGAATACGCGTAGATATTATATTTGAACTAATTAAGGTGGACATTGCTACGACTGTTAAGTCGGGGAATTGTCTTGGCCTTCCAATGTTGCATGATCGGACTTCTAGTAATTATCATTTCGAGTTCTTGGTGGCCAATATGCATAAGAAATTGTCGGGTTGAAATTGAAGGGTCTCTCAAAAGCAACTAAACGGATTTTGATCCAGTTGGTTACCTCTACATTTCCCTCTTATGTCAGCCATGCAAGTTATTCGTATTCCTATGAAAATTACGGAGGCACTCAAACGCATTAACAAGTTTTTCAAAAGAAAGATTCACCCTAAAAGTTGGATTAACATTTGTCAACCAAAGAGGATGGGTGGCCTTGGTATTAAAGATTAATGAGTGGCAAACAAAGCGCTAACTAAGATGATTACTTTTTGCCAAAATAAGCAATTAAGATGACGTTCGTCGTCATAATTTTGTTTATGTTAAAAGGAATATGTATTGAGTTATGAATTCCTATACAGGTAGTTACCCCACACAATAAAAATGAATATCGAATTGTCTATTATTTGTTCATGTGTAGAAAAAAAAATCTAATCCTTGTATATTAACACAGGATGCCCCTGATAGTAGGTCAAAGTAGTCTGGGCCTCGAGCTTCAGAAAATTGCATATGTTCTGTGCGTGTGGATTCTAATATTTAGCTAAAAGGCATGTGCTATTCAAACCACTTAAACTTTATATGATTTTTATTTTTATTTTTTTATGGAAGGTAATTAATATGATAATTTTAAAAGCTAGTTAGATTTAAGAGGAGTGATAGAGTCACAACGAAAATGCACAATAATTATCTACACCATTGATTATTATGGGACCTACATCAATCAATATAGATCTCACAATAATCAATGGTGTAGATCATTGTTGTGGCACATTGTTGTGTATTTTCGTTGTGAGTCTATCATTTCTCTAGATTTAAATATATTTGTTAACCGTTTTACGGTCACTTAATTTAAAAATTAAAGTTCATATGCATGATTTTCCGATCAAAATTTAAGTGATGAGAGTGTCACTTCAATGGGTAAAGTTCTATTTGATTATTTAAATCCTAAACCAAGTGAAAAATTATCATTTATCTATCTATAACGCCAAAAAATTGATATTTACATGATGATCACTCATATTTGTTACTCTTTTTAAATTTAATCATTTTGGCAATACAATTCATCTTTTATTTATATGATTCCAACACTTAATTATTCAGACGCTTTATGTATTAAGTTCTCATCACTTGTGTGTAAATTTTCCAAAAAATTATTGTGTAAGTTATTATTAATACAAATTCTATAAAATTAACCTTTGCGCCCAAAAAATCTACTTGTGATGGGGCTGTGGAGCTATGAAATCACGAATTGCTGGTAATGACTTTTTATAAAAGACATGTTTAGGGGGAAATAAATGTGATCTCCACAAGTGTGTAGAGACACTGTGTGAAGTAATTAAATCACACAGTTTCTTTCTGTATTTAGAATGTGTGGTTCTGATTGTTTCACCCGTCACTTCACCTCAAAAAACACCCTTCACAGTTCACACAAGTATTTCCCATGTTTGAGGGATACATTATTGCCTTTATCACGTCTCCTCAGACATTATCAATTCCTTGCCTTTATTTAGTAACATGACAGCTACATATATTTTATAGGGAGAAGGACAACTGCATAATTTTTATAGCGAGAAGGACAAACGGTGAATCCCGAAAATCAGTGAATCTTCCCAGTGAATCCCGAAATCGTTGAATTTCGATAAAGTGAATCCCTTAAAATCGCTGAATTTCGACAAATGAATTTTCGGATGAATTCAAACTAAATTTCGAACACAAGTGAATTTTGACAGTGAATAAATAGTTTTGTCATTTATGCAAAAGTTTCAAAAGACTGTCCTTATACTCAATTGATGAAATATTTTTGTCATTCTCCCTCATTCCTCCTAATAAAAATCCATTACTGTATCATTTCTTTGAATGTTGAAATATCATCCAATTCTATATTTATGCCTTTAACGGGCACGCCGTGCCTTGCACGGCGTAAACATTGCAACTAGTTATATCTATAAGAAGCTACGGAGGTGTTGCCGCAAGAGGCCACGTGGCACCCTTCTTGGCTGACACGTGGCTTTTTTTTTTCTTCTTCCCTTTGTGGTTTTTTATTTTATTTTATCAAACGTGTACCGTTAGTAGTTTGTGTAGAAAATGGAAGAAAAAAAGGAGAGACCGACGGATTTGAAGTTCTACTGTGTAGTGTACGATGGAAGATGGGCATAGTTTAGCTATAAAATACATCAAGGTTTTTTTTTTAAATTTTTTTTTATCAAATGTGTAATGTTAGTTGTTTGTGCAGAAAAGGGGAAAAAAATAAAAAACCGACGGATTTGAAGTTCTACTGTGTAGTGTACGATGGAAGATTGACCAAGTTTAGCTAACATCAACATGCGTACTTTTTTTTTTCCTTTATCAAACATATACCGTTGGTAGTTTGTGCAGAAAAGGGAAGAAAAAAAAAGGAAAGACCGACGGAGTTGAAGTTGTACTGTGTAGTGTACGATGGAAGTTAGACCAAGTTTATGTTAGGTGTAGTGCCCGAAAGACAATTTGTGTAATTGTTTTTAATAATGGATGACAGAATTTATCTCACCTTATTACTTGCTTTGTGCTTGTAAAGTAATGCACTGCTGCAAACCCTAAGTATATCTGTATGTAACCACTTAACTCAGTGTATGGATTACACGTGAGAATTGAGTTAGTGGAGATATGCTTAAAGCTGTTAGTCCGTGGTGAACTTAATCGAGTTTATGGTCTCTTGATTAAAACACCAATAATGCGCCTGAACACCTTAGGGTGTGATAGTCTTATCCGGTTTGTCGGTAGAGGTACTACGTGGGGCATTTATATATGATGGCATTCATATAGATGGACCGATTTAATCGAATTTCGATATAATTCCGTAATCGATGAATCTTATTAAATCATTAGATGATCATATATGGATCAACCTTAATCTCGAGGTGATCACAGTGGTGCCGCTTGTCTCGGGGTAGTGTTTGATGTGTTAGTTACGGTTCACTTAAATATGTGTTCCAAGCCACTTCTCATTGGCACTATCTCCTCGATGAGTGAGTAGTTTCGATTTTCACAGACATGGAATCCATTCCTTCCTCGCGGGAAGGAAGAGAGACAGATCCCTTATTTGTTAACCCCGAGAAAGTGATCGATCCCGGAGTTCACATTTGACTAATTAGCTACTAGTCGATATGTGTACTAATTGATCATCGAGGGGTTAATGGTAAATAAGGATAAGATATTCTCAGGTCGGGTTTACGGAGACATCCCACACAGAGTGGACAATCTATGGAGGTTAATCCGTATGTAGTGATTATATCAATGGACGCTTATTCACTCACATGGGTTGAGTATAAGTATACATCTATAATCGGTAGAGTTCGGGCCGGGTTTATGGTGGCGTAATCCCGGAATTAATAATTAAGTACTTATTCTGTTCTATGAATAATTAATTATTGGAGCTACTGGTTATAGGTCCATGGTCCCCGATGTGGCTTCTATAATTCGGAATGATATTCTTGTTATTTCGGTCTCAGTAATAATTAATTGGCTGGGCTAATTAATTGATATGCATGAATATTATTTAATTGGGCTAAATAATATAATACATATAAAAGACATTTTATGTGGGCTTGGAAACCCTAAGTGTGGCGCCAATTTTGAGTCTCCTTTAGCACAAAAAATTGATTTTCTTGTGTTATGGAAAATAAAAGATATTCTTGTTATATGATTGGTTGGATGACTTGTTATTTGATTTCCTATTGGTCGATACATGTCACAATTAGTCATTAAGGAAAATATTCTTTTATTTTGTTTAATTAATTAATTAATTAATTAATTAAAATTTGGAGACCAATGATTTACTCTCCTATAATATGAGAGTTATTCCAAGGGTAATTGACATTGGAAAATTTCGACCACCACTTGTAAAAGGAGAGAAAAAATTGTTTTTTTCTTGTGCAGGGTTTTAGTAGAAGAAAAACTCTAAGTTTTTCTTAGTGTTGCATATCAAGGAGGTTCGTTTATCAAGAAGGGTGTCCACCAACCGCCGTTTGGAGAACACATCGGAAGATCAAGGCTTCTCTTCCCGATATTGGTAACATAATCTTAAGGGGGAATGAGGGAGAAGGACATAAATATTTCATCAATTGAGTAGAAGGACGCTTTTTTGAAACTTTTGCATAAAGGACAAAACTATTTATTCACTCGTCGAAATTCACTTGTGTTCAAATTCATCGTTTAAATTCACCGACTAAATTCATCATCGTAAATTCACTATTTTTCAAAATTCATCGTCGAAATTCACTAATTTTTCGGATTCATCATCGAAATTCACTATCGAAATTCATCGATTTCGGGATTCACTAGGGAGATTCACTGATTTTCGGGATTCACTGTTTGTCCTTCTCGCTATAAAAATTATGCAGTTGTCCTTCTCCCTATAAAAAATATGTAGTTGTCCTGTTACTTAAAAATATTTCAGATTGTGTCCTTATCCCTAATTTTCCATAATCTTAATCCCCTTGTAGTAGTTTAAGTCCTTTAATTATGTATTGTGGTATATAAGTTGTGATCCATCCGTTGCGCGTAGATCTAACTCGTTTAGATCTAAGAACCTACATCTTTCATGTGGTATCGGAGCCAGGTTCCACGATTTATATAGTCATAATCGTAATTAAACGATTTAAAGGAGTGAAATTGCATGTAGGTAAATTTTATTTATAGTTTTATGCATTGATAATGATTAATTGTTATGGTTGAAGAGATGGATTGGGGGTTGGCACTGTTTACCCGTTAGATCTATTGTAAACTCATATAAACGATGAAAATTCGTTCATATGAGTATAGGAAATTATGTAATTTATTTTTTATTGCAATTTTAATTTCCTGAAATTAGATCTGTTTAGTAGCCGTTGAAACGACGATCTCTCCGGTCAGAATCAAGATTGGAAGATGATGAACAATTCCACAAAATTTGGCGTCGATCGGAGTCCGTTTTGATATCCGTTCGTTGCTACAAAGAAGCTGCTGTAACAGAAAAAAAACGCAGGATTCACAGAAACGCTACCTGTGACTTCCTCGAATTTCTGGGAGAGTTTGGAACGTTGAAACGCAAATTCAACCGTTCAGATCCATAAATATGGAGTTTTTGACGTGTCATAAAAACTCCAAACTCCAAACCCCAAACCCCAAACTCCAAACTCCAAACTCCAAACTCCAAACTCGAAAACCTTAAAAATATAAACCCATGTCCCTAAACCTCAAAACCTAAATCATGCACCTTAAACCCTTAACCCTAAAAATAAACCATTGTCTTTAAATCATATATCTTGACCCTCTCATTTCAATGAGTAGTGAATGTCATTAAGAAACCAATCATATTTATCTTTACATCTTTAAACGTATAGTGAATTGCACAAATGAAATTCACTACATCTTTAATGACTCCAAAGCAAGTGATTTTTTATGTTTGAATTATTGAATCTCTCATGTATTGTAACATATTAATGACAATGAACGATGTTTAAGGATGTAGTGAACGTGACAGAATCAGTAAATCTTTAATTAATGACTATGTTGGTTGATTCTACGTGACATTAAAACACATTATTCAATTCTATCATGACAAGTATAGTGAGTGTCACAGTGAATCAAAAACACTAGCCAAATCTCATGATAGTTTTAGTGATATCATAGAATCAATCAACAAATCCATAATTTCACTACAATGTTCACTTATTAAAAATTGATTTTTTTTTTCGTTGTGTTACTTAGTCCAATCAAACACAATATTGAATTATATGAAGACAATTTTTTTTAGTGAATGTCATAGAGAATCAATCGACCATTATTTAAAGCCTCAAATAAAGTATCCATTGTAGTGTTTGTGGTTCATGTTTTAGGGTTCAAGTTTCATTGTTTAAGAGTTTAGAGTTTATGATTTTATGGTTTAGGAAATGTCAAAAAGAATCAATCAACCCACAATTTGTGACTTTGTGTTGATTGATTTTCTGTGACATTCAAACAGTTGGTTCACTTATATAATCAAATTATTTGTGCATTTCACAAAGAATCAAAAAATCCTTATTTAGTGACCTGAATAAAAAATCCTCTTTAGGTTCTAGGGTTCAAGATCCAGTGATTAAGGGCAAGGTTCATGGCTTACAGTTTTATGGTATAAGGTTAAGGATTTAGGTTTAAGGTTTAAGATTTAAGGTTTATGGTTTAGGGTTAAGGGATTTAAGGGTTTTTTTGGGGTTAATGGGTTGAAGGGTTTAGGGTTCATGATTTGAAGTTTAAGGTTTATGGGCTTAGGGTTCAGGGTTTAAGGTTCATGGGTTTAGGGTTAAAGGTTTATGGTGTTGAGGTTGAGGGGTTTAGGGTTTATTTGAAGGGGTTTTATGGGTTTAAGGTTTTTGGGTTCAGGTTCATGGATTTAGCCATTTAGGGTTCAGGGATTAAGGATATGATTCAATGAATGTTATGGAGAAACAAATTACCAATATTGACAGCACATCACCACTTATATACTTGACTAGATAGGAACAAATGCTATTGATGAATGACTTATAAATGTTGTTGAGAAACAAATCATCTCCACATCTTTAAACATGTACATCAAAAAAATTATGATATTTACCTTAAGATAGGAAAACAAGATCTAATATCTGTGTGTGTTATATGTGATGCCGAAGTATTTACGTTGTGTCAATAAAACTCGTCTATTTATACTCTACGAAGCCCATATAGGTAATCAACACTTAAGAAAAGCCCATATAGGCCATAAACAGAGGACTCTTAATTAACTTGGACGTGCTACGTCAACTCCATCGTCCTACTTGGAAAACTCGCCCACGAGCGAATTCATCTCCTCAATTTCTGCTTTGAGAAGGGGACACGTGAACAAGTTCGGATGGAAGTGCAAGATGCAAGCTCATTCGACGGTGGTGGTGATGGCAGCAATTCTTCAATCATCCAGCCTATAAACGAAGTTGTGGTTCATCGAATCTTTACGCGACTATTATATCAATGGTAGTTTGTCCGGTCTTTTTCCTTACCCAAACAATGCTCAAGATCCACGTAGAATATTTGACCTCGTGGAAGAAGCATGTTTCAATGAGTTTGTTCGCCTCTTGGTTCGACAAATAAGTAAATTCAAAAAAAAGAAAAAAAATTAGTCGTAAGTTGAAAAATAAGATACAATAGTATGAGTGCGTGAATGCGGTTTTTTGACATTCATATATAAACATATACAATATAATATTTCAATAAATTTAACTATAAAAGAATTAATGGTACGTTTGGATTGCTTGAATGTAATGTAATGTTTTTTTTATTCCATTCCATCATTTCGGCGTGTTTGGTTGTGAGAGAATGTAATGAGTTTTCATTCCATTGGAATGATTTTTTACCATTTTCATTCCATCAAAAAATGGACGGAATGGTTTGATGGAAAGAAATGTAGGGGATACTTGATTTTTTTTTTTTTTTGAGAAACCAAAGAGATTTATTAATTAACGTCCACGAAACACGCGGCCAAAACATCTCCCGGAGGCAAAGCATCCCAAGAAGTCACAATCTCTAAAGACAAAGCATTTCGCGCAAGTAGGTGCGCAGGCACATTGCCAGTACGGCGAACAAATGAAAAAGAAATAGAGGTAAAATTAGGCAGTAAAGTCAAACAATCTCGCAGTAAACAGCCTTGTGCATTAATGTCCTCCCCAGACTGTCGAAGCCGCTACACGCATGCCAAACAGTCACTTTCCACCTCCAACCTGAGCAAATTCAAACGTTGCGCCTCCACCAGTGCTAGGTAAATAGCCCGAAGTTCCATTTATTTTGGCCTCCCCCCTCCATCAAAGGGATAACCCAGAGAGTGCAAAACTGCCCCTGCCGTATCCCAAAAAACAAGCCCAATACCCGCTCTATCCTCGCGCACAGCAACGTCCACATTACATTTCATTATACCCTGAGGTGGCCGAGCCCATGAGGCCGCCAAGTGTTGCGGAGACCCCTGCACCCGGTAGGCCGCCAGAGCCTCCGTAAATTCAGTTGTGATACGGGGATTTTTATTTTTAATTTATAAAGGACAACTCTGTATTTCACCGCAATTTTATATTTTCACCCTACTCAATTACAAAAATTATTATCTTGATTAAAACGTAAAATAATTGTAATTCTTTCATAAATTTTTTTCTTCTTTATTTGACATCCTATTTAATATATTTTTTTACATAATTTTCGAGGTCATTTTTTAAGTAAGAAAACAGCAAATAGTGAACATAAATTTAGAGTGGAACACCGTAGCAAACATTGTGTTTTTTTTTTTTTGACCAAACAAACATTGTATTAGAGGAGGAATATTGTTGTATAGGTTTTAATACAAATACAACCTTAATGTAATATACCTTTCAAACACGAGCACAACACGGCTCGTTTCAAAATAGCCAAAAATGGGTGCACCAAATTGAGGACCGTAAATCCTTGCTGATAAATCCAAAAGATGGAATCTTTTTTTTTAAGTATCAAAGACGCAATCCTAAAACGAGTAAGAATCCATAAAAAAAAAAAACGAGTAAGAATAGTGGTTTCAATTTGTACCAAGAATACATGTACAAATGAATCCATTTATAAAAGAAATAACCCATTAATTTAACAAAAAAACAACTTAGCCTAAATCCATCAAGCTAAGGACATACATGCACAATGTTATACTAAGACTTTTGTAAACGAAAGCCAAAAGATCAGAAGGCACATAAATGAAAAGTATTAACAGAAGCAGCAGCAGTGTATCATTCAAACTTGACAGAATCAAACACAAGGCAAGATAGCAAGCAAAAATGGAAAGTAACAGAAAAGGAAAGTCGGCCATCAACAGAAAAGGAAAGTCAGATTATGAAATTGAGAAGTAGAGTCCAAACACTATGATATTCAAACAGATTATTACAGATTTATTCGAAGAAAAATCTGTAAAACAAGATAAAGGCAAACCTCAGCTGGACATTTTGACAAACAGTTGGCAGCATTCAAACTCCTTCAAGATAAAGCTGCTGTAATTCAAACAAGTCGGCCATCATCTCAATTCAAACCAGATTATCTGCAAAAATTACAAGATTATTCAAAATAAAGCTGGATATGTGGAGTATTCAAGAGTTCAAAAGTGATCTACTACTTTTCATATGTGATTATCTTTTCTTTGTGATTATTTCGAGCTAAATTCAGATAAACTAGAGTTTATCATTACTAGGACTAGAGAGGCTATAAAAGCAGAACAGTAGCATTGTAACTAATCAAGTTGGAAAAACCAGATCAATAAAAGTTCTATATATTTTTCATATTTTTTTCAGTATTCAGTTTTTTTACATGGTATCAAAGCTTATTGGTGTCTAATCACCATCACAATCATATTCATCATTATCATTAAATGTCAGTAGCTTTATATCTCTCAAACTTACATCGAAAAACTATCCCTTATGGAGAGAGCAGGCTTTGGCGCTCGCAGAAAGCCATGACTTGATTGGCCACTTGAACAAAGAGACTCCTGCACCTGATCAGTTTATCACTACCAGTTCCACAACAACAGGAAATGTATCAAGCACACAGTTAACAAACCCAGAATACACAAAATGGAAGAAGGAAGATAGGTTGCTCAGGGGATGGCTAATAGGATCATTATCAGAAGAATCACTTGGTCTAGTCATTGGACTAGACTCTGCTCAGACTGTTTGGGATGCACTCAAGTGTGCATATGCACAGGATTCACAGGAAAGAGAATTTAATCTGAAGCAACAGATTACATACCTGAGAAAAGAGGATGACAGGACCATCACAGACCACATACAGCAGTTCAAAGGCCTTTGTGATAGTCTAGCAGCCATTGGTAAGCCTATTGCAGATCCGGAGAAAGTGTACTTCCTGCTAACCAGTCTTGGCCCCCAATATGAGACCTTCACCACCACCATGCTAAAGCCACCAAGACCCACCTACATTGAATTGGTGTCCCTGCTGCAAAATTTTGATCAGAGAAGGCTGTGGTTTTCAAGCAGGAATCCAGAATCTCAATCTCTGGCTCATATGGCCTTCTATGGACAAAAATCACAACAGCATAGTGAAGGATCCTCCAGATTCACTTCCACAGGGAGAGGCTTTCCTGCACAACAAAATAGGTTCAGATCTGAAGGAAACAACAATCAAGGCAAAGTTTTTAGAAGGATGTCCAGGGCAGAAAGGGATCAGTACAAAAATGAGACCTGTCAATACTGTGGTGTGACAGGGCATGTAGCCAAAATCTGCTGGTGGAAGTCACAAAATCAGGATGAAAACACACCAAAAGCACTCTCTGCACTGACCTTGGACAACACTATAGCTGACACAGAATGGATCATGGATACTGGGGCCTCCGACCACATGACAGGTAATCCATTAATTTTACACAATCTGGTACCATACACAGGACATGACTCTGTACTAGTAGGTAATGGTGCTCATTTAGAAATAAAAGCAACAGGGGAACTTCACATATGCAATAATCATGAAACCATTATACTCAAGAATGTATTTTTTGTACCTGGCCTCACAAAAAATCTTATGTCTATAAGCCAATTAACATCTCAATATCCTGCAACTTGTTTATTCACTAACTATGACTGCATTCTTAAGGAAAAGACAACAGGACAGGTAATGGTGAAGGGGCATCGTAGAGGGGACCTCTATGTCATTCCTAGTCAAGTGGAGTTACACTTCTCTCAAAGGTTTAGGTCTTGCACAGCAGAATTGTGGCATCAACGACTAGGACATATTCAGTTTCCTACAGTGCATTTTTTGAAGAATAAAGGCCTCATTGAGGTTTTAGGAAAAAATAAACAAGAGCATTTGTGTGAAAGTTGCCAACTTGGCAAACTTAGCAAGCTCCCCTTTAGTCATTCTGAACATTCTAGTTCTAGCAGTTTTGAATTATTGCATTGTGATTTGTGGGGTCCTGCCCCAGTACATTCTTTAGGCAATTTTAAATATTATGCTTGCATTGTGGATGATTTTACTAAGTACATGTGGTTTGTGCCTTTAAAACAAAAGTCTGACTTTTTTGATGTATTCATTGCCTTTGAAAAATATGTACATACTCAGTTTAACAAACCAATCAAACAGTTTCATTCTGATGGTGGGGGAGAATTCATTAATCAAAAGTTAAGTAAACACTTCACTGATCAGGGTATAATTCACCTCATTTCTTGCCCTCATACCCCTGAACAAACAGGTATAGTTGAAAGAAGACATAGAACCATCAGAGAATTAGGATTGACTATGTTATTCCACAGTAGGACACCCCTACATCTTTGGGTAGAAGCCTTCTCCACAGCTGTGTACACCTTAAACAGACTTCCCTCATCTGCTATCCACTTCAATTCACCATATTATTTACTTCACAATAAGAGCCCTGATTATACCTCTTTTAGGGTCTTTGGATCTAGATGCTATCCTTACACTTGGGACACAAAAAAACATAAATTTGACCCTAAGACTCTACCCTGTATCTTTGTAGGATATAGCAATCAGTACAAAGGATATAAGTGTTATCACCCTCCTACAAAAAGATCTTTTATGTCCAGAAATGTCACTTTTGATGAAACACACTTCCCCTACCTCACCAAACAACCTTCACCAAATCCAGACCATGTCTCTCACATTTTTGAGTCCTGGACATTACCCACCAGCCATTCCATCCCTCCTACTAGACTAGTTCCAGAAATTCCAACCTCCATAGTGTCAGTAACTACTCCCCCCACTCCTATCTTTCCTGACATAACACCAGACCAGTCACCAGAACCCCCAGATTCTCCTCCACCAACACCAGAAATCTCCTCCACTGATTCCATACAACTCTCCCCACATTCATCCACTACAGAGCCCTCATCTTCTCCTGAATCACCTCCCTCACCACCACATCACCCTATGGTCACTAGAGCACAAAAAGTTATCTTCAAGGTTAATCCCAAATATGCCCTTACAGTTTCCTATACTTCCATTCCTCCAGAACCAAAAACAGTCAAGTCTGCCCTCAAACATGAAGGATGGAGGGCAGCAATGCTTGAAGAACTGGATGCCCTACACAACAATCAAACATGGCGTTTGGTTCCTAAACAACCAGGTATGCATGTCATAGGTAGCAAATGGGTATATAAAGCAAAACTCAAGTCTGATGGAACCTTGGAGAGACTTAAGGCTAGGCTAGTTGCCAAAGGATATAGCCAAATTGATGGTATAGACTATCTAGAAACATTCTCCCCAGTTGTAAGACCTAGTACAATCAGGTTAGTTTTAAGTATTTCCCTCTCCCAGAATTGGTCAGTCAGACAACTATATGTCAAAAATGCTTTCCTCCATGGACACATCACTGAGGACATATACATGGAACAGCCCCCATGTATGGCAGATTCAAACTATCCTACTCATGTTTGTAAATTGGATAAGGCACTATATGGCTTAAAGCAAGCTCCTAGGGCTTGGTTTGATAAATTCAGTGCCTTTATCCTGCAATATGGCTTTACTTGCAGTTTATCAGATCCCTCTCTGTTTTATTATCATTCTGACAAAGGCACTTTAGTGCTTCTACATTATGTGGATGATATTTTACTCACAGGTTCAAACCCTCAACTGCTACAGCAGACCATTTCCATCCTCAGTCAAGCATTTTCTATGAAAGATTTGGGGCCTATACATCATTTTCTTGGTGTTCAAATCCAGCATATGCCCACTGGCCTCCACTTGAATCAAACACACTATGCAACTACTATCCTTGCTAAAGTTGGCATGACAGACTGTAAACCAATGAAGACACCTAAAAATCTGAAACAGTAGGTCACACTCATAAAGGGTATTTTGGTAATACCTTGGCTGAAAAAGGAAAGGTGATTGACGATCACAAATGAGATGTTCGATTCTCAATTTGATCTTCAATATTAATCGAAACCTCTTTGACCTACCCTAAGGCGGCACTGAGGTAAGATATTAAGTCCTTGGAACGGTAGGATATACTATAAGTACTTAGTTTATAGTTCCTAAAATTAATTAGTAGTGTATAATTTGGATTTATTTTCTGTCATTTTTATTTACAACTATTTATATATCTCTAGGGTACTAGACTGCTAGTGTATGTTTTATATTGACTAGTAACGACTTCGTTAAAAGTGGTAAGTAACTAGAACGTTGTGCTTATTAATCTTACATGCAATTAATTTTTTGGAAGAGATATTTCTCTTGAGCCTTCAAGACTTGAGTGGCGTAAACAAGTATAAACATCTTTGCCACTCGTGTTGAACGAGAGACAACCATAGTGAGTTTGAAAGATGATTGGGACGATAAAATTCTTCTAGTGAATTTTTAAATTTGTGTAGTGACTACACGAGAAATTTTCTAATAGAAAAATTGGAGAATCATAAATTAAAGTGTTGCTAGTTAGACGGTATTTGGAACCGATAAACTAGTGGGAGCTTTAATCTTATGTTTTTCCTCGATTTATTAGAAAATAAATCCCACTGGGTGACGCTTTCATTAGACATCCCACAATTCACGAGTAGTGTCTACTCAATTGAACTGCTAGTTCAAGACTATTTCCTTTTAAGGAAAGTTAAGAATGGGAAAGAATGTATATAAGTGTTAATCATCTTAACTAAAGTTTTGAGGCTAAACCGAAAAATTAATTATAGAAAGTATAGGATAAGGAAAGTGATTTCGGATCACTTGACCAATGAATCCTTAGCGACTTTCTTAACCGAGTAACTTGACTCGGTAGCTTAGTTCTTTGGAAGAACAATGAAGCTGTGCATTAACAATTAATAGAGTAGACAACGGGTAGTTGTTTCAGCTAGAATAGTGGGAGTGATATAAGGAAATGCAGTTGTTTACAGATTCGTTAAAACAAGTGGATTCACCTTCATCTCGATACTACAGTTGCCTTAAACAAAGTGAAGATGACATTCGTAGTACGAATCTGAGACTCGGACTTTTGTTTGATAAAGACAGAACCACTAAGAAAAGCTGAATAGGTATGTGTAACACATCTAAAACTATTAAAGGTAAAAGGTTTCCGTATTAAGATAAACGACCCTTCAATATCTATTAATTAGTGCATATATCCTAGAGATAAGACCTGACGACTGGCTAAGGGTGATTCCTATCTCCTAGTCTCGGAACACTGTCTTAAAGGAAAAATGACTAAGTTTCCTTTCAATCGGGAGAGGGTAATAGATTTGAAGAGGTAACATAGCTTGTTCATAGTGACCTTCGAGGTCTAGTGAGAGATACAAGCTAGTGGGAGATTTTGAATAGTGACATTTTGTCTGATAACAACTCAAAACGCTGGTTAGTTTATCGAAAGAATATGAGGAGAAGTCTCTGATTTTAGCAGAGAATAGAGTATTCCATGCTCATAAATAGGCTATCACATAGTCTTTGGACTGATGCTCGGCCTGCCTTCAAGTGGAGTGATTTTCACTGAGGAAGAAACCGTAGCCTCGCCTTGCATAGTTATTTATGTGCTACAATACACTGCTTAACTCGATTAAGATATTGTTGCAAAATAACGGTTAACATTATTATGTAAACCGAGAAGTCTACATAATGTACATCATGAAAATAATAAGAAGTGGATGAAAAAATAAAAATAAACATAAATATTGTTACATAATAGAAACATAAAAATTAATGACTATGCAAGGTATAATGAGGAATTATGAAACTGAACATGCCTTATTTTTTAACACCAATAAGAGATCAAAATAATTATTTGAGAATATATCATAATTTTGTTAATGCCTTATATATTCAATCATCACTTACCATTATGGTATTCAAATATTAACTTAAATATTAACATTGACGCATTATTACGTTAATAATATTTATAATTTTTCATGTTAACATTAATGTACGTTAACATGAATATTATACCACATATTATTTAATGTATAGGCATTAAATAATATTTGATGTAACAATATTTAATATTAATTTATAAAATGATATAATTTTATAATCACTACATTATTATGTTATTTTAAATTATGATAATAAATGCGTAAAAATATAATGCAAATATTAACATTATGAATATAATTCGAACATTATGATAAATAATTTAATAAATTATATGATAATAAACAAATAATATTATCATATTATATAATTTATGCCTTTATATATAAAATTATTTATAAGTAATAATTTATGTGAGGATACAAGGGAAAAACAGAGACCAAATTCACATTACAAACCAACCACAATAACAACAACACTAACCTTATAAAATTATAATATATTTATAAGTTCATCCTTATAATATATTTATAACCACAATAATAATTTAATCGATAATAATTTATACGGGATATAAATTATAATATATTTATAAGTTCATCCTTATAAAATTTAATAATAATATATAGTAATAATTTATAACTAGTATTACTATATATAAAATTATTATATCATAATAAAATATTATTATTAGATTACTATAATTATTAAATAATTTTATCAAATATAGTATAATAATATAATTTATAAACAATATTTTTAAAAATTACTAATTAATATTTTATATTTAAAAATTATAAGGCAATGTGTATATTTTTATATTAATATATGAAAAATATATTTGATGTAACAATATTTAATATTAATTTAATATTATAACATTAATTAAGTAGTGTCTTTCACCAGATAATACATGGATACATACAAATTCAGATGGCATACCTTGCACAAAATGAGCCAACTCATAACGATTTGAATTCAAATGAACTTTCTCACAGTAAGGATTCATAATGCAAATCTTCTTAATGTGTTCATATAACATAGACAAAGTACTAAAGCAGGCTCCCCTAAACAAAACCCAAAATTAGGTCTAGAAATCAAGAACCCTCCAGCCAAATGCCAGTAAGAAACGTAGATAAAATCAAAATTATTTCCCTTCCCCCAAAGCTATTAGAATATATTCAACATAGAACCAATCCATAAATAAATATAAAAAAACAAAGAGAAAGAGAAAAAAAAAAAAAAAAGGGGGGGGGGGGGAGGGGGAAGTGGGGCAAAAACCTGATGAATGGGAGGGTACATGGAGTTGGTACAAACAGGGCATTCAAGCAATTCAGACATACCAAAAACCAGACAACTAATCACTTCACAAAGCTTAAAAATGCAGACCAAAATTGATGCCACACAGTAATCAAACAAGAATAATCATGAAAAACTAATCCCGGAAAATTATACAAAGATGGCCATCAGTCCAAAATATAAGTCCAGTATTTGACTTGGAAACACAAAAGTGAAATCATAATCCCTCAACTAGTTCGGAGCATTAATCGTAAGATTCAAAAACACTAATGTAATACAGGTTAGTCGAGAAAGTGTTTCTTTGCTGCTCGATCTGTTAACATCATATGCCATCTTAGCATGCATAGCTAATCAAGTACCACTAAAATTGGTATAGTTTATCGTCAATAAAATTATTTTCAATGTTATCAGAAACTAGATACATGTAATAGCAAGAAACAATGAAAAAGTCACCCGGGAAGCAATTAACAGCTATGACTATTCATAGTGTTGGTGTTTTTTGGTGATAATTCTGTTTTCAAGCATGAATATCAGTCTATACGGTGGCATTGGAACTCGTTCTTGCTTTTTCGGTTCCCAAAAGTTCACCAGCATATTCACAGACAAAACTCCCTTTTGCAATCGGTTCACCGGCATACAATCCCCAGCCTTTCTTCTCACCCTTCATAATCCTAAATTTCACTGATATCCCTCTCTGACTCGAACGGTTTACACACCGGGCATCACACAAGCAACTAGGTCCACATTCTTGACCTAACAAGTCCTCTGATTCAAAACACGGACACTCAGAATCAGAATCCGCATCACATCTCCCACACTCACACCCCGAGGCACCCTCAACACGAAACAGAAATGGATCTAGCCGTCTAATCCAAACACCACTACCACTTGTTTGATTGCATCCAAAAGGTGGGGGAACAAAAAAGGACGAGCCAGGGAAGGAGGAGGAGGAGGAGAAGAATAAATTTACAGAATCGGTGGCTAAGTTCATGATAACAGCTGAGGAGGAAATCATAAAGCTACGCGAACAAGAAAGTGTCGCTTGGACTCGGTTTCAGCTTATTTTATTAAAGTAGGGGTATTATGGTACATGTAGATATATTATGTCCTTATAAGTCCAACAGATTCATTTATGTCCTTATGGGGCTAATAAGTATAAAAAACTATACTTTTAAGGAATTAACCCTAATTTTTATTATTGCTTGTTTTATTTGGAAAACATCATATCTTTTTTTTATGCTACATGATGCTGCGTATTTTCAATATTAAATTATTATTATTACGAAATATATTTAGACAATTTTTTTTTTCACTTGTGGCTATCTTAATTTTGAACGTGAATTATTGAATACCTAGTTGTTGCTATCCAAATTTTGACCGTGAATACCTAGTTTATTTATTATTGATTAATGAAAATAATATTAAATTATTATAATTTATGAAAATATATTAAATTATGGAGAAATACTTTTCTGGGGAAATACTTAAGTGGAAAACAAGTAGCTCTTTTATTATTAATTATGATTATGATTATGATTATGATTATGATATGATTTTAATTATGATGATGATATGATTATGATATGATATGATATGATTATGATTATGATTATAATTATAATTATGATTATGATTAATCACTTCCATTTTATTCTACAGGTAATCCAGACAACATTTTCGACCTAAATTCATTCACAAATAAAAACTAATCCAAATAAAGTTATGTCCAAATGGGATATTCACCAATATATATATATATATATATATATATATATATATATATATATATATATATATATATATATATATATATATTAAGATTAAAACTCAAAGAATGCACTTTAAAAATATAAATTTAAAAATTAGAAAAACAAAACGACAACATATGTTAAAAGAAATTTGTTATGTTTCAAACTGAAATGTATGATTTTATGAAATTAGATTGTTGGGAATACCCACTGAACAGTCAAATACAAAATGGACCAAAAGAAATCCAAATGTACGCCATTAGTTGCTAAAGCAAATGATTCATGAAAAGCATGGATTTATTAGCCGCTGTCGAATTTCATTCTGCGCATGACCAAATTTCTTGAATACACTGAAACAAAAACACAAAATTAATAGTAATAACATTCAAACTTCCGAAAGAGCTACAGAACACCAAGAGGGCAAGATAACAGACCAAAACACCAATGAGTTTTTTTTTTTTTTTTAAACTAAATTCAAGCCCGAAAATTGCATACATTTACCGAATACATCACATGAATGAACATTATTAGTTCCAAAATCACAAAAGTTATTTGTAAAATCTATAAATACAAAATTCACCTCAACCAATAAAGAAAATCCATACCACTATTGGAACAACCACTAATCTGCTACCAAAGTCTAATAATGAATTACCATTCTGCTACCTCGAAAATTGCATACATTTACCAAATACATCACATGAATTAACCAAAGCTCAGGTGGAGGTGGAAAAATAGAAGATATGGCCAAAGAGGGTATGGGTTGAAAGGAAATGAGCTACTTTGCAAAAGACATTGAGAGGGACATTAGGTGAAATTTGTTGTGGAAAAATTTTCAGTACCAACCACTATTGGAACAACCACTATTCTGCTACCAAAGTTGTTTGAAAGAAGATTATTGCGTTTTTTTTGAGTGAATATATAATAAGACAAATCTAGAAGATATTTGTTGTGATATATGAATTCCATTTTCTCTATAGCTAATTTTGTCGGTAAAAAAAGTTCTGTAAAAAAAAAACCAGGTGTCTTGCAAAGGTTAATTGAAATGAAAAAACTTACAGCCTATGACAACTTTTTCCACTTATCACCACCAGCATTTGCAACTTAAATCAATAGTGGAAAGAATCAGAAGTGTTTCAAGAATAAAGCATATAAATGCAAAATCAAAATCAAAATCAAAATCAAGAATAAAGAAACATGTTTCTTCTTGCGAGAGCAAGATGCCAAATACGCCAACACATATTCTCCAATCTTGAACTCATTTCCCTTGTATTCCTTGTAGCAACAACTTTGATCCATGTCCTATGAAGATAAGTTTCATCAACACTAGTAACCACTTCTCCAACAAAATGCTTCGTTGGATTAGAAAGACTCATGTCTCTCAAATTCTCTGTGCTTGCTACTGCTTTACTTTGATCTCCTATTGTTGCTGCTCCACTATCCAATATTGCCTCTAAATACCCATTTATCACTCAATTCCAGCCATCTTCTATAACCCAAATACCCAAAATGAAATGGGATCTTCTCAAAATCCCTTATTTTCCACCAAAATTTAAATAAATAAAAAAACACAACAGATGTAATCATAAATCAACGAAACCACATAGATATCAGTTTACTCACTTGGTATCAGCCTTTCCCTTGGATTTTGATCCCTTCATAGCTACAAACTGCAAAAAAAAAAACAACAAAACACCGATGAGAAATCGATCAGAGACGGTGTGACCATTTCTTCAACAAAATACTTTGATCTGTATTGGGTACTTCTATCTTGATTGGTGTTCCAGTTGTCACTCCTGCACTTGATAACCCAAATGTGAATAAAGTTCTAAAATAAGAACATAAATAACACCCTGAAGAAGATACAAAGAGAAGAGCTGATAAAAGAATTACCTTCCGCAACACCAGATGATATTCGACACGTGTCGGTCTCCTTCCTAGGGGTTGTAATACGACTTTGGCCTGGCCTGCTAAAAGCCAAACGAATGCACTTAAATCAGTTTTTGCATAGATATCTAAAACTAAAATCATTCACAACCATAACAAATTCAAGCAATTAGTACCTATATCATTTTCCATTAATTATCCCCACATACCAATCATATAAGATCAGATAGATTACCTGCATTCTCTAGACTCAAAAACATGTTTTAGAATAGACTGTGTTAAAGAGTCTCAACTAAAAAATACCTCTTCAAGTAAAAATAAACAAAATTAAGATAGAATCTTCATATGACTGAAAAATTGTAAAATGAAAAGGTTGTTTGAAATGGCGATTGTTGTAAAAGAAGACTTTGCTAGGTGATCCAAAAAAAAGCCTCAAATGCAATATAAGAAAAAGAAAGTATCATCGACATATTCAAGGAAAATAGCACACTCTGTTAATATACTACACTGTTAGTATCACAACTTCATTATAGTCTTCTCAAGTAATATCTCATCACAATCTGAATAAACAGTTCCTGTGACGCTGAGGATGGACAGAAGATTATCCAAAAGAGAGGGCAATGGGTTATAGGAGCCACCTAAGTTGGCTGCGGCTGTAAGAGCTCTTTGAGTCTTGTCCAACAAAAAAAGCACCAAGAATGGTGTGAGCAAGAATAGTGCAGTACATTTTATCTAATGTATCTATAAGAATTCCTTGAAACATGTTTGACAAAACACTGAGTAACAAAGCAAAGCATATTACTGTCTACAAACAATACTTCAATAGAACAGAACATGAAGGTTTGGAGATAGTATAACATTCTTCTCGCAATCCATTTTCTCTAGAAAAAAAACTCCGAATTTTCTCAGAAATTACAGTAACAGTAAAGAAATAACAACATAATTAAGGAGAAAAATTTAGGATTGTAATGATAATGCCAAGTACATTGTTTACACATGGTGCAAAAGAAACTATATCAATCCATGTTGGACATGAAAGTTAAGGAAGAGAAAGTACATAACTGCAGCAAAACATTACTTTTAGGTGCAAAAAATAATGAGGAAAAATTTGTAAGGTGCTTCGAAATCTCACACGTTTGTTTGTAGTTATTCAAGGGCTCTTAACATCATATGCTCCATATATATGCAACTCTTCAATCGTCGTTAAGGAAACATATACTGAAAACCCCTGGAAAAAATATGTTTTTAGGAAAAAATAATCTAAAAAGAATAGGACAAACAGAACGAACCAATCGACATAAAACTTAATCACACTCTATCTACTAAAACATATTGGTGCATCATTTCAGAACAAAAGGTTGAAAGCATGATATAATGCATAAAAACAGTATCGAGATGATGGGCAAGCAAGGTTTTGGGTACAAAAAAGTAGCTTTTCGATCAACAACAACAACGAACATGAAATGGAGGCTAGAAGTTCATCATCATTCGGATCTAAAGCAATTTCATGGATGTTGGTTCATGTGAAAGTAAGAATCCTGACCGTGTGACTTAATGAGTTGCATGCCTCCTGTAAAATTGATTATTACGACTGAAACAGGAACAAAATCATCCCACATAAGACAACATGTCGCCTGCATCACACACAACACATCAATGTAAATTTACAAATATAAGTTAGCTGCAATGCAAATGAACATGGTGAAATCTTCTTACAATTATAATGAACATTAAATAAGATCCAGTGAAAAGTCACAACAAATTAATGAAGACAAAGTAAAGATAACCTAGAAATTGGCCGGATAAGTAACAATAATGAAATCAACTGCATGAATATAGTAGTAGAAATTAAATTTACCGTATGTTGGAGAACGAACATCGGAACATGTACCTTGAAAACTCAAGAAACAACTATGAGCACATCACACAGCATCAAAAGTTATATACAGGCAGAACGTTTTATAAGCCAGTCATGAACTGAAAAAGCAAAATGCCCATCCGCTGTCAAAAATTGAATATTTTGTATTAATAACCAAAATAAGTCACAACGTGCAGAGATTTATAACAAAATTGACCATCTCTTCAACAAAATTGAGACTCGTATCAATCAATCAGTTCGTCCAACGATTTACAAATACCTAGTGACACAATACCTGCTACATTGTGATGTTCAGCATCTATGGTTGATAAAGGCAGAGTATCATCAAGATTATAGTAGGATGAATCAACAGCTTCTGTAAATGGACTGTAAAATCCATTGAATCCAGAGCTTAAAGGTTGAAAATCAGAAGAAAATGAGAACCCATCAAAGAAATTAGATCCTTAGCTTACCTATCAGGACGTGTTGGTGTTGCAGTTGCTTTCACCATTTCTCTACTGCTCCATCAAGAGTAATGCTGCCAATTTACATCTCAGCCTCTCCGGTGGCTTCATCTCTTTGAAATAATCCTCGTCTTCATCAATCCCATGTCTTCCTTTCCCAACTGGTTCCAGAATGCTACATTAAGACTCTGAAATCACCAAGCCCACATCCCGATCTGGAATATGAAATCGCGAAACAACAAAAGAAACCTTCTTCATTGTAATCGATTTCTTCGTTGTAAACGATTGCTTCGATTTGGGATATGAAATCAAAAAATAAAGGAGGAGGGTTTGCAGTTGCAGCAGAGCGTGGGGGAGATTGGGGTAGTTATCTAGCAGAAATTGGAAAATCGCGTCGTGTCGATCCGACACTCAAAATCAATCGCCGCGCTTTTCCGGCGTGGAAAATACAGAACGTAGAGATATCTACGTTCGGCGTGAGAAATATAACTAACATTAAACGACGCGGTTGATCTTTCTCACGTTTAAGCGTAGCTTTTCTACGTTCAACGCGAGTTTCCACGCTTAAACGCAGAGATAAACTACGCTAAACGTAGTGAAATCCAAAGGTTATATTTTGAAAATTATATCTACGCCCGAGCGTAGATATATCTACGCTTAAACGTATGTTTTGTTACGTTTAGGCGTAGATTTTCTACGTTGTGATGGTAGATGGGTATTAATGTTGTTGTAAGGTCTTTGTTGAATATACACCACATTAACGAGATTTTTCTCATTCCTTCAAAGGCTTTGAATCTAATATCAATTTTGTGCTCACTTCTTCATCTTTCAAGTCCATTTCTTCATCATTCAAGTGCTAAAATGGGTAAGTTATTGCTATCTTATTTATCTTAATTCAAGTCTTTCAATGTGTGTATGTTATTTATATTTGTAGTAATCATATGTCTAAAACCGAAAGTAGGTTGTTTATGTAATGTTTTAAGTAGGTTGTTTATGTAATGTTCATACTTCTAAATAGTGTATTTAAGTATTTTCTTAGGGTTCAATTACTAGGTTTTAGTGTAATTAATTATATTTATTTAACCGAAATTTGTGTTTTGAGTAGTGATTATGTTATTTATATTGTAGAAATGATATGTATTTATCTGAAATGTGTGTTTTAAGTAGGTTGTTTATGTAATTTTATACATCTAAGAACGATAGTGTTATAATTTTTGATTTGATAATGTAGTGTAATTTATGAAAGTGTAATAAATACATATCATGTTTACCATTTTTTGGAAACAATCCTTTTTAAGTTGATAATGATTTAGTTGATACTGACTTGAATCGTTTTTTTTTTTTGTTTTAAACAGATAATCGCAACACTATGATTGTTGTCTCGTTCAACGGAGAATTTATGTATGATCCTATCTATAACCGGTGGAATTATGTAAATGGATCGATGTTCTCATTATTTGTCCCAAAGAAAATAGGATTGAATGCGTTATTGGATAAAGTGTATTTGAGGCTTGGTATTGATCGGTCTGATTCAAAGCTCAACCTAAAAGCTTTGTTTACTTACGGTAGTGTGGGAAATATACCACTGATGATATCTTAGACGACGAGACCTTAAATGGTTACATCGAGCGCGCCTATGACAGTAAGAATGTAATTTTTGTGTGAATGCGACACCGGTGGAGGCAAACAATGAACCGATAAATGAGGAGGATGATGGCATTGATTTAAATGAGGAGGATGATGGCATTGATTTAAATGAAGATTGCAATACTCCGGATTACGATGATTGGAAATTTCCTTCTCGTATAAGAACTTGCTCTGAGATCCAGATTTTAATCCGTTCGAGCAACAATATGGATGTAGTGGGTATGAAAACAATGTTGCTACACAAAGGCTTGGTGAAGCTTCGACCAACCGTTTCGGTATCAACCAAGTAAGACCAAGTCATAATCTGTCAAATCATCCTTCAAGTAGTCGTAATATTGTCATAAACAAACCAACCACACCAATCGTTTCAAGATCCTCCTAACCAACCTTCAAGTAGTCGTGTTCCACCCATCCAATGACCATATAATATGTTTGGTGGATCAAGAACTAGTTTTTTGGCTTCTCCGCTTGCACCTCATATACAAACCGATCAAACCGACAGAGATGACAACAATAATCGTGGTGCACATGCTAGGGCAAGCAGCGTGCGAGAAGATTATTCATGGAGGATTCCCACATTTGAAGATGATGATTTACCGAGGTGTTTATCCACCGCACGTTACATATGAATGACGTGAACGAATTGTTCATTGGGAAGAAATACGATTCAAAAGAAGATTTTAATTTGAAAATAAAATCGTATGCGTTGCTGAACAATTTTCGAGATGAGATTGGGTAGGTCGGACACAAAGTTGCTTGTATTACAAATGTCTTAACGATACATGCAAATGGCATGTAAGGCTAAACGGGTGAAGGTGAATACAGATGTCACACGTACATTTGAGATCACAACGTTGAATGATGTCCATACTTGTGCCTCTCGAGAACGCGGATAATGACAATCGACAAGCAACACCTATTGTTATTGCGAGTCTGCTAAGTCAGAAAATGGAAGAACTCGGCAATGAGTATAAGCCCAGACAAATTATGGAGGACATGCTCACAACTTACAGTGTACAGTTGACTTATGACCAAGTATACCGAGCTCACGAGATGATGAGAATGATGGTGAGAGGTTCACCGACGGAGTGTTACAACGCGATACCCTCGTACTTGTGGATGGTGCGTAATGCCAATGAAGCGGACCTATATTGACTTTCAACTTGATAATCTGGGAAGGTTCGGACAGCTTGTTTCATGTCTTTTGGGAGCAAGCCGTCGTGGGTTCAAGTATTGTCGACCTATTTTGTGTGTGGACGCAACTCATCTGAAAACCCGTTTCTCCGGACAACTATTTATTGCTGTTGCTGTAGATGCCGGTGACCACCTATTCCCTGTAGCCTTCGGTATTGCTGAAAAAGAATGCAACGATTCATGGGGGTATTTCATGAGACATTTGAGGGTGGCCATTGGAGGTATCCATGATGAAAACTTGAGCTTTATTTACGATGGACACCAGGCTATTAGAAATGCGGTTGGTCGTATTTCCGATGCATATCATGGTGTTTGCTATCATCATTTAAAAGGCAATCGACCAAAAATGGAAAGATCACGGTTTTTGTGAAGATACATTCTATCAAACATCCTATGCATTCTCGGAGGCTGAATTTCTCCGAAAGTTCATACGATTAAGGCACAATGTCTTGGCGATATAAACAACTTGACGAAATAGGTGTTGAACGGTGGGCGCGTGCCAAATTTCTGGAAAAGATACGCCTTAATGACAAGCAATTACGGCGAAAGTTTCAACTGTGCGATTAGAGGAGCTCGTCGTTGGCCTGTTCCTAGCCTCTTGGAATTCATTAGAGCTACACTGCAGAGATGGTATAATGATAGACGACAGAAGGCGCTTGATTGTGCGACTATGTTAGCACCAGAGATCGATGAAATAGTGGCTTCGAATATTACTGCTAGAAGGAAGTTCAGGGTTAAGCCTGTTAACCCCGATGAATTTGAGATTCATGGAAATAACTTGCTTCATGGGGTGGTAAATCTAAGAGAGCGGAAGTGTTATTGTGGTAATTTCAGAAAATGGAAATACCGTGTACGCATGCTATAGCGACCCGCAAAGATCACGCAGAATTAGTCCACCCGAACTCGTTCACCGTATTATAGGTGAATGTTTCAAAGAGATTTACATGGCTAGCATATATCCAATTCCTAACAGAGAGGATTGGGATGTTCCAGAGTCGGTAAGAAACATGAAGTCGGAGTGCCTAATATGAGATATGCGCCCTGATGCCAGTGGAGCACCAAGAAGAGGTAGAATTAATACCACTAGAATCCCTTCTGAATGGGAACGTCCAGGCCATCAGAATGTGTGTAGCAACTGTAAACATCCAGGACATA
Organism: Gentiana macrophylla; assembly: GCA_026214975.1. Lineage (NCBI taxonomy): Eukaryota > Viridiplantae > Streptophyta > Magnoliopsida > Gentianales > Gentianaceae > Gentiana > Gentiana macrophylla. The sequence continues at coordinate 115,051,077 of CM047811.1, forward strand.
ACAGAGCTAGTTGCACGCAATACCGGTAGGATTGTTATTAGAATGGATTGTTATTGATTTTTGTTATGGTGGTATTAGAATGGATTGTTATTGATTGTTATTGAGTTTTGTTATGTAGTATTTTATTAATGGATTGTAGTAATGATTGTATTCGGTTATTAATCGGTATCAAGTTTGTCTTGCATTACACTACCTCTGTAAAACTAACAGTAAATGATCTTCAATATTTAGTAATCACCACATTAAATAAATGATCTTCAATATTTAGTAATCACCACATTAAACACGACGTGATTTTCTATAGGTTGATCAATGACTTCAAAGTCGCATTCATCTCCCCGTGATTTAGGTCATTGTCCGTAATGAAATCATACAACCCGCTTAAACGAACTTTTTCATTTGCCATATAGACAATTCTAGCAGGCCATGATTCCCCTGTGGCAATTCGCAGTTCCACGGACTTGTTTCGCAACATGTCGTTTGTTCTCGCAAATGCCTTTGGAATACTCTACAAATCACAAACAAATTTAAAAAAAATTTCAAAATGGGGAAAATAATATCAAACAAGAAAATAACTAAAAATATATTAAATATCTCACCACATAATAACAACCATGTGAAAATACCCAGTTTGGCAGCGTCGTCTGAAAATGGGGATTTCGGTTACCTGCACCTGCACCTGCATCATCAACTGCATCATCACCTGCATCATCGATCTCAGAAAAAGTCTTCTGACAAGAAGTGTGATCATAAAGAAGAGTGTCGAAAATGAAATCCCCCCTGTGTTCAAACACTATAAACTCCCTCTCATTCAAGTAATGAGCCGCCACATACTCCTCCCAACCTTCCCCAAAGAAACGAAGATTTCCATTGTCTGTGGCTCCAACTCTCACTTCCCATGTCCCTAATCGGCTTTTGAGAACGGCCCTATCTAGGTTCCTCAGCCATGTCGTTCAACCTATTAACGTATCTTTGGAGGTAGTATCTATGAAAAAGAAACATTTCACGCTTGTTTGATCATAATAAAAGTAAATAAAAGTAAATAAATTAATAATGACATACCAAACTTGTTGCGAAACCGCCATCAAGAACTTTAAAGAAACGATCATTATCCATTTCAAAGAGTTTGAAGGTGAAGAAGTGTAAACTGAAAGGTGAAGAAGTGCTTCTCTTTACACTACTTAAAAGAGTTTGAAGAAATCATTTAAAGGGCTCGTAATTGTTCAACAACAATAATTGCATGTACCACAATAGTACTTGCATTCCCTACGTTTGAACGTAGAGAATGTTGCATTACCTACGTTTGAACGTAGATAATGTTGCTTTGCTACGTTTGGACGTAGGGAATGTTGCATTCCCTACGTTTGAACGTAGTAAAGCAACATTATCTACGTTTGAACGCAGGATTGTTGTATTCCTACGTTTGAACGTATAGAATGTTGCATTATCTACGCTCAAACGTAGGAATGTTGCATGACCATACATTTATATTTAAGAACGATCATTATCCATTTTAAGTTGAGTTGTTTTTTAAACAAATTGAATACTCATCAAAACAACATCACCAAAAATATAAATGGCTACCAACATACAACAAAATACCAAAAATATAACATACACCAAAAATTTCCAAAATTAACATACACCAAAAATTCCAAAATTAACATACACCAAAACAATGTTTCTACAAATTAGTTTACAACTGTACTATTTGATTAAAAAGTTGGACAGAAACTTTTTTCCGGAACAACGGCATGTTCTTATGATGGAGGAGAAAAATCTTCCTTGTGCAACAAATGCTCAATGAATTTTGCCGTGTATAACCCACAATCACCCCTGTATAAAATGGATAGTGTCAGAATAGTGTAGATTGTATAATGTGATAAATAGTTAGAAGTTTATAACACTTACGGAATTGGCATTTGTGGTACGCCTTCTACTATTTTCACTTCCAAAGGAGGCTTCGCGGATCAACCATTTTGGGAGTTGACATAATCGTGCATCGGTCTCGAACACTTTCTAAACGAAACTCCCAACCTATTGATCGGCTTCTACATCAGGCTTGTACTTTTACTCCGACTGGACAATCAAACAACATAACCTTCCATCGGGGAATAGACACTTGCACGGCTGCCCGGTGAGATGTAGTAATGGCCCAGGAGTGTATATCACGGTGTTTTCATCCCACCACGGAAGATCGAGTCACAAACACTGGAATTTCAAGATTTGTGAGTGCATCAACCGATCCGCAATAATAAGCAAAATCTGAGTACGCAATGGTTGAATGTGGTGTGAAGCATCTTTGGATATGATTCCATTTGGCGTTCTACCAAGTCCATATACGCATCCACACGTCAGACGTATTCAAAATTGAAGTTAGAGATAATTAAATAAGAAATATGCAAGTGAAGTCAAAAGAATATACCGTAGCCTCCAACTCCATAAGTGGATCATGGAGACGCGTGTCCACCAAGCCTTGGGAAGCGGTAGAGTCGGCGAAAACGGTGACATCCCGACGGGAATTTCAATTGGGGCGGTTTTTCTTGATTGAACCATTTGATGAACTTGTTTTCAAACTCGTCCGAAAAATTTTTCGCGGTGTCCACCTCACAACGGTATCTCCGGAAAATCGACTATGTGCGACCCATCGGTTAAATAACGTGGGACGGGTCACGATCGACGTGTCCTCAATCTTCTATCGAAGCATCGTCGGCTTTTCGTTTACCCAATTGTTTCTCACTTGGACCCAAACTACACAAAATTCAATAAATGATCAACTTATATACTTTTTCACATTATAATTTAAATAACTTACTATAGTTTTGAATTTTAAATTCAAATTACTTACTATATCAAGCGTAGACGATGCCTGGTCGGGTGGTCGAAGGTGAGCTCTCTGTCGTAGCCTCGTGAGAAGCAGAGGTGTAGCCTCGTGAGGAGTAGGAGAGGTGTAGCCTCGTGAGGAGTAGGAGAGGCCGTAGCATCGCCGCCTCTCTGCATCCATATAAGGATCGCCCACCAATAAATCGTCTACTTAAATCCTCCCCATGCACTCCTCTTCAACGGGCTCGGAAACTCCAAAGAAGAATCTTATCAAACCCGAACGTCAACGTCTGGTCGTCGAGAGCTTTGGTCATCATGCCGACCATGTGTAGCCCGGTAGGTATCATGTGGAGGAGATGGAGGAGGTGGAGGAGGTGGAGGAGATGGTTGTTGCGAGGGGTAGTCGAAAAATATGAGTCTTAGTTAGTATCATAATACATATAACTAAATTTTGACAATGATATAATTTTTACCCGTGGAGAAGATGGAGGAGGTGGATGAGATGGATGCCGATGAGGGGTAGTCACGAAAAAAATGTGGCCCAGTTTAGTATCATAATACAAACAAATAAATTTATCGCTATAAAAATTTGACAATGATATAATTTTTTACCTGATCTCTGGATAACAACGTTTGCATCATCCCCTTGAGTTCAAGAAGTATCGCCCCATGCTCATTCTGACGCTGAGCCACCTGGCGAATTTCCTCCCGAAGCTCATTCAACCCACTATCAATCCTTCTCCTCACAGCTCTATAAAGGCCAGCAGCTTCATCCTCTTCATCAGATTGGTCATCTTCCGCCTCTAGCATCTGAACGTAGGAAGTGTGCGGCACACGCCGTGAAGTGGTGGCATGTGAATGAGAGGGATCAGAAGTAGGAGGTCGTGAAGTAGGGGGTGACTGTTGTGTAGCATGGGTCGATCGCCGTGTAGCAGTCGTGGCTCGCCGTGTAGTGGATGCATGTCAGGTGTGGACGTGCAATAAGTGCGAGGCGATTGATCACACGTATGCTCGTTAATCTCGGCATCGAATGCCCCTACCTAGCATCAAGTGCCTATCAACATCCCTTGCAGTCAGATACCCTATCACACGACTCTGCGAACAATGTATATTTCATTACAATTAAGAATAACAAAATGTTTACCAAATCCGGATATAATTAAAAGACAATAACAATGTTTATTAAGCTTATTACCTTATTTGCCTTCGCCGATAATCCTTTCCATCTGCGGAGGGGTAGTTTTGCAACTCCATCTCATCATCCGAGGAGCTGATCGGGAGCTATGAGGGTGGCGAATAAATCGGAACAAAGAATGTCGGGAGGGTCTCGTAAGCCCAAAGCGTAACGCATGGTATAACCCCCTGTACGGTCACCCTGCCCTCTGAACTTTCCTTGTATGTGTTCATCAAATGACATATCTTTCTAAAAGTCTGGTCCCACAAATAAGTGCCCCATGGATAGTCGTTTATGCTTTCTACATTCTCCACCAAATAAAAAGCGAGCGGGTACCCCTCTGGTCTCATCGTGACCCATCATTATCCCGTTAATTAGGTAGACTAAACCTACACGTTGGAGAACTTCAGGATGCTCCCGCTCATCCAATAACCACTTCTCAATATCCGGTATGGTTATCGGTTTATTGTTAGGAAAATGAATGTGGCCGTATGTCCCTCTTCAAAACACCTTGAATAAGGTTGGGGATCTTACAGGAGATCACCAAACGGTAAACCGTGATCATGCTAAACTCCTCCTACCGAACTTTGCAAATCATACTACCGAATCTAAAGCGCAACTCATGAGGCATATTCGGATATATGGCACTGAAACATACATATTAGCAGACTTTAATGAAAGCGCCGATTTGCTCGTACATTTTAATAAATTCTTTAAAAACCCCAGATTTCAACGTGTCTTCAAATCCGATCCTTCTCATGTGGATCTCGAGAAGTTGCTTGAGCTTGGTCTTTTCCCCTCTAAAGGTCCAAGTCAAATTTTCTCTTACCTTGTATACATCAGTACCATGAGAGGCCAACCAATCATCAACATGAACATATACATTGTAAATAGGACATGTATTTATTTACTCCATATATATATATATATGTGTGTGTGTGTGTGTGTGTGTGTGTGTATATATAAGTATATATATATACACATATAGATATATGTGTATATATATGTATTTATTTACTCCAATATGTATATATGTAGATATATATCTATGTATGTGTGTATATATATGTATATATATATATACACATATAGATATACAATATATATATGTGTGTGTGTGTCTGTGTGTGTGTGTGTCTGTGTGTGTGTGTGTATAAGTATAGACACATATATAGACACATATGTATACATATATATACACATATATATATATATATATATATATATATATATATATATATATATACATATATATACACGCGAAATGTCTTATCATCTCTTTTTGTTTTTTGGAACATCGTTGTTTTGTGTTGTGTTCTGTTGTTTGTAACGTTAGGGGGGTAAGAGAAGAAGATAATATGGTTTTTACCACGTCATAGAATACTTGATGATGACGAGGGAGAACAAAGGCCGTACGGAGCCGGCGGAACAGACCTTATATTTTCAATCTAAAGGTTGCCTCACTTCCGGCTGAGGATTACCAGTCTTTGGGAAGAAAAGATGCTCTGTTGAGCGCAGACTCTAATGAAATTTTCTACGAGCTACCTACCAGAGCCCCAATATAAAGCCTGGAGCTTAGGCATGACACGTGGATCGGAAGGAATCGAAAACACCCTAGTGGAAAGCATGCAATTCTAAGAACCTCATCAGCCGAGGCGTACCATGGAATTGATCCGAGATATTGATTTTTGGATTTTCAAACAACAATAGTTTGTCGTTTGGTTCAATTTTTTAATTAACATACATGTTAGCCATAATTTCAAGGGCATTTTTATTGTTCCCCATGTTAGCCATACTTTCAAGGGCATAATTAGGTCATTAGCAATACTACTATCGTGCTACCTTACAATGAAAGCAAACATAAATCACAATCATACAACATATACATTATCAATCCCAATGTAACACCATACACATGCTTCCATTTCCCATTTTTCTATCAAATTCAATATCATAAATTACACTACATTATCAAATCAAAAATTATAACACTATCATACATATTCTCACATATTAATAATTTTACATTAATTTACTTCTAAAACCTATCATACATATCATTACTGATTCATTTCAATAGAATTAGCCCCATTAATTCGAATCAAATAACAATATGAAAAACATATACATTAAATTCAATATAAAGTAGAAATCTGCGACTTTCTACGTCCAAACGTAGTGTTTCTACGCCAAAACGTAGACAAATCACGTTCGAGACGTAGAGAGATCTGCGGTCTCTACGCCCAAACGTAAAAACGCTGCGCTACGTTCGAGGCGTAGAGACCGCAGATCTCTCTACGTCTGAAGATAATCCGACGTTCGCACGTAGAGACACGCATTTTCTACGCCCAAACGTATAATACTTCCTTCATACGCCCAAACGTATTAACCTTCATACAAAAAACCCATCTTAAACCCAGAAAACGACAAATCAAACAATCAAAATCAATATAATGATTATCTAGGACCACCACAAACCACTCTACAATAAATATTCGGAAATAACAAGCACATGCTAAAGTGAAATTAATATGATATACTATAAAAGAATATTAGGGAAAATACATACCCTTTCGCTTTCAACCGCCATTGCACTTGAGAGATTGTGAAATTGTGAAATTGTGAAATCAGAATTTCTTGCCAAAATCGCCAAAAATCGCCACTCACAATTTGAAATATGATAGGAAGAAAGAAGATTAAGGATTATGCGAGATTATGAAGGACAAGTATGTGAACCGTTTAAACATATTGTCACCTACGTTTAAACGTAGATATATCTACGTTTAAACGTAGATATATCTACGTTCAGACGTAGATAATTTTCAAAATATAACCTTTGGATTTCCCTACGTTTAAACGTAGTTTATCTACGTTTAAACGTGGAAACTCTGCGTTCAAACGTAGAAAAACTACGTTTAAACGTAGGGAAAGATCAACTGCATCGTTTAATGTTAGTTATATTTCTCTACGTCTGAACGTAGATATCTCTACGTCTGAACGTAGATATCTCTACGCTTACCATATTTTCCATGTCGAAAAGCGCACAACCGCGATTTTTGAGTGTCGCGCCCGACACGACACGACCGATTTTCCATTTACGGTTATCTAGCAAATGAAAAGGATGGGGAACGTGGAGTCGATGCTGTGGCGTTTTTTTTTCTTCCCCTTTTCTATTTAGAATATTCGCCGGGTCATGGAGCGGGTAATTGACCAAAACGGGTCAATTGGCCGTTAATCGATTGAAAATATAATATAAGATATAGCACAAATCGTGCAAGCTTTGATAATAATCCGTTTTCTACCACCGTATTAAAGTAACTCCCATTAATTAAAAAAAAATCATAGAATAAATGCAGAAAAGAAGAAAAGTAACTAATATACCCGGGAGAGAGTGCAATTCGAAACAGTAAGTTTGAAATCATTACGAAGCAAGTTAATTGCCATAGCTTTCCCTATTATTCCCATACCCAGAAGACCGATTCCCTCCATTTCTTTGTTCTTCTTCTCTGTAGCATACACAAAGCTCAGTCCTACGGTGATTATTCAAACACTTATTTTGTGGTAATAATCGATTGAAAGTCGTACAGGGGAAGCTTACCGTCTAGTACATATTTGTATCTCAAACAAATACAGACACGCAAGAAACTGTAATGCAACCACAACAAGAGTGCTTCAAAATGTAATGAAAACTAAAATATAAACAAAGATACAATCACTTTTAGAAGGATTTTTGGGGAAAACACAAACAGTATGCACCCCTGAGGCTGCAGTATAAGTTCTACCAACCACGTCTTGAACATCATCATTAACAACCCTAACATCACCTCCTTCACCTTCAGCAGAGTCTACTTCACCTACAACAACTATTAGTCAAAAAATAAAGCTCGATTAGCAAAAATATAATCGCTAGCAAAAGATCTAAACACCAGAACTAATGTAACCCAAGAATAAAAACAACAGAGTAGCATACACCATGAACACTGCAAAACCAAAGACATCAAATACAAACTTATCTGTATGGAGAAGAAAACCATTAATAAATAGTCCATAAAAACAATCAAGCAACTAATACCTGCATCTTCAAAAGGAAAAAAATCCAATAACCAACACAGAAAGGTACAAATTTGACCCTCTCAGATCTACATTACAGCTCCAAAACATTGAGTGCAGTCATTGAAAATAAAGTCTTTATTGAATCAAAGGTATGCTGAAGTGAAGAATCATGCGCTCTAAGAACATATGGCTCGTTAAGTGATCCATATGTGTTTAAATCTGTACAAAGAACTGTTACTCCCCAACAAGAACAGGGGAAGTTGGGAGAAAACAAACACATGTGTATGTATATATATGCATGTGTATATGTTTACCTCCATAAGAAAAACATACAACAAACAGCAGCAACATTCAATGTTGTAATTTGAGGGTGTGAAGATTGATCACCAATGTTTTGAATTCCTGCAAATGAAATGATTTGGATCCTCGCAGTTCCACGAATGAATCGTTGTCCTTCTTAAATTATTTGACCCTATACTTTGTCCCGGGTATCACGAATATTTAAGTGAGATATAAACTGAGAGACAACCTTTAAACTTTGGACAAAAGATTAAAGAGCACTTTGAAGTTTTGAATTATATAGAATGAATCACAAGGATGCTTACAATTGTTATATATTTATTTAACAATGTAAACTTGCTTATATATAGCACTTGGTTCTGAAAAAGAGCAAAGACACACGTTCCTTACATGATATACACCAAAGGAAAAGGTACCATTTGGTTGTACCCACTTAAAACTGCCAAAAGACACCAGAAAACAGTTTTTCGGTGCCCATCCGTACGGATGCAATGTTCATCCGGACGGACAAATCAGCCAATCCGTACGGATGCATTTGTCATCCGTACGGATATATCACAGTATCAACATGATACAATTTCAGCCTTTCATCCGTACGGATAGAATTTTATCCGTACGGATAACTCTCATTCAGAAAATTTTACATCCGTACACTCGTAAACACTTATATAAGCGTGCACTCCGCACCTCCATACTTATATTATAGCTTTACGAGCATAACCACCCTTGTACTAAACCCCGATAACCTCAATGGCTTGTGATTATACTTAAATAACCAACATTCCTCCCCCATTTAAGTGTAATCCTTGGTTTAGTATAAACCAACTCATGCTTCAATGAAAATATCGCGAAGATTGAATTTCCACCTAGTATTATTACACGCAAATATTCGAGTATTGGGGTGTGACTAAGCATTGAACCCCTTTACACATTTTGAATACATGTACATAACAATACACATGAACTGAGACTACTTCAAAGTATTATTCTTGACACCATTTTATTGAAATCCGGCCTTGTGTCCATATCCATTCTTGAGCATATAGAAAGTCAACCCAACTTTCCTTGAAGCGGCCATACCTCATACTCATATAGGTGAATCTTTAATTTACCGTGCACCTGCATTAGCACTCTCAAAAGACCCATTAAGAAGATAAACTTCAACCTAACCTCACAGGTTTATTGCACATACCTTCGGGATTAATACATGTGCTCAAGTTTCCAATAACAGGCTTACCACATTGAATTTAGCCTAAGGCATTGTACCAAAGGGAAATTGGGCGTCCCATTATCAGAAAACTTATACAGGTTGTAGACCCATCCCGACAACCGACTTTGTAATAAGTCCTTAGCCAATCCTTTCGTCAAATGATCAGCTAAATTCCTTTGAGATCTCACATACACAACCGATATCACCCCGTGAGAGATCAACTCACGTACCGCGCTATGTCTAACGCCTAAGTGTCGCGACTTTCCATTATACACTTGACTATACGCTTTAGACAGTGTAGATGAACTATCACAATGGATAGATATTGGTGATATTGGTTTAGGCCATAGAGGAATTTCATGAATCAAATTCCTAAGCCATTCTGCCTCTTTACCGGCTGCTGCCAAGGTAATAAACTCCGACTCCATAGTCGAGCTAGATATACATGTCTGTTTCTTAGAAGCCCAAGAAATGGCACCTCCACCTAAAACAAACACCCATCCACTAGTAGAAGAATGATCTTCTACATTAGATATCCAACTAGCATCCGAATATCCTTCAATCACCGAAGGATATGCAACATAAGTCAAACCAAAGTCTTTGGTAGACTTAAGATATCTCAATACGCTGAACAACCGCTCTCCAATGATGAGTTACAGGTTACTAGTATATCTACTTAGTTTCCCATTGTATAGGCAATATCCGGTCGTGTACTAGTCATTGCATACATCAAACAACCAATGACTCGTGAATATTCAAGTTGATTCACTGTTTCACCTTTATTAGGTCCAAGTTTCTCATGAGGCTCCATGGGAGAATTTGCCAGAATACAATTTTCTCAATTAAACTTTTTCAACACTTTCTCAATATAATGAGACTGTGTTAGTAAAAATCCTCCCTGATTTCTCTTAATTTTAATACCAAGAATAACATCTGCCTCCCCCATGTCTTTAGAGAAATTAAGAACTAGACCAACCTTGATTCCCTGTGATTCGACTCCGGTTGTAACTACTATACTACGATCCCTGCACTTGGGGTAAACCGGATTATTTTATTACTTGTTTGTTTTCCATTAGATAAAATCCGAGACACCTTCCACCAAATAAGTGACAAAATCCGGTGGAAATGATTTTGCTATTCTAGCCCTCTTACTTCTTCGAAGTTCAGAAGGCTCAGCTTGAGAATCATTATTCTCCACATTCTCCACTCCAACTAGCGTAGGAGCAATAGCCTTTGGTCTAGGAATAGATGTAAATCTATTCTCATCAAAGATAGCATCTCGTGATTCTATAACCGAATGTGCAGCCACGGAATCACTAGGTTCTATAACATAAAACCTATAAGCCTTTGAATGACTTGCATAACTAATGAAAATGCAATCGATGCCTCTTTCTCCTAAAGTTTTAATTTTAGGATCGGAAGTCTAACAAGCGCCTCATGACCCCAAACTTTTAAGTAATTCAAGTTTGGTTTCTTTTTGAACCAAAGTTCATACGGGTAGTGAGAATTCCTTTTATTTGGAATTCTGTTTAGTAGATAACAAGGCCGTTAACATGGCCTCACCCCAAAATCCATTACTCAATCCCGAGTAGGACAACATGGAATTTACCATCTCTTTTGAGTACGGTTCTTCCTCTCCGCAATGCCATTTTGTTGTGGCGTATACGGTGCAAGAACCTCGTGTATAATACCACACGACCAGTAGGTTGGATCATAGTATTCTCCACTCTATCGGCAGTAAAACGTTTAATACTAGAATTCAATTGCAATTCTACTTCACTTTTATAAATTTTGAATTTATCAAGTGCCTCGTCTTTAGTGTTAAGTAAATACACATAACAAAACCGAGTACTATCATCAATAAACGTAATCACATACTTCTTATTTCCCAAAGATGGTGATGCATTAAAATCACATAAATCACTATGGATAAGTTCTAAAATTGTAGACGATCTTTCAACACCACGAAATGGTTGTCTTACAATTTTAGTAAGCATACAAGTAGTACATTTATCCATATTGATATCAAACGGGGGAATTAAATCATTCTTAGACATAACATGCATACGTTTATAATGCACGTGTCCTAACCGAGCATGCCATAACTTTGAGATATTAACATCAGAAATATGCATAACTTGATTTACTTTATCATTAATAACATTAAGCATAAACATATTATTACACAAATAACCAAATCCTACAAATATACCATGTTTAGATAGAATATACCTATCGGACTCATATACTTGTTTATAGCCCGATTTACATAATAATGCACCGGATACAAGGTTCTTCCGAATGCATGGAACAAATAAAACATTAAATAGTTTTACAAACTTTCCAGAACTGAAATTTAAAACAACGGTTCCAAGACCACATATTACAGCTTTCGACTCGTTTTCCATTTTCAAAATGGATCCATCATTCACCGGTTCAAAATCTTCAAACCAGCGTTGATCCTTGCATACATGCCTTGTTGCTCCCGAGTCGATCCACCACGAAACATCATCATCCTGCATATAAAATGCTTCAGAAATAAATGGCACATAATTCACAACCGAATTAATACCACAATTAACATTCTGACCTTGATGCTTGGGTGGTCCTTGGTCTTTCGACCCCTGTTCTGGACCCTTGCCTTTTCCATTTTTACGCACTCGGCAATCAGCCTTGTAGTGCCCTGTTTTTCCACAAATCCAACAAGCACCATTTGGCCTTTTTCCGGATTCTTTGTCGCCAGCCTTGAATGGTTTCTTTTTCTTACCATTCCATTTACCTTTGTTTGATTTGGAACTCTCCCCAGCCTCCATTACATGAATGGATGTGGATTCATCAATTTATTTTCCCTTGGATTTAACACCCTCCTGCGCCCTGAGGGATTCCTCAATACGCAGATGGCTACCAAGTTCAACCAATGAGAGTTCTTCCTTTTTGTGCTTTAACATGTGCTTAAAATCTTTCCATGATGGTGGTAGTTTATCAATGATACTAGAAACAGAAATGGATTCATCCATTTCCATTTTGTGTTGTGCAAATTGGCCTAATATGCGTTGAAGTTCATTGAATTGTTCAATTACAGACCGTGTATCTACCATCATGTACTTCATGAAATTACCAACTAGAAACTTTTTAGCAGATGCATCTTCATTTAAGTATTTAGTTTCTAGTGCATCCCATAATTCTTTTGCAGACGCAAAGTTTTGATAAATATCAAACAACGAATCAGACATACCATTTACAATGTGACCACGACAGATGTAGTCATCATTTTCCCATTTGTTTCGCCTTCGCAATTCCTCCAACGGTGCATCATCATCAACCACGGTATCTCGGTGCTAAGAACATATACCACTTTCAAAGTTGTGAGAAGGAAATGCATCTTCCTTTGCCACCTCCGAAATCAACGCCTTCAAACTTGTCTAGTTTCCCGAAATTCATTATCAAATCCTTTGCATTCACCATTGTGATCAAACAATAATTTAAGAAGAGTGTTGTAATTTGAGGGTGTGAAGATTGATCACCAATGTCTTGAATTCCTGCAAATGAAATGATTTAATTGGATCCTCGCAGTTTCACGAATGAATCGTTGTCCTTCTTAAATTATTCGACCCTATACTTTGTCCCAGGTATCACGAATATTTAAGTGAGATATAAACTGAGAGACAACCTTTAAACTTTGGACAAAAGATTAAAGAGCACTTTGAAGTTTTGAATTATATAGAATGAATCACAAGGATGCTTACAATTGTTATATATTTATTTAACAATGTAAACTTGCTTATATATAGCACTTGGTTCTGAAAAAGAGCAAAGACACACTTTCCTTAAATGATATACACCAAAGGAAAAGGTACCATTTGGTTGTACCCACTTAAAACTGCCAAAAGACACCAAAAAACAGTTTTTCGGTGCCCATCCGTATGGATGCAGTGTTCATCCGGACGGACAAATCAGCCCATCCGTACGGATACATTTGTCATCCGTACGGATATATCACAGTATCAACATGATACAATTTCAGCCTTTCATCCATACGGATAGAATTTTATCCGTACGGATAACTCTCATTCAGAAAATTTTACATCCGTACACTCGTAAACACTTATATAAGCGTGCACTCCGCACCTCCATACTTATATTATAGCTTTACGAGCATAACCACCCTTGTACTAAACCCCGATAACCTCAATGGCTTGTGATTATACTTAAATCACCAACATTCAATATTGTAGAAACATTTAATGCAAGACAAGCAGCTACCTTCAATTATCACTTCAAGAGAAAAAACAAATGCATACACAACACTAAACCTGCAAAGGAGTAAGAGAAAAGCAAACTTTGTACTGAGTGATAGAAGTGGAGTAATGGCACCGTCCCAATATAATAAGGCAACAAAGAGAGAAGAAAGAATTGCTAATTAACTAGAGATGAATGAGATACTCGGTTTTTAAGCCTTGAAATCCGATAAAACAGGCTTTGAGACACAAGAACCAACAGTTAATGTGACGCCCCGTCCCGGATACCGAGTCCTTATCCGGAAAGAACGTCCGGCATGCATATATTAACTTTTTAAATCATCAAAAGTAATATATACATAAGCCTCGTAACAATTAATCAGTGTAAAAGCGAAATTAACTAAAACTAAAGATAACTCGGAAAAGAATGTCAAACGACAAACAACGGATCACCAAGTCCCAAAATCTAAGACTAAGAAAACTGCCCGACAAACAACGAAATAAATGCTGTTTAATTTATTACATCCCAAATGAAACCGAAAAGATACTAAAGTCCACCTCTCAAAACCGTATAATAAAATGCATAAATAAAAGTGTCAACATCAACATATCATCTCGAGCTCAAACATCGGCTCCATCAACTCCATCATCGCATCTATACTCATCATCGCTCGATAACCACCTTCTCGAGGTGGGGACAATAAAGAAGAGGGGTAAGTACATACGTACTTAGTAAGGGGTAGAAGAAACAGTTACACATATTGATCTACACACCTACCACATATGTTGAATTAAAATACACTCCTCTCTGCTAGGTCTGCGAATCATAAATGTGTCTCACCAAGAATTACAACGTTTTAGCTTTTAGACTCATCACATATGTTTATTACGTAGTTAATCTAACCACCTAAGTGCATTCCACTTAAAAAGGCTTCTTAAGGACATCTAGTCCTAGACAATCTAGATTAACTACCTAGCACGTTGTAAAAGGCTTCAATGGCTACTAAACCAATGACCCCGCAAGGTCTAATTAAACAACCGCCTTCTGGGCTACCAACTTCTCCCCGCAGAGGGTCTCAGTTGTGGTGATTGATGCTAAGGTACCTGAAGTCGGAAGTTAGACTTTGCAATTTAACATATAATGTTCCACATGAACATACAAGCCACATCGTATCGTGTAATACACATTATAATACAAAATTCATATAATACGCTTTTACCGTAATAAACCACACTTTTACTATAACCGTCAACATGTATAGTATTTTATTGTGAATATATATAAAGAAAATAGGGGGAATGAGGGAGAAGGACAAAAATATTTCATCAATTGAGTAGAAGGACAGTTTTTTGAAACTTTTGCATAAAGGACAAAACTATTTATTCACTGTCGAATTCACTTGTGTTCGAAATTCACTGTTTAAATTCATTGCCGAAATTCACTCTCGAAATTCACTAATTTTTAAAATTCATTGTAGAGTTCACCGATTTTCGGGATTCATCATCAAAATTCACCATCGAAATTCAGATGATTTGGGATTCATTTGAGGAGATTCACCGATTTTTGGGATTCATTGTTTGTCCTTCCATTATAAAATTATGCGATTGTCCTTCTTCCTATAAAAATATGTGAAATTTGTCCCATTCTTAAAAATATTCCAGATTATTATCATTATCCCTAATTTTCCAAAGAAAATATAGTCACTCACTTGACACAATTATTCTTGCTTTATACTTAACTAAAATATATCACTTAGACAAATTAGTACCATTATGTGGGGAGCTTTGCACGATCTACCACTAATTTGGGGCTATTTGTGCGACTCTGGCTGTGTTGTCGATCTACCACTCCCATTTTCGCGTTTTAGGTGTTTTGGAACCAAACTAAACCCTAATGGGAAGGAACCCAATAGGGAAGGGTGTGACTGCTTAAGATCGTGCACAAAGGTGGAAAAAGCGGAGAAAATCGCGAATCAAAATCAGTTTTTTTTTTACTTGGGTGGTATTCACAAATACCACCTGGAAGCAGTGGTAAACTGCTAAAAATCCCCATTATGTGCGCATAACATATATCCTCTTCTTTCCTGGAAATAGCAAACATATATAATTTCTCTGTTTTTTTATACTCTTTTTATTTCCTATTCGAAAATTGGTACAGCAAGTGGGTATAAGTCTCAACCCATTACTAACTAGAAAAACATATAAATTAAAACTGTGTCAAACAAAACAGAAGAAAATAATAATAATAATAATAATAATAATAATTATTATTATTATTATTATTATTATTATTATTATTATTATTATTATAGTATTAATAATAAAATAATAGAATACAACTAATGAAATTTCTCCACATTTACTAAGCCTGCTAGCCGAATTGGTTCTACGGGAATAGGATGGCTGCGGCTCCGTCCCGACGCGCATATATTCAATATTAAGTGCGGTACACATTAAACTAATTAAAAGCACAATTCAACTTAAATTTTCCGATAAGAACACCCCCTTACCTAAATTGCGATTAAAACGACTTCCAAAGGCAAATTGAAAGCAAAAGCCTTGAATCCTTCGATTTCACAACCTCTACGAAAAAAACTACGATCCAAAAATGACATACCACAATTAAAACAACCCTTAACATAATTAAAGCTCAAACTTTTATCAATAACGATCAAGATTAATATTTTAGGGCTAAAACGAAAACTTGTTGTTTTGCAAACGGTTAGTATGGAAACGATCGTCTTCTCGCGGTGATGTTTTTTTTCTATCTTCTTTGCTTTTGACAACCGATAATTCGATTATCCGCACGGTTGAAGTTTCTGTTCTTCCTTCTCCCTGCTCAAAGTCGTCATCCCCTTTTATTCAATTCCCAGAAAATTTAACGTGAAAGAAATAATGGGGTTTATTATGGGATATTTTCCTTAAATACCTTTTAATAAATCGCAATTAATAATTAACCCTTTTTACTTAAATAATTAGGATAAATAGTGATTAGGTTATAACCAAATAACCAATTACCATTTTACCTTAATGAAAACTCGGGGTGTTACAATTAATTAGCTGAAATACTCCACCCCTGACATCAGCCGCCATCTATCACCAGGCAAACCTCAAAATCCAGCAGAAATTGTATTTCACTGCAATAATCGTAAGACAAACCACATATGTTGTCTATCGAACAAACGGGTAATAGAAATACCAATATGCAGCTGTCAATTTCCCTCAGACCTAAGAATCCTAGAAAATTAACCCCCGTTGAAGACTTTTTGGGGAAGAAGGGGAGGGGGAGACGTAATTGCCGCACAAAGAAATATGGAATATTGGTTTACTTCACCAAGAAAAAAATAAAAAAAAAAAAAAAAAAAAAAAACTGACATGTCAAACACATAGCTAGCCACGTGTCAGCTAGGAGAACACCAACAATTGAAGAAAGAGGCGACGTGGAGGAGCATGGAGGCTTTTGGGTCTCTTTACATAAAATATAGAAGATTATTCAAAAGTTGTAAAACCCCGAACTTTAATTTAAGGGCATTATTGTCTTTTCGATAATAAGTAAATTCTTTTGGGATTAGTAAGTCATCGATAACGACGTGTTTGACCGGGAATTTAGATAGATATTTTTTTACGAGATTTTCGGTGATCCGTTAATAAAGGATATTAATTAAAGATATATATTTACTAGTAGGAAACCCGTGCAATGCACGGAGAACGTTATATTTGAAAAGTCGATATGTGTAGGTAGAAAAGTCGATCTGTGTATACTTATATATTTCCCATGTATATTTCTCATGTATGTATGCCTACCAATATAACACAATACAATGCTTAGATGACCATATTCTCTGCCAAGTGTTGGCGAACACAACACAGAATAACAGAAAACCCTACTCCTCAGGAAAAAAAGTGCAAAACAGAAAACACTTTAAAAAAAATTTGAAATTATAAGACACTACCAAAGTGCCGAAATTCACCTAACATGCACAAAATTGCTTAAAGGACCGGCCGTATAGCTACGATGACCAGTTGACCACACATTCAATACCTATGACATATGATTTTTTTTCTTTCAAATTCAGTCACAAAAGAAGCTTCATGAGATAAAATACAACAGTTGAGCGATGTTCTGACATACCCCAACATATGGCATATGCCGGTATTTTTTCCCTCAAAGTCCATAAAGATTGAGACACCTTTATTTTAACCAAAACCTCCCTAATAGGTATGAAGACATATTAGGCAAACAACAGATCAATCTTCCCCGACTTTTCCACAAAGGAGCAGTCATGACAATCTTTTGTGCTGCTTCAACTCTGCATGAAATCCAAACAAACTTCAATTTTTTTATGCATAGTTTAGACGTTCCGGTGTAATTATCTGAAAATGGCAATGTTACATAGTTGAAAGAGAAAATGACATCCATGTTGAGCTCCATGCCTAGAAAGCGCGTCTCCTGAATAATTAATTCTGAAAATAGTAAGGATAGATATATTGAAAAGTGTCATTGTAAAACGACGATAGACAATAAAAATTTCAAAATATACCATACATGCGTGAAGAATGAAAATAACTACTATTACAACACATTACAAAACCATATAGTCAAAAAAATAAAGTCTGACAAAAGAAACATTCAATGACCAAATCACCTAATTGAGCAGCAAAAAAAAGACATGAAATTACTCTAACCACCTCATTATCATGTATATGGAATCCTCAATATCATATTCATCATTATCGGACAACTAAGATCAGAAAAAGACAACCTTTCCCCACCCTACAACCAAGAGAATTACTTTTTTATCCCTCAATGCACATGATCAATTCTTGGGGTACTATACATAATAAAAAAATGCTCTAAATTGAAGCTTCATGATCACCACCATTCCATCCCTTTTTTGACAACAAACCATGTTCACTCATACTCCCTTTTAACCTGTAAAATGCCTTCTTATTTCGAAGGGTCCTTAAAGGACCTGATCTATTTCCATGGCTGACAGGTAAACCAACTTCTCCAACCAAACTTGAAACGCACTAAACACTTTAATTCAGTAAACAATGACCGAAATCAAAAACACTTTCAATGAAAGAAACATCAGGTAAGAGTAAATCAGAATGAGTTTCAACTCACCGTCTTGATCATATTGCATAAACCATTAGAATTCCACATTCGAAACCCCAGGAAAAAAATGACCTGCAATAACGTATACCAAAAGAATATATTAGACAACAGATGTCGAGGAAAGCTTTTTTGAGATTGGACGAATTTGAGTATCTTTGTTTTGATGAATTTAAGAAGAAAAAACCGACTGAATATGAATATCAGTGGACCATACTTGATCATTTTGGGATTATTAATGCCATATTTAGAGTGACCCAAAAAAGAAAGAAACCACACATCAAAGGATGCAAGAAAAAAACATGGAAAAAACCATCCAATTCACAGATATTCCATAAAATCACAACTATAAATATACAACCATCATTAGAGTCTTCTTTACCTTAATTGGCAGTTATTCATTCAAACTGGGTTTGGGCCGGGTCAATTGACAATCTAAGGATCGGTCCTTCCCTTCATTGTGCTTCATAATCGTCGGTCCTACATATGATGTCTTGAAAGGATGTAGCAAAAAAAGAAAACCGCAATGGAAAACAATCTTAGGAGGAGATGAAGTCCGCATCATTTTATATAACAAAAAATGCATAGTCCCAAGTAAAAAAACTGATTTTGTAAATAAAAAAAACGAAAAAGAAACAAAATATTTCACCTGTAAATGCAATATATTTTCTTTGATGAATTCAATTACCGAGTGCATTCAAATCAAACGGAATTGCCCAAAAAAAACACTGCTTTCTGAGAGTCCATGATTGAATAGAATCTCATAACAAATATGGTAAAAAAATATAGATAAAGTTAGAAAACATTAACCTCGATTAACGCTTCCGAGATCAAATTGAGCAAGAATGGCTTTCGATTATGTGAGCACACGGTTTTAAGTCATTAGCATAAAATTGTTCCTTTTATCCGGTCTGCGAAGATAGCTTAGAATCTCCTCTCATGAGCCCATCTGCAATCCTCCCGGCACCGTAGAACTTCGCCTTCATTGCATAATCCGCAGGCCTTTCTGATTCTATGGAATTTCAAGGTCGATAACTGTATTTGAATTTTCTGCATTTACATGCAAATTCTATGTTATTACATCAAGAATTCTTATTGGCTCATATTGATTAGCCAATGCTGCACATTGTTATTGAGCAGTCGTTTATGGCAGATTTGCAAAGAAAATGTTTTCAGATGCATAATTTATGCACATTGCACATCATCAAAATCAAAAAGCAGGGGGAAACAATGATTGCACATATACCTGTAAAATTTCCGGAAACAAAGGCCCGTGAAGCATCCCTGAAAGCATTGTAAGAAATGTCTTAGATTTTGTAACAAAAATCATTCTTTGACAATCTAAAGAATGTATTTGCACAGTTAAATCTACCTATACATATTCCTCAAAGAAGCTTAAAAAAGTTCAGGAATTGGCAAAAGAAAACTTAATCTAAGTCCATTATCCGAATTAAAGATTCAATCTTTCACATGCTTCAAAACAATCATTATAATGAAGAAGTAATGATCCTTTAGCTTCTGTACAAAATGCATACACAATAAGAGCTAGTAGGGAAGCAACTGTACTGTCTATTTCTGACTTTGGCTGAAAATTGTTATGGTTTTAACTTGACGGGATAGGAAACATCATATGTTGGTTGTGCTTTGATTGATATGTACAGCAAGTGTGGTGATATTGTATCAGCAAGACTGGTTTTTATTCTCAGAAAAAAACACTGCTTTCCGAGAGTCCATGATTGAATAGAATCTCATAACAAATATGGTAAAAAAGATAGATAAAGTTAGAAAACATTAACCTCGATTAACGCTTCCGAGATCAAATTGAGCAGTAATGGTTTTCGATTATGTGAGCACACGGTTTCTAAGTCATTAGCATAAAATTGTTCCTTTTATCCGGTCTGAAGATAGCTTAGAATCTCCTCTCATGAGCCCATCTGCAATCCTCCCGGCACCGTAGAGCTTCGCCTTCATTGCATAATCCGCAGGCCTTTCTGATTCTATGGAATTTCAAGGTCGATAACTGTATTTGAATTTTCTGCATTTACATGCAAATTCTATGTTATTACATCAAGAATTCTTATTGGCTCATATTGATTAGCCAATCTTTGCACATTGTTATTGAGCGATCGTTTATGGTGATTTGCAAAGAAAATGTTTTCAGATGCATAATTTATGCACATTGCACATCATCAAAATCAAAAAGAAGGGGGGAAACAATGATTGCACATATACCTGTAAAATTTCCGGAAACAAAGGCCCGTGAAGCATCCCTGAAAGCATTGTAAGAAATGTCTTAGATTTTGTAACAAAAATCATTCTTTGACAATCTAAAGAATGTATTTGCACAGTTAAATCTACCTATACATATTCCTCAAAGAAGCTTTAAAAAGTTCAGGAATTGGCAAAAGAAAACTTAATCTAAGTCCATTATCCGAATTAAAGATTTAATCTTTCACATGCTTCAAAACAATCATTATAATGAAGAAGTAATGATCCTTTAGCTTCTGTACAAAATGCATACACAATAAGAGCTACTAATCAATCAAACACAGTGAATACAAACCTTCCAGAAAAATGATTTTCCATTGCCGTTGTGATTTCTTGGAATTTTAAGCATCTCATCTTCCTCCATACCATACCTTTCTGAAAACCAAACCTCTTGTAAGCATAATTTCAAACATCTAATGCTCCTTTTTCAAGAACTCTAGAATAGAGTACCCCAAAAAACCAAAATGGCAGAAAGTACAGTCCAAAAAAACAGTAACAATGGGTGAAGAATGAAGCTCAATCTTTGCATATATCCTTCAAATTAACACTAATAACAACAAAAAATTAAGAGTAGAAGAATGAAGCCCCAATCTTTGCATATTTCCCTTAAATTTCACAGAATTAACAACAAAATTTAACAGTACAAAGGCCCACACTTTGTATATTTTCTCCTCAAATCAACATCGATAATGGCAGAAAACAGAGTCCAAGAAACGCCCAAAACTGAAAAGGAACCAAATGTGCAGCTAATCATCAACAAAATGCTTCTTTGAATATTTTCCTGAAATTTGCACCAAGAAAAACTCATCTTGCAGTCAGTGTGAGTCGATTGCAAATTTGAGGAGGACTCAAATTGTGGAAGTTATTTGGGGTTAGAAAGTTGAGGAAGACTGTAATCAATTCGAAAAGGTGAAGAATTGGACTTTCATACACAAAAACCTCCCCAAATCAATATCAATACTCAAACTCTCTTCACATTAATAACCCCCGCAGGTAAATAAATTGAAAAAAGAAGAAGAAAAGAAACGAAATGGAAATATTACCTTGGCTTTTTTGCTTATCATCTGTGAATTGCGGGGGAATGGAAATGGGGCAGGAGGTTAATCAGCAACAACGTGGGGAAGTTAAACCATGGGAGTGGGAAGGTTTTTTGTGGAAAGCAGATCGTGGGGCACAAAGGTAAGGGGACGGCGTTTGGCAGTTACGGGTACAGGGGTGGAAAACGGGTTTGGACCGGGTCAATTAGTTTAATCGGGTTAATTGACGGTCTTTCGATTGAAAATATAATATAAGATTAGGATATTATATATAACCGACACAAATTACTTTGGAAAAAGACTACATCTATTATAAAAGATGTGTTGTGTGTGCCGTGTGTTTCAAAACGAAAAAAAGGGGAAAAAAGTACGGGAAGGGTGCATATTTCGGCGAGGACAAGAGAACACAATATGCAATTTTATGAAGAAAAGAACAAGTAGCATCAATTAGTGGGTGTATGCTTGGATGGATTTTAAGGAGAGCAACTTGTTTATTATATTGGAACAGAAAGCAAAAGCTGCGACTTGATCAACCCTTTTTCCGTCGGCAACAGTGTGAAAGAAATGCCTTTAAACGGTGTTCCGGTGATCCGTTTTGCAGATATAAACGGTCAAAACGATCACACCAACGAGGAGGACAATTTTATCCAGGCCATTTAATATTTTCAGGAAGGTATATTTCCCTATTTATTCTTTTAGTTCAGCCATACCTTTAAAATTTAGGGTTCATCATCGTATCATTGTAAAATCGTAGTTCTTAACATAGAATTGA
Source organism: Gentiana macrophylla (assembly GCA_026214975.1). Classification (NCBI taxonomy): domain Eukaryota; kingdom Viridiplantae; phylum Streptophyta; class Magnoliopsida; order Gentianales; family Gentianaceae; genus Gentiana; species Gentiana macrophylla. The sequence goes on from CM047811.1 coordinate 115,074,068, forward strand.
TATAAACATTCATCGTTATGTAGGAGTTGTTCGTAGAATTTCTTAAATTCAGCAAATTGCTAGAGGTGCTTTGAAGTCTAAAAGGTAAGGAGTTCTTCTTATCAAAAGTATCACTTTTGGCTTTAAAGATTATGTTTTTAATATGTTTAAATATTGTTTTCTGTAAATTGACACGAAATTGGACATGTTATGTGTTTTAGGACAAGATGCCGGACTAGTCTTAGAAAGCGGCCGAATCGAAGGATTCATCGGCTCATTGAACCGAGGCATCTCTCGGTTAAGCGTCCGAGAGAAAGTCTCAGATTGGCTTTACGGTTGTTCGTGAGGTCGCGGCGCTTTGAGAATGTTATCTAGGTTTTCGGATGATTTTAAGGCTCTGTTTTCATATATAGTGGAGATAGGTTGGTAGTATGGTGTGGTTATGGCATTTGCATGTTTCCTATAGGTTAGACATGGATTTTTTAGTATAGATTTATGTGCTCTATTTGATTTACATGCTATCGAATCTACTTAGCAGGTATTCGTTAATAATACGAATAGGACAGGGTACCTTAAGCACGATTAAAACCCATGTCGGAGAGTGTGACTAGATATATTAGCCAAGCCGTTCTTAAGGCGGTGTGCTTATAAGTGTACCTTGGGCAAGTAAGTCCCATGTTGGAGGTGTAGTTAGTTGTGCTAGCCGAGTTGTATCCTCGCGCCTTAGAGCTAGTAGACAAGAATCACGGATAGGAAGCAGAATAAGGACATGAATATGTTAAGTAAACAAGTAAGTAGTTAATGTAACTAACATGTATGTGCAAGATAAGCGGATACGATAAATAGGCATGTTTTCTTATGCATTGATTATGTATTCCAAAGTGGTTTTCTCCTTTTGTTTAAAGTATTGTTCTAAACTGTTTGTGAAAGTGGATATAGTAGATTCATGTCGTGTCTTCCGACTTATGACAACCATGAATCTCACTTTTGATCTTCTTTCTCCTTACTAAGCTTATGCATGAGCTTACTCCTCTTTTGGAATAAGAAGATATGCAGGTTGGTGATGTTTTACGAGGAAGAGTTGAAGATCAGGCTTAGGATTGGAGCTTATGGAGTTTATGTTCTAGTTTGTTGTTTTAGTACTTTTGAATAAGGCATTACTGCCAGATGTTACGGTCGTTCCTTTCTTTTTAGACATGGATGTTCATTTGGGATGCTATCATTTATTTGATTATTTATGATATAGTTTGTGTGATTCTTTTACGGTTGGGTTGTTATAGGTAAGACCACGAGGGGTCTTTTCAGAAGTCTTTGGTTTGTTTGTACTTCCGCATTTTTGTTAATTATTGTGATATGACGTAAAACTACGTGAGGTTTAGGGTTTTCTACAAATGTCGCGTCGAACGCTCCATTTTTAGGATAAGACTCGCGGTGTAATCAGGGATGAGGCGTTACAAAAGTATACAAATATGCATTTCAAAACAAAAAATACAAATATAAATAGTAAAATATGGAGTGTGAACATAATAAATGATTAAAATAATAATCAACACAAAATCAATAAATATCAATATACAATCAATGAATTGTATTATTACATTATAAAGAGGATTATTATTATTATTATTATTATTATTATTATTATTATTATTATTATTATTAGAGGAATCTAAGTCGGTAAAGGTTAGCCACGCTTCTTTATATATAAATTGAATTAGAAGAGTTAACGTACGTACAATCCTTAAATTACAACCCTAAACCAATTCTTATAAATTGAATTAGAGTTGGCCGATCGATCCATCCTTGAATTTCTAACCCTAAACCCATTCTTATATATTGAATTAGAGTTTGCTTGAATTTCTAAACCCTAAACCCTTCCCCATGTTATCAACAATAAGAAGCTGCATAGAAGAAGCTTTGATCAAAGCAAAAAAAATAACAGAGATTATCCTGCAGCTGCATGATATCATCTCAGTAAAAGATGGGCATGCCCCATCTTCATCTGCCAGCAATAACATGGGGGGTATAATTATGCGTCATCTTCCTGAAGAAATCATTGAGGAAATCGTTGTTAGGTTACCTGTTAAATCTATCATCCGATTTAAATGCGTAAGTAAATCATGGTTTATTCTCATTACTAATACCCCTTTTATATACAAGCACCTCATCACTAGTAAGGAGAGTTTTCTTGCTAGGATTTCTTTACTTCACAATGATCATACACCATGGTTCTGTGAGTGTGTGATTAGATCAATGAATATATCCGATATTCAGATACCAGCCGTCGATACAAGGCCCGTGCTAAACTTTAAGCTCTCGACCCCTTATTCCCACCATTTGGATCATCTAGAATTCGTTGGTCACTGCAACGGTATAATGTGCTTGAAATTTGATCATTTTATTTTCTTGGTCAATCCATCGTTGAAGCAGGTGAAAAATCTTCCCATCCCGTCCATTTGCGATGATCTAGAGTATTGCAAATTAGTTGGATTTGGATTTGATAACTTGACTATGGACTTCAAAGTTGTTAGAATGTTGAGCTTGGAATCTTTCGCCCAAGGCGTTCATCGACAGAGATTTGAAATATACAGCCTAAGATCAAATACTTGGAGAAAGTTGGATAAATTTCCTTTGGATTTTGTTGATTATATACGCGACTGTCGTTCCACATTCTTGAACGGGGTCATCCACTGGTGTGTGCAATCAAAACTTCTCAGGTGGCGGATGCTTATTTTCAACATGGCTACTGAGTTGTTCCAGCAAATAGAATTTCCTCAAGGTTGTGGAGAAGGACCAGACCTTTTTGTTTTGAACCAAGATTCCATTGCTTTTGCCTCCTACCTTAGCAATTGTATTTCGAGCATCTTTGTGGATATATGGACAGTGAATATAGAAAAGAAGGAAGAAACCTGGACCAAACTCTATTCGATCGGACCTTTAACTAAGTTCAGTAAACCAATAACATTCTCCAAGAACCATGGATTCCTTTACCAAGCACTCAACGGAAAGGTAATATCGTACGATCTACTAAATCATCGGAGTTGTGTAGTTTGCGATGATGTATCACAATTACCATACGACGCCCGTTGCTTGGAGCTTGTCATTGAATTGGGGGAATGCAGGCCAAGTTTAGTCTCAATCAACAATTCAACGTGTGAGGAAACCGAATCAGATTTTATGTTTTAACTTGTGTTCCAGTACTTGAAAAATATCCAAGACCAACATAAAATTAGTGTATTATTTGTGAATAACATGTCATCTATACCAATAAGGCATTAGCCCAACAGTTTTTACTGAGGTTGTTAACCCGAAAATTCCGGATTCGAGTTTCAGTAGGAACAAAAAGTGTGTGTGTTTTTTTTCTTATCCATCAAGTTTGATCGTTGCACATTATTACATGATCTCAACCCAACCTAATGTATCACCTGATCACACACTTAATTTTCTTAGAGTTGACATTGATATAAACTACTCATTCAATTTTGAAAAAATAACATTACTAGCAGAGCACCTATTTAAGTTTTATAAGACAAAATATTGTAATAAGAATAATGTTATAGGCACAACACATGTGTCATAATCTCATCACACACTTAATTTTCTTGAAGTAGTCACTTGAATTAAGCCTTAAATTATACCGATCACCTCATATGCAGCTGTTTATCGACATCTTTATTATCGACATCGACATCGATATTGATCATGTGTTGGTAGTGTAAATACTGCGATTAAATTCGGCTTTCAAATACTACGTCGAAATGGTATCAAACGCGGTCTCAAAATGAAGATAAAAAAAATATGAACTTTGGTGAAACAATTTTGATGATCGGTGTTCTAAATCAAAAATTACGGTCGTTTATAAGAAAAAATCTTAGGGTTAATACAAGTATTTTTCATCTTTCAAAATATACGTCGGAAGGATATCGTATTTGAGCTCAAATTGAAGAGCAAAAAAAAACATGAATTTTGGTGAAAAAATTTCGATGATCGGAGTTGTAAATCAAAAGTTACGGTTGTTTGAAAAAAAAAAAAAAAAAAAAATATAAGCAATTCTGATAAATATATCATATACGCAAACAATACAATGTTTGAAGCTTGCTGTGGCGCTCACAAAAAGTATTTTTGTCAAAATCTGAAATTATTTGTCATTTTTTGCCACTAAAAAAATATGCGTGTCCTATTTATTTATTTTGTGCAAAAAAGAGGACTTTTAGCTCTTTATCTCTACTTTATATAAAATGTTGTAAAGTTTTTTTTTTTTTTTTTTGGTTACAATGTTGTAAAGTAATTAAATAATTATTTTATCACACAATTTCATTTATAGATCGAAAAATAAAAGGATTAATATTTGTAAACAGTAAGATTAGAGTAGCCTATGATTTTTAGTTCTCTTTTTTTAGTTCTCGTAAAATAAAAAATTAAGAAAAAAATAAATAAATAACTTTCAGCTCAAGTTTACCGCTGGTTCATGTCTACATCAGTCTACATCAGACCTGCAGCATCGCTTTATCACGTTGCATGCACTACCCCATTAGGAAAAAATTATAAAAAACAACAAACCAAAACAGATAAATAAGCGTTGCACGCATTGAATGTTGCGAGCTACCCAAAAAAAAAAAAAAAAAAAAGTGGGACCAGTTTTGTTTTTTTTTAAACCCTGATGTACTCCTTCCGTTTTTTTTATTTGTCACATTTCATAATTTTTTTTTATTTATCTGTCATTGTATATTTTCAATGCATCATTTATTATTTTTTCCTCATATACCAATAAAATATTTACATCTTCAATAAAAAAGATACATTTTCAATACTAAAAACATATTTACCAACAAAGTATTTACATCTCCAATAAAAAAAAAAAATACATTCCCAACACCATATTTGAGACATATTAATTACTTTCTTAATCTGTGTGAATTTTTTCTCTACGACATATATAAAAAAACGGAGGGAGTATTTATTTTGGATAATTAATCTATGAATTGTTACCTACAATTTAAAGATTTATTTGTAGAGGCTTACTTTATATTACATAGTTATACGTGTTCGACTATCATAACAAATTGTTAAAGCTTATTATCTGCACAAATTTTATATTGGTTATGGATCCTATTTGATGGTCAATAACCAATAAAAATACATAAAAGTTTTGGTTGTCCATTGTTTCTAGAAAAAAATTACCATTATAAAAAAACTTATTGGGTAGAAGTGATAAGTTGTTGGAAAAAATTATCCAAGACCAACATAAAATTAGTGTATTATTTGTGAATAACATGTCATCTATACCAATAAGGCATTAGCCCAACAGTTTTTACTGAGGTTGTTAACCCGAAAATTCCGGATTCGAGTTTCAGTAAGAACAAAAAATGTGTGTGTTTTTTTCGTATCCGTCAAGTTTGATCGTTGCACATTATTACATGATCTCAACCTAACCTAATGTATCATCTGATCACACACTTAACTTCTTAGAGTTGGCATTGATATAAACTTGTCATTCAATTTTGAAAAAATAACATTACTAGCAGAGCACCTATTTAAGTTTTATAAGACAAAATATTGTAATAAGAATAATGTGCACAACACATGTGTCATAATCTCATCACACACTTAATTTTCTTAAAGTTGACATTTGATTTGCTAAAAAAAAAAAAAAAGTTGACATTTGATATAAACCTGTCATTGAATTTTGAAAAATAAACATTACTAGTAGAGCACCTATTTAAGTTTTACAAGGAAAAGGTATTGTAATAAGAATAATGTTATAGGCACAACACTTGTGTCACAACAACGACTTACCTAGTTACACAACATATTTTTATACTATGATTGATATTATTATGCAAATCACAATCATAATTAATTGTAAGAATATATGTTTGGTGTCATTCGTTGTTGTTGTGACACAAGTGTTATACCCGTAAGATTTATTTATACGGTAATAAGAGTTTCATTTTGGCGGTTGGATTAAGTTTTACAAGTGGTTTAATTTTGCAGGATTTGATTGCAGGATTTCATTTCGTTTCACGTTGTTTGGAGCTAAAAATGTTTTCACGGATGTTGCGAGCTTTTGACAGAGGAGAAGAAAAAATGGAGGTTGAAGAGCTGCCGCCGGTGAAACCATCGGAGATGATTCTGAAGGACTACTTGAACTTTGCAGTGCGCTACAGGTGGAGCCGCCATAATCAGGTATCCAAACTTCCATTTCATATATCATTTCAGAATTCGAATTCTCTGCGTACTTCTTTATAATTTGAAGAAAATACTAGATAATTGATAAACTCTAGCTAATTGTTCAAATTTATAAAGGAGTTTGTTAATCTTAAGATGAACTATGTGGATTGTGACGATAAGTCGACTCAGATGAATTGGCTTTTTTTCAATTCGATTCGATCATATCGGGGTAAGTAGGTAGGTAAGTGAAGCTGTGATTTGGTGATGATGTTGATGCATTAACGCTTAACAAGTGATATTCTGAGTCTGATAAATGTTTTGTTGCTGAAATACTTTTAGCTTTGATTTGTTGGAAAGGAAAAAAGAAAAGAAAAGGATTGCTCTGTGTGAATGAAATTTGGTAGAAGCATTGTACAGCTAAGAAAGAACAGGACATGTAAGAGAGTGAGAGTTACATTATATGGCTTGTCTGGTGCCAGTTGACTAATTGATTTCATGAGTTTTTCTTTTGCTAAGACTGACCGGTGATCTCCGGGCAAATTGGGTTAGTCCGATAGATATATTTAATATGGACTCTATTTAGTACATGCCAAGTATATTTGATATGGACTCTGTTTTGTACATGTAACTAGGTAATGAAATTCTGATACTACTGCAGGAGGAAAATGTTGCAGAATTGATCGACCATGTCTTGTCCAATGATCCGGATTTGCAGCTTAAAGCATGTTGCTCAATCCGAAATCTGTTTTTTGTTGACAAGCTAATATATTTTGAAGACGGTGAGTATTTTCTTTTAACAACTCTTCAATTCCTAACTGAGATTCATTAAAATTTGTATTTCCTAACTGATAATCAATCTTTTGTTAGCTCCGAATCCTCCTGTTAAAGAATTGATTGAAGCTGATGATTTTCTCTCTCGTCTGATTTCTTTTCTTAATCAGCGAGGCCTCCCCCAGCTTCGGGTATGTTTAAAATTACACCCAACATCTAATATATTCCTTTTGCATATGTTTTGTTAAAACATTCTTCTCAATTAATCCAGTATGAAGCTGTATCAATCCTTGCCATTTTTTCCAAAAGATCGGAATGTCTCGCTCTTTTAGTTGATCATGATATTGTTCCAGCCCTTGCGAAACTCATCCACGATCCTAATGCCATAAGGCGAAAGGTAATCTTAAACATTATTATTGTTTTTATTTTACTTATGTAGGGTTTTTCCAAGCTACGTGATAGTTGCAATTTTTTAATTCCTAAGGCATATTATCACTGTTATATTATGCTTCCTTTTAGGCTTTTTTAACTCTGGGTAACATAGCTGACATGTCCCAACAACTATGCCACAAAGTAGTCCTTCAACATGATGTTTTGCGACCATTGCTGGATGACTTTATCCTGTATTGCACCGCGGAAGATCTTCGAATTGCTAGTATGGTATTACGCCAATGTTGCAAGACAATTCCACAGATGGAATCTAAGATGGTCAGCCATGGCTTTACGATTTCTTGTCGAATGAGATAAACTTTATTACATGATTACCTAATTTGAATGTTTTCGTCGAATCCTAGGTTGATCGCGTACTGGATGTGCTTCAACAAAATTTGCAACATCGTGATATAGACATAGCCACAAACACGGCTTACACATTTGCCTCTCTTCCTGGTCAGGTCCTATACCAAGATTCTGCCCTTGACCATACTCGGATTCATGACATGTTGTTCAGATTATTAAAGTAAAATTCTTCTCCTCTTTTGTTGTTGGCGTGTCTTTAGATATTTCCACACCGAATCTTCCGTTATGTCAACTATCGATTTTTTCAGAGCCGATTTTTTCCTAGATGATGAACGTTTGCATTTCTATATATTTTAGAGACAAGTCTTCTAGAGCTGTCATCTCCGGAATTGCCGCAATGCTAAATATTGCTAGTGTCTCTAATGATGATCAATTGCGTTGGGAGGTATGAACTCTCCATATTATAATCATTTTGGCAGATGTCTTTGCTTTTGGGAAGTGCTAATTTGTCTCAGTTTGTAGGTTAAAATGAATATGTTACGGGAAGCCTGTAGTAAATTTCGGTCCATATGTGATGATGCAAATCATCGAGCTCGAATCCTTGAAACACCCGAGATTTGTGCCAAACTGATTGATATAATACGGTAAAAAAAGAAATTATTATTTTTTTGATTGGGACGTCTTTAATAACACCACACAAAATCATCATTATGCCAATATGGTGTCAATGATTTTTTTCACGGACGATTCTAAAGATGAGAATCAACTAGGTAAAAACGTTGTGGTGCCATTAAATGCGTCGTTTTTGTAATGTGTGACACGTTGATGATGCTTATATAAGATAGTCTGCTTTTCAGTCACGAGTCTCATTTTGTTGCAATTCCCGTACTCATGGAGCTGGCACACATTGCTAGTGGAGACGAACACCAAATACAGGTAGACTGATTAATAGAAATCATTTTGGGTGATCGAATTGCCTGATTGATTTATCATGATGTAATTTCTTTCTTGACCTGGTGGTGATTCAGATCATAATGGATATTGGGGCAATGCCTCAGATCTTGAGACTTCTTCTTAGTGACCATGACGGCGATGACGAGGTGAAAAGCTTAGCATTAAAAGTTGCTTTGCGAATCGCTGCGAATGGAAGCCCCCAACAAATACAGGTGCTTCAACATGTTTTCTCTTTCTTGTATTCTTTGACTTTTAGTTTTCATTTTGTAAAATTCCTCTTTCTTACAGGAAACAGTTGCCTATGGCATACTGTATATCCTTGTTGATCAATTCGAAAGTTTAACAACTGAAATAAAGGAAGTGGTGGCAGGGGCAATCTTAAATGTCACATTGTGCGGAACTCCTGAAGTTCTGAAGTAAGATATTTTCCGTTTTACGTTTTAATAAGTCTGCCGTATAACTAAAAACTGATATATTGCTATTTTTTGTGTAGGATTGTAACCGGAAGATGTGTCAAGCCTATGTGTGACATGCTTGATTGTTCAGATTCAGCAATGATAGCGAAATGCCTTAAAGGCATCGATCGTATGGTAAAGTTTGCGGAATCGGATCAGGGCTTAGGGAATGTGAATGGCATAATATCTCAGTCGTTGAAGCTGCTGTATGGTGAATACGACCACGACGTGATAAATGGAGTGTTGAAAGTTGTTTTAACTCTTGGAAAGAGCAGCCTCATCTGTATACAGGTATTGTTGCTTTTCCTTTCCTCTAAAAATAAATAACATGATCTTTCTTGGATATGCAAGACATAAATATAGACGTGTTTGTTGTTGTACATTTCATCTTGTTTGTACACCTTGTTCCTCTAGGAGATCGTTGGTTATGGAATACCGTATGCGCTAGTCGATTTATTTGGAAGGTCCGAAACGGACATAAAACAAGAGGTGGCAAGTGCGATTTTAGATCTTTTATTACTTTGTCCTCTTGAACTTGTAAGGTAAAATATAACTCGAAACTATACTGTTGGTTGTTGTTTCCGAAATCAAAGTCTACAATGTATATGCTGTAGGATTGTGATTGGACGGTGCATTAAGCCATTATGCGAGATGCTGAAGGGTTCGAATTCGAAGGTGATATTGAAATTTCTCAAGGGACTTGAAGAGATCGCAAAGTTTTTCGTATCGGAACGGGGTTTAGGGGATCTAGATGTTGCGTTTTATCTCGAGAAAATCGAAGAAGCTAATGGCTTAAGGAAAATCAGCGAGCTTCGGTATAATGATGACTACAGAGTTTCTATTTTGGCAAAGTCGCGTTTTTCACCCCTCTTGGCGGATTTCACTCGAGTAGCGGCAGTGATGAGTCGACTACCTTAAGATACTCTATTTTTGGGAAAAGGGCTGTTGAATCTATTTGTATAACCAAATGAATCATATTTGTTTCTTTCCATGTTGCATCTGAGCTATATATATATATATTACTGAACAGAGTTAAGAATGATGATACAGAGCATTGGGGATATAGATAATGTATACAAGGGGGGTATGCAGTTGGTATTATAGCATTTGTGCAAATTTGAAGACACTCTATCTATCTTGTTGCATTGCTTCTACTTGATCACTTCACTAGCTTTGACTATATATGGATTTGCTATGTTTTCATATGCATTTCCCTTTTTCTAGTCAAGTCAGTCTTAATGAAATTTTCAATATTGATACTACAGGAGCATATTATCGCAACGATAAATACAATCCTTTTACGATGATTCAAGAAGTGTCACGATGTTCTTATTGAATTTTCTTTCTTTAGACTTTAGGTCATTCGTTGGAATATTATTCCATTTCATATGGACTTCGAGTCCATATTTATTTATGTGAATATCATATTCACTTTTATAAGCATACAAGTGCTTCTGATGAACTCCAAGTCCTTCTTTATATACTTTAAATGAATGATCATCTTCGGGTGATCAATTCTTCTAATCAAATTTGTCTACAAGACAAAATGATCTTTTATGTTAGAATCAGTCTTCAGGACTCAATCCAAGCGATGCAAAAGTAAATACATATATATATATATATATATATATATAATAAAATATAAATTGAACTCATTGCATATCGGGTTCTATTGATGCATCATTTTCACACTAGTGTCATTAACTCACTTCTGGTCAGATTTATTATGACTATTTTAAAATCACAGTCTTATATACGTCGCGTTCACTTCAGGGAACTGACTGGCGTGATTTGATACATCTTTAAATATCGGTATAGAATATCTAGATTCTGTCATGTTCACTTCTAGGAACAGACTTGTATATCTCAACAGATCTAGAATATTTGACTGTCCACGTTCATTTCAAGGAACAGGCACATCATAAATTTTGAGTTTAGTCACATCCACTTCTGGTGATGATAAGTATAATCCGATACATCTAAATATTTAATTTACTCACATTCACTTCTGAGAATGAGTCTATATAATTTGATGTATCTTTAATATTTATAGTTTAGCCACGTTCACTTCTGGAAACCAACTCGTCAGGGACGGAACCAGGATCTTTTTTCCGGGTGGGCTGCAGTGGCGCACAGAGGATCTTGGGTAAGGAAGGCGATGATCCTAGAAGATTTTCGCAATCAAGAAAATATACTAGTGTTGTTTTTTCTCTTAATTCAAGAAGAAACACTATTATACATTCTGTGATATATATTGGAAATATACTACTATATATCGTATTATCCGAGCACATTAACTATGGATAAAAACATTTAACACATTAGTGCTTTTATTTTTTATAAGTAAAATATTAATTATTAATATTTGTATAGATATATTATTTCTGTAATGACTATGTATTTTTATTTACGTAATAAAAATTAATGTCAATTTATTCGATTATTAAAGAGGATAGGGGCGAATATAAATTTTAAGAGAGACACAAAAATACATTACATATATAGTTGTGTTTTTTTCCGGATCAAAGATGTGGATGACTGCCCCCTCCGCTAAGGTAGATCCTTCTCGTGGGCTAGTATAAAATTTTCCATTTTGTTTAATATCGTTTTTTTTCCCTTCAAGTCTAGAATTGAGAAAGTAAAATAATAATAATAATAATAATTATTATTATTATTATTATTATTATAATCACTTTGATTCTCTATATAATGCATAAACACCCAAAAATATCCATCTAGCACAAGTTGTAAAAAAGAAAACAATAAAACATAATTACAAAAAGCTAATATAGTTAAATGCTTGACCGGGAACTTGCCTTTTAAGTACCTGGGCTTGATTTCCAAAAAAAAATACCTGGCCTAGGGTGGGCTGAACTTGATTTTGGATGGGCTGGATTCAATCTTAATGTTATCTACTGCAAATAAATAAATAAAATCTGGGTGGGCTTAGCCCACCCATGACAACATACTAGTTCCGTCCTTACAACTCGTGTAGTTTGATATATCTAAAATATATGATTTAGGCACATTCACTTCTAGGAATACGTCTATATAATTTGATATCACTTAAATATTTCATTAAGTGGTGTCATTCACTTCTAGGAATACATCTTTTTATTTTATTTTATTGATATGAATAAGAATTATAGGAATCCGTAGATTATTGGAATACGAAGGATTTGGTAAGACGGCTCAATAATTAGAGACTCGTGCTGATAACGTATTATAAACTAAACAAATAAAAGAATCAGAGTCCATTTCTCAGGCTCTTTGTTTCTTTAATATACGTTGAAGAGCAACTGAAATTGCTTATGGAATTAGTACAGAAGAATGGATAGCTCTACTTCTTGTCCAATGTGTATCACAATATATATATCATACAACACAAACAGGATTGCCTACCTAAAAATGGCGGGTGATCTTATCTCAGTGTTTGTGATTATCTAATAGCGGCACCGATTAATAAAGCCACGACATATCACACGTGTCTTTTTGATATAAAAACATCCCTCGACCACTTCGTGTATTTGAGTCTATACTTATTCATTAAGTAAACTAGCTTCATGCTAGTACTTTCAGGGACGGAACCAGAAATTTTTTATCGGATGGGCTAATGGACTATATATGTATGATCGGGTGGGCTAGATTAAAACAATTAACACTGTTGGATTGGATTATATAGGATTTTTAATGTACCGAAAATAAAAGTCGGGTGGGCTACGCCCACCCAAGCCAGGGCCTAGTTACGTCCTTGAGTACTTTCCACGGTAGAAATAGATATTATATCTAATGTATATCCACATATTGCGGGTATATTTATAACATTTTTTTTTGAGAGTGGGAAAAGAAACTGTTTTGAAACAAGAAAACCAAGACATTCAAACCCTAATATTTGTCTATGAGAAACATAAATATGAGAAGCGTTATGGGTAATGCTAGAGCTACTCTCTTAAGACTACACCATTTTTACTTCCAATATAATCTTGTGGTTGTGATTTTTTCAATATTTTTTTATAAGTGAAAAACATGTGGTGAGATGATGATGGTGTAGAAATGGTGTAGACTTGAAGGAGTAACTCTATCACTCCCCAAGAATTATTGCGCAACAGTTATAGGGAAGTTATACAACTGCCATAACAACACCTGATGATTCTTCTGCGAAAGAACTAAAAAGAAATTATACGGTAAATAATAGAATCAAGATGCATGCAATTTGATAGATATCTCCAATATACCAAATTAGCAAAATGTTTGTGCAAATTGCATCACAGTAAATAATGGGATCAAGACGCATGCAATTTGCACAAACATTATGAACATACTAGTATAATCTTTATATTAATTGACATTAACAATAGATAGATATCTCCAACATACCAAATTCGCCCAAAATAAGAAACATAACCCGCCTAGAATGCTACTTTCATAGCCCGGCCCTTAATGAAATCATCTCTTGCCATATATATATATATATATATAGCTGTGATATTTTTCAAGTACTGGAACACAAGTTAAAACATAAAATCTGATTCGGTTTCCTGGTACTTTTGTTGGCACACATGGTTATCAACAAAAGGTATGAAATTGATGCTGAGAATCTGAGAATGATGCTGAAATAATGCAGGCTGAAGACGCAGTAGCTTTGTTATTGAAGCACTCGAGAGGGTACAATGCATTGGACGAGGAGGATATTAGACATGAGACTGAGGATGAACCTCAAGGGAGTCATCATAATAATAGTAGAGAAAGCGAAGAAACCTAAGAAAACGCTTGGCCTGAGCGACTACGTTTTTACCCCAAAATCGATAATGATACCTGGGTTCCTCCAGAAGGTAAACCATTGCATCTGCCGTATTTTTTTTCCGACCCGTTTAGCATTTGACTATTTCGAGACAATGGATAATGTTCAATTTGTTTTTGTGAATGTTGTGCTTTATGGCAAGTCAATCTGGCGATGACGCACATCACTGAATGATCGATATGGATATTAAGCTCAGAAAACCACTCCCTGATGTTTGCTGCAAACTGGGTAGAATTAAATTGACTTAGGTTGACATAAAGATAGAAGTTTTGTTATTTTCGTCCTGTACTTGGCTAGCAAATTTCTGTGAAGAAACATCTGAAGAGTAGTATTATGCAAAACTAAATTTGTCGTTGTCATTATAAAAACGGGGGTTTGATTTGTAAATGAAAAATACACGAGATAGTGTTATGCGACACTCTTCATCTAGAGCCACTCATTGATAGTGACGGTTTTCAATGAATGATGATTTTTTTAACTCTTGAAGTTTGTAGTTTTTCATTGAGTAAGATATATCTACATGTATTGTACAGTGATTGCACACTGCATTTTGGACTCTTGCAGTGAATTTGAGCGTTTCCTGGTACTTTTGTTGGCACACATGGTTATCAACAAAAGGTATGAAATTGTGGAATCACCCATCATTATTTTAATGCTTAATTGGAAATCGATTAGGATTACATCAGCATAACACATTCATGATTTCGGAACATCAATTTATTAATTCTCAAATGTCACATCTTTTTTTCTCATTTTAGAATATCAAAGTTATGGGCTTTGATATGTCCACTTCATCATTCATGAATCTTATTTTTCTTAGGTGAATCACGAAAAATGACAATTTTCTCTGTTAACTTTTCGATTTGAAGCGACTGATTTCCTTCAAATTAAGTAATATATGTTCAAAATATTTATACTATTGTAGATAGAAATCCTTAGTCTTCCAATTGTTTTGTGAAATCCAAAATTTCGATTATTTTCTTTTGGGTTGTAGAATATGTGACAATAACATTCGGTATATTTATATTCCTTCCATTTGTTGCGACCATTAAAGGTAGACATTTGTTTATATTTTTTTTTCTTTTTTTGGCATATTTTATGAAGCTTGGTTATTTCTTCTTCAAATATTGATCCTTTTTGTTTGCATATGAAACAGAATCTGAGTCGGCCTCGCTTTACCGGTATTCTTCATCTTTTTAAAGTTTTGTCTGTTTATCTTATGTCAGACATTATTCTGATTTTTATTTTTTGACATAGGTGTCTTGATGAATTGATATTACTATTGAGTAACCTTAAAATCCCGCAATGACTCAGGCTCTTTCACAAACTGATAGTTCTACATAAAAGCCCATTCCATTGAGTTTGGTAATTAATCCTGCTGGAGTTTGTAATGAAGATTTATGAAAAGATTCATAGAAAACGTATTGCGGTCCAACACAAGTTTAATCAAGGTAGATACAGTTCTTTGATGCTTTCTACCAACTGATTTTGTTTCATGGTCGTTTAATTTTTTATGTTCGTAAACGTTCATACTAATTTTTTTCCACATCATCCTTATCAGAAATGTTATTCTATCTGAATGATATTGTAATGTCTTCATAATTTTTTTGAAATTTTATCATTTCCTGAACATCACTCTTTTTTACAATAAATTCAAAATCATCAATCTGTTGCTTTAGATGTTGTATACATGTTTGGTTGTTATTTGATTTACTTGATTGGTCTTTGCTTTGTCATTCTTATTTCTAGATTTCTTTTTTGAATTTGAACTATATTCTACTGACTGTTCCTTACTCCGCAATTGGAGTTGCATTATTTTTTGTGGTGGAATTGAAGTCAAAAGGATAGAGTGGCGAGTACTGCGTCTTTGATGGTTCGACTTTTGATTTCACTTACTCAATGTCTGGGGTATTTTGCACCAGTTTCTTATCCTCTTCTATCTTCGGTGTGGTTGTTTTGCAGGTGTTTCGTGGTGTCGGCATTGCTGCTATTCCCCTTTATCGTTGCTGCTATTCTCTTTTTGGCTGGTATTGGGAGTGTTTCTTTTTTCAACATATATTGTTCTTGACAAGAGATAATCCCCAAAAGTGTTCTTTTTGAGGGAGATTCCATAACTTGAGTTCATTGTTGGGGGCGATAATAGGTAATTTTCTGAATTTATCACCTTCAATTTCATCAGGGTTCGAGATTTTATTTTAATTGTTGTCCATTGTAAACTTATTCATGCGATTCTTGAAATGGTTGCCCCACCTGTAAGAGCTCGGGCAAACTATGATAATCTAATCAAATTTATTTTAATTGGCAAAAGGGGTTTGTTCTTCATTCTTTTATTATTCAAGTGCTTCAATTTGATTTGGAGTGTATTATAATATAACTTTTGCATTTAGTCATTAGCTTTATCACGTTTTAAGCGGCTAACTTATGCATGAAACTCTTTTTGTGGATCTTCCATGTATCTCTCCGTGGGTTTCGTTGAAATCGTATTTTTGTTTATGATCCCTACCATTGGTTTTGGTTTGGGGCGTATATACATGACTAATCTGTTTTGTAAATAGTGATATTGAAGTTGATCCATTCTTTTTGGCATTGTTATTTCATTAGATAGGGCATCGAGCATGATTGTTTTTTTTGTCATGTATGGCTGTCATTTCCAGAAAGGTATGAGCAATGACTTCATTGTGGTTATTCTTCATGCCTTTCAGATATTTAATAATTTTGATCTCGATCCAACGTGGCAGGCTTTTAAATGGTGTCTTTTGATTTTAGAAAATTGTTAATGCTACCAGTTGAGATATATGACGTGTTCACATTTTTGCAACTTTGCTTATGTTGTTAGTGTTTGGTGAGCTTAACTCTGACATTTCAAAAGAACTGCATCTTGGAAAATCACAAGAATTTTTCAACTACTTTCTTATACAAATGGATAACTTTCAGTAATTGAGGCATTTTGCATCAACTAAACAATACTACCTTTGGAACTTCTATTTTCATTTAGAATGGCAGTTTCATTATGTCTTATCATTGTTTCGCAAATGCTTATTTCCATTTTCAGATACTTTTTGGTGTTATAAAATTAATTTTCAAGAAGTTGGAGTTTACTCTGAGCTGCAAGTTGATGTTTCAATAAATATATGTAGTGTTGTTCAATTGATGATTCAATAAATATATGCTATTTCTTTCCTCAGAAAATCGTAATATGTTCTAATTGAACCATGAGATTTAGATCTAGAATATCGACAACTATTTGTTAGTCTATACTTTGAGGGATTACTTCTCATCCACTATATTCTTTGATACAATGCCATATAATTTGAATGAGAGCACTCGCTAAATTGATTATCACCAGGTAAAATGCTTTTTGTTAGTAATCTTATTTTTGTGTCATATATTATGATAGTTTAAATTTTACCAAATATTTTGCATTTTGCTTAGGTAACCACCATCAACTCTCATGCACCTTTAGGTAATTTGTCACAAGCCAACTAGGTAGCAGGCTCCAGGATGACACAAGGGGCGGCGTAGGCATGTGAAGCAGTTGCGGTGCTGTGATGTCATTTGAGTGATTGGGTTCCAGTAACGCCGCTTGAAATGCATAATTGGGACTTTGACAGGAACTTACAGGCCTTAGTGGAGTTCTGGGGTTGCAAGGATGAGGTGGAGAGTCTGGGTTCATCTAAAATATCACGTTTTTCATTTGTAGTCCAAGAAGAAAACATAATAGCTATTAATCGTTTATTTTTTGCCTTTAATGGAAAATGAGTACTTGAAGGGAAAAAGTTTAGGTTGGAATTGGCACGAAAGATGCATAGGCGTAGACAAAAAAATTGCAGTGTACAAGGGTTTCAATCTATTCATGTTCTATGGGTAAATTGGAATGATTTGTTTACCAAAGGCTTTGCCTATTGTGATGTTTGGGTGTATTTTCTATGGTAGTATTATCTCTCAACTTAGTAATTTATCTCTTATTGATTTCATTTTACATTCAGTATTTTGTATTGTCATTTTTATCAAAATTTAGTTCACTTTATTAGATGATGATATTACATATCTTAATTTAATATGTTTTGATGCATTAAGTGTTTTTACATGTTCCATTTCTTTAATAATTTTTTTAAAGTTAATTCCTCCCGTGCATGATGCACGGTTTTGGTTCTAGCAGAAGAAGGCTGATGGTGGTTACTGAGCATAACATAAAGCTTTCTAAGGGATCTAAGATCTTATCAACACTTTAAATGATAAGTTGGATGTTGTGTTTTGCAAAAAGTTTCCAGAGATGTGTGTGAGGTTGATAAATCACGTTCTTTTTAAATGTTCATTTAATGGTCATTGATAACGAAAAATGTGGTTGTCTATGATATACGGTAAAATAAAGTGGTTTTGTTTGTGCTATTATTTCCTCCTGTCCTGTTTATTTATTTAGGGCACTTGGCATCTCTTTTGTACATATTTTGTATGGATCATTTTGCTTGAGACGAACCTATTTGTTTCAATTTCATATATTTTTTCATTTAAAAAAGAGGTAGGTAAAAGAAGATGTTGATTAATGTGTCTTCGGATTATAATCTGATGGAATTGTTTTACTCAATGTCGAATGATTAAAAGTAAATTGTGTTCGGCTCATCAATTGATTATTATTGTTGTATCGTATTTTCATACATTTTATGTTCTTATGGATTCATTGTAAATATTGATAATCTTATATGTCTTAATGTGGTCCCGTGCATTATACACGGATAAATCATTTAGTGTATATATATATATGGTCTTATCGTCACAACATTTTGTTATTTTGTTATATGTAAGAAGGGTATTTTCACATTATAACGTGATCTCAACATAAAGTATCATCTCATCACACACTTAATTTTCGTTAACATATAAAATCAGACAAATTCATGACAATAAGATATAAATTATGTTGACATTTAATATAAACTTGTCATTAAGTTTTGAAAAGTATAATTAAGATTAGAGTAGCGATTTATGTTTTATAAAAAAAAAATGTAATAAGAGTATTGTTATACATGAACAACGGTTGTGTCTCACAACCAGGGTGGCTGCACCTTATACGAAATGGGTCAGTTGATCCGTTAAAAGAAATATTATGGTGGTAAAAAAAAAAATTAGGTACACACACACACACACACATATATATATATATATATATATATGTAAACAAACCATCTTATTTTTTTATATATTCATATGTATTGGACCGTACAACTATATAATATAGAAGACTAAGTTTAGTTTACAAAATATGACAAATTTTTGACCCGTATCACCAACTTACCGGAGCCGCATCTGCTCACAACAACACGCTACTGACATAACACGCTTTAAACTAACAATTAATTATATTGAGCTTATATTACAATCACAATTAATTATGAAAATATTGTTGTGTCACAAATATTATACCCGTAACATTTATTTATGGTAATAATAAGTTCCATTTTGGCGATTGAAGTTTTACAACTGACTTTGGCAGGATTTCATTGCAGTGTGGTGTGTGTGTATTTGACTTTATCTTCTAACAGGGGCATGTTCTAGATACTTCTGGTAGGATCATGACGTGACGAATCTAAGTATCACATCATTACTGATGAGGCTACTTCAAGATATCTCTAATAGGATCCTGGCGATGAAGCAAGTTCTTTAAGAGATAATGAATGTACGTAATATATATCCCACATTGAAAAACTGAAAGATTGATTATTAAAACATAACGAGCTGTTTTCAAAACCAAAAAAAAAAAAAAAAAAACATAATGAAGAGCAGTAATTTGAGTTAACCATTTTAGGTCAAACGATGACGATGTGCCTAAGTAGCTATTGCGTCCATTAAGCCTCAAGTAGCGGCGTTAGAACCAAGTTCTTGGGCATGACTTCAATGATTTTATATAATGTTTAAAAGTGTTGGATTATATATGCAAAAGTGTGTTTGTGTTTTTACTTTTTTTTTTTTCCGAACACATTGTGAAAAACTGGTATTTATGCGTAGTATGTTTAAAAGTGTTGGATTATGCGAAAGTGTGTTTGCGTACGTATTTACTTTTCTTTTTTCAAACATATTGTGAGAAAACTAGTATTTATGTGTACTCTCAGCTGAAGGAACGAGCTACAGAAAATTTCATTGATACTAATTGCTTTAACCATTTTTTTTAGAATGCGATACTGGTGAAAACTAGCGTGTTTTAGTTTCTTGGTAACATTCTTCCCAATAAAGGCTCTAACATGTTCTCATACATGGAAGCAACCTTCTTAAAATATTCAACCTTTGGTCAGGCTCTTATATTTACATCTTTTCAAATCTTGGTGATAGAAGATAAATAATTAATATTTTTATTCATTTCAATATGTCCCTCAAATGTGCGACATAACAATCTTTGAGAGGCCCAACATTTAAATTAATATAAATGGGACAATAATGTTTGCCGAAATGTTTGAACTCGAAGTCTTCTGTACTACTGCTATATTGAATTAACATCTCGCCCAAAAATTTAAGTTGTTGAGGTGATATAGTTAACATTTTTATTCACTTCAATAAAGGCAATAATGTATCCCTCAAACATGGGAAATACTTGTGTGAACTGTGAAGAGTGTTTTTTGAGGTGAAGTGACGGGTGAAACAATCAGAACCACAAAAGTCTAAATCTGAGAATGAAACGATTGTAGTTTATATTGTTGTTTCACGGTGTCTCTACTGTGACTTGTGGAGATCACATTTATTTCCCCTTAAACATGCCTGTTATAAAAAGTCATTACCAGCAATTCGTGATCATAGCTCCACAGCCCCATCAAAAGTAGATTTTTTGGGCGCAAAGGTTAATTTTATAGAATATGTATTAACAATAACATACACAATAATTTTTTGGAAAATTAACACACAAGTGATGAGAACTTAATACATAAAAAGTCTGAATAATGAAATGTTGGAATCATATAAATAAAAGTTGAATTCTATCGCCAAAATGATTAAATTTAAAAAGAGTAACAAATATGAGTGATCATCATGTAAATATCAATTTTTTGGCGTTATAGATAGATAAATGATAATTTTTCACTTGGTTTAGGATTTAAATAATCAAATAGAACTTTACCCATTGAAGTGACACTCTCATCACTTAAATTTTGATCGGAAAATCATGCATATGAACTTTGCTTTTTAATTAAGTGACCGTAATTAAAACCGTTAACAAATATATTTAAATCTAACTAGCTCTTAAAATTATCATAGTATTTACCTTCCATGAAAAAATAAAAATAAAAATCATATAAGTTTAAGTGGTTTGATAAGCACATGCCTTTTAGCTAAATATTAGAATCCACACGCACATAACATATGCAATTTTCTAAAGCTCGAGGCCCACACTACTTTGACCTACTGTCAGGGGCATCCTATATTAATATACAAGGATTATATTTATTTTTTTTACACATGAACCAATATATAATAGACAATTTGATATTCATTTTTAGTGTGTGGGGTAACTACTTGTATAGGAATTCATAACTCATACATATTCCTTTTAACATAAATAAAATTCTGACGACGAACGTCATCTTAATTGCTTATTTGAAACAAAGTAATCATCTTAGTTTGCGCTTTGTTTGCCGCTTGTTAATCTTTAACACCAAGGCCACCCATCCTCTTTGGTTGACAAATGTTACTCCAACTTTTAGAGTGAATCTTTCTCTTGAAAAACTTGTTGATGCATTTGAGTGCCTCCGTAATTTTCATAGGAATACGAATAACTTGCATGGCTGACATAAGAGGGAAATGTAGAGGTAACCAACTGGATCAAAATCCGTTAAGTTGCTTTTGAGAGACCCTTCAATTTCAACCCGATAATTTCTTATGCATATTGGTCACCAAGAACTCGAAATGATAATTTCTAGAAGTCCGATCATGCAACACTGGAAGGCCAAGACAATTCCCCGACTGTTAGAATTAGACATCCAACCCGTAATCGCAACGACCCAGACTTAACAGTCGTAGCAATGTCCACCTTAATTAGTGCTAATAGTTCAAATATAATATCTACGCGTATTCTTCTTGTAAAAAAAACATAGACTAGCTTGACAAAATTAGTTCTTCTATGACAACGAACTTTGATCCGAGATCGACCGTTCTTTTTTTTCTTTGTTATGCCTAGAAATGAGCATAAGGTATGCAAGCTTGTTAAATCATTGTACGGGCTTAAACAAGCACCTAAACAATGGCATCATAAATTTGACGAGGTTGTCTTGTCTAGTGGTTTTAAACTTAACCAATCAGACAAGTGTTTATATAGCAAATTTGACGACACCGGTAACGGTGTGATAATTTGCTTATATGTTGATGACATGTTAATCTTTGGAACTAACCAAAAACAAGTTGACCTTTGTAAGGCCTTTTTGTCATCAAGTTTCTCTATGAAAGACATGGGGGAGGCGGATGTGATTCTTGGAATCAAGATCAAACGGAGTGACAAAGGGATCTCTTTGACACAATCTCATTATATTGAGAAAGTGTTAAAGAAATTCAATTGTGAAAATTCTACTCCAGCTAATACTCCCATGGATCCTAATGAGAAACTCATGCCTAATACGGGAAATCCGATATTACAACTTGAGTATTCTCGGGTGATAGGATGTTTGATGTATGCTATGACTAGCACACGTCCGGATATAGCTTATGCGGTTGGAAAGCTAAGCAGATTTACGAGTAATTCGAGTAGTCATCATTGGCGTGCGGTAACTCGTGTACTAAGGTATCTTAAGTTAACCAGGATTTTGGCTTGACTTATGTTGGTTATTGATAGCAAAATAACTAGCTGGTAACTTTAACCGATGCAGTATCGGGTCAACAAGTAGTATAATGGTAACAAGGTCGAATCCACGAGGAGCAGCGTTTAAGTACCAAAGTCGACGTAGAACTTAGTTCGGTCAAGATTATGGTGGAGAGATATTACACTAAGGCAAAAGTAAAGATTAACTAATGGTTGTACTTAGTTATTAAAGGTATATCGAATTATGATCCAACGAGCTACTTTTACCCCTAAGGGAAGACTTGACGAGGAGCGTGTATTAACCAACCTACCTTTCCACAGTAATTTAACGACATCCACGGGTGCCAACTCCTAATTCTGGTGTTAAGGTCTGAACAACTCTCGCTCAACACCCTATGTGAAGTTAATTAATTTTCCCTTAAAAAAACCGATTAACCTAACATGGTTACGCTCTTAGAGTCGCTCGAACAACGATGACAAACCTCTGTATTGGAAACGGACCTAACAACTAGGCCGAATCTACGCAACAATCCCAAAACCCCTTATCCCACATCTCACCGCAAAATACATCTATATGTTCGATATGTGTGACAGTGAACTAGGTGATCAATCTAATTCAAAGACGTTTAAAATAAGTTTTAGGACGTGGATTAATCGTTAAAACATAAAATTACGCGCTACACAACTCCCTTTTAATCCCCCTTAGGGTGTTTCACCCGTTTTCACATAATTCGACTATACAAAGATTTAGCTACTCATGATTATGATAACAACGGAATAATTAAAGGAAAGTATACTAAAGACGATAAGAGAATTCATTATCATATTAATAATCGTTACACTAATAAAACAGTAAATAAGTGCATAATAATATAGTACTAATATAGATATATAGTTAATATATATATATATATATATATATATATATATATATATATATATATATATATATATATATATATATATATATATATATATATATAAATACATAACATATATATAAGTATATGTAAATAGATATATAGTTATATATATAGATACATGAACATATATATAAGTACTAATATATATATAGGTACTAATACGATAAATACTAACGTATGCATATAGATCTATATGTTTATATATAGATACATATATACATATATAAGTACTAATATGGTAAATACATATATCTATGGATACGTATAATATATATATATATATATAGATGTAGATATATATAGATATATATATGACAAAGAAAGAAACAAAAGAAAAAAACAAGAGAAGATATTATAAAAGGGAAATGATATTACAACGATAATTATTCGAAATATTACAACGATAACTACATATATATACATATATATATATATATATATATATATATATATATATATATATAGGCCCAAAGTAAAAGAAAAAGGTAGAGGAAAATATATATATAGATGTATATATATATATTGGGGCTCTGATCAAATGGATCGAGTGGAGTATTTATAGAAGTCTTGGCCGGGCGCGTGCGTGGATCATTCGGCGCGTGCGGTGCTACTGATGCTGATTCCCTTGTCGGACTCCCATGTGCTTGAAATGATGAAGATTCCGGCCCGTGCCGGTTTTCCGCTTCGCGCCGAAAGCTGTCAAAATATCAGTTGTTTGGTAAAATGAGTTGTAGACCTCCGATTGACGTGATTCAAAGTGCGTTGGAAAGCTCATTTGAAGATCTAAAACTCTCATTAAGAAGTATTCCCCAGAAAATGCCTTTAAGTTGGGTCAAATGTCCGTCGAAGATAGGTTACGGTAGAAGCACTTAGGACAATTGATCCGTTTGAACTCGTAAGCTTATGGCACAATCTTCTATCCCTCAAAAGATATGTTTTTGGGCTCAAAACGTGTCGTCACTTGGGATCTTGGTCAATCTATAATTCTGCAATAAAACACCAAAATACCAAGCGTAAATCCGACACAACACTCCGGTTACTAAACCGGTACAAAACCTAGTAAAAACACGATATTTTATATAATAATTACTACTTACCTATTTAGATAAAACTTAGTAATTAATGACTTGAATTTATACAAAAATGCTCAAAATTGTATCAGAAGTGGGGTAAAATGTCATCATAATCAGTGTGAATTTGTCTGTCATCAGTTATCCTTCAGTAATAGAAGGATACTCAGATGCTAGTTAGATATCCAATGTAGAGGATCATTCTTCAACTAGTGGTTGGGTGTTTTTGCTTGGAGGAGGTGCCATTTCTTGGGCTTCCAAAAAGCAAACATGCATTACTGGCTCGACTATAGAGTCAGAATTTGTTGCCTTAGCAGCAGCCGGAAAAGAGGCTGAGTGGCTTAGGAATTTGATCTATGAAATTCCATTATGGCCAAAACCAGTTTC
Organism: Gentiana macrophylla; assembly: GCA_026214975.1. Classification (NCBI taxonomy): domain Eukaryota; kingdom Viridiplantae; phylum Streptophyta; class Magnoliopsida; order Gentianales; family Gentianaceae; genus Gentiana; species Gentiana macrophylla. The sequence continues at coordinate 115,099,090 of CM047811.1, forward strand.
ACCCATTTCTATCCATTGTGATAGTGCTTCTACCTTGTCTAAAGCATATAGTCAAGTGTATAATGGTAAGTCGCGACACCTGGGCGTTAGACATAGCGCGGTACGTGAGTTGATTACTCATAGGGTGATTTCGGTTGTTTTTGTGAGATCTCAACATAATTTAGCCGATCACTTAACTAAAGGATTGGCTAGAGACTTGGTACAAAAGTTGGTAATCGGGATGGGTTTACAACCCATATAAATCTTAGTGATAGGATACCCAATTCCCTCTAATACAATGTTGAGGCGAGAATTCAATGTGGAAGGCCTATTATCTTAGATTTGAGCACATGATATTGTCCCGAAGGTATGTGCTATGACCTGCAAGATTAGGTTGAAGATATTCTTCTTAATGAGTCTTTTGACAAAGTGCTATTGGAGGTGCCGATCAATAAAAGGCTCACCTATATGAGTATGAAGTTTGGCCGCTTCAAGAAAGTTCTAGGGTTGGCTTTCTGTATGCTCAAGAATGGATATGGACAGAAGGCCTGTTTAATTAGTGTCAAGAATAAACTTTTGGAGTTATCTTAATTCATGTGTATATTATCTTCATGTATTCAAAATGTGTAAAGGGGTTCAATGCTTAGACACACCCCGATACTCGGATATTTGAAATGTGTAATATTACTAGGTGGTAATTCAATCTTCGTGATATTATCATTGATGCATGAGTTGTTATGTTTTGACTGTTTTATCTAAACCAAGGATTACACTTAAATGGGGGAGGAATGTTGGTGATTTAAGTATAACCATGTCCATTTGTGTAATTAAGGGTTTGGTACAAAGATGGGTGAACTCGAAACACTCTATTGTGGGTTTGGAGGTGCGGAGTGCACGCTCATATAAGTGTTCACGAGTTTATGGGTGTAAATGATCAAGTAGAGTTCGGAAAACAAACTTAAAAGACACGAAAATTCGTTCTTGGAAAAACTGTGTCACAGGCCAGCCACAGGCGCTAGCCTGTGAAACTTTTTCAAGAGGAATTTTGGACAGGTTCTAGTTCGGGTTTCAGGTCTTCACAGGCCAACCACAGGCGCCCGCCTGTGACTCAAATTTGCGAATTGATGTGTCTTTTCAGTGTTTTTCGACAGTTTCTTCCATATAACACCTTTCCAAAAAGGTGTCTATATGTTAGAACGTTTTTTAACCAATATATAAGATCATTTTGAGAGCATAGAATAAATATATTCAAGTTCTTCTTCATCTTTGAGAGTCAATAACTTCTTACAAAACTCCATTAATATTCTTTTCTTTTGGTGCCAAAAAGAGAAGGAAACATAGTCTTATCTCACAAGAGTATTCGTGAAACCGGGGCATCGTATAAGGGTCGAATAATTTTTGTAGGAAAGTGTTCTACACGATTCTACGTCATATCAAGTTTATCTGAGTTCCTGCGGTTTTGTTGACATTGTTGTTCCCTTGAATACCTATAATTTTTACAACAGTTAATGCATTTGAGTGCCTCCGTAATTTTCATAGGAATACGAATAACTTGCATGGCTGACATAAGAGGGAAATGTAGAGGTAACCAACTGGATCAAAATCCGTTAAGTTGCTTTTGAGAGACCCTTCAATTTCAACCCGATAATTTCTTATGCATATTGGCCACCAAGAACTCGAAATGATAATTTCTAGAAGTCCGATCATGCAACACTGGAAGGCCAAGACAATTCCTCGACTGTTAGAATTAGACATCCAACCCGTAATCGCAACGACCCAGACTTAACAGTCGTAGCAATGTCCACCTTAATTAGTGCTAATAGTTCAAATATAATATCTACGCGTATTCTTCTTGTAAAAAAAACATAGACTAGCTTGACAAAATTAGTTCTTCTATGACAACGAACTTTGATCCAGATACGACCGACTGTTCCTTTTTTTTTTTTTTTTTTTTTTTTTTTTTTGGGTGCAGGGAAGGGTAAAGGGTCCGTAGGGATATTCATCATTCTCATTTAAGAATATGGCTTAGCCTAATAAGAATGATGTGAAGATGTGTGAGTTTTTAATTTCAGAAACACCTCAGACGACCCTCATTTGATACTTTATATTATATAAAATGTTATAAAGTAACTTTAATATATTTTATCACTCAATTTCGTTTATAGATTGAAAATAAAAGGATTAATTAATAAATAGAGATAACGAATTAGAAGGATATTTATAATATTTAAACAGTAAGATTAGTTGTTCAATTATGAAAAGAAAAAAAAGTTCCTCAAAAAAAAAAAAAAAAAAAAAAAAAAAAAAAAAATAGTTGTTCAAAAAAAAAAAAAAAAAAAACAGTATGGTTTCTAATTCTTGTAAAAAGAATTAATTAAGAGAAAATAAAGAAATAACTTTCGTTTCAAGTTTACCGCCGGTTCATGTCAACATCAGACTGCAGCATGGCTTTTATCACACACTCAACGTTGCATGCACTACCCAATTAGGAAAAAAAAAAAAAAAAAAAAAAACAACAACAACGTTGCACGCATTGAACGTTACAGTACAAAGATTTATTTGTACTGTAATAAATAGTTTCATTTTGGCGGTTGTAAGGATTTCGTTTGCAGGATTTCATTTTGTTTCGAGCTAAAGGTGTTTTCACGCATGTTGCGAGCTTTTGACAGAAGAGAAGAAAAATGGAGGCTGAGCAGCGGGGATGCCGCCGGTGAAGCCATCGGAGATGATTATGCTGGAGGACTACCTCAACTTCGCAGAGCGCTACATGCGGACCGGCGGTAATCAGGTATCCAAACTTCCATTCATTTCAGAATTCGAATTCTCTGTATGTGATAGTTGTTGCGTTCAGTGAAAAATTCTCGCGTCGTCGTTCAGCTCTGGTTGCAGGCATGTAGAGTTTTATTACAGAGGAAGTTCAATTTGAGTTTTAGTGTTCAACTTCGATTTAAGTTACTTATTCTAACTGTCCGCACATATCATCGAAGAAAGTACGAAGAAAAATACGAATTCCACTCTGTTTTGTTTTGGTTTTTAATTTTTAATTTTTTAAAATGCTTTGAAGAAAATACTAGATAATTACGCTATTGAAGATAAACTCTAATTGTTCAAATTTAAAAAGGAGTAAATCACACGATAGATAAGACTAAGACTAAATCTAGTATAAATATATACATATATAACATAATTTCAACTCGGGAGTGAATTGGCTTTTATTGAACTACGTGGATTGTGATGGCTTTTATTCAATGTTTTAAATTGTTTTGTTAATCGACTAAGATGAGTGTTGGCTTTTATTCAATTCGAATTCAATTCGATCGGATCGGGGTAAGTAGGTAGGTAAGTGAAGCTGTGATTTGGTGATAATGATGCATTAACGTTGAACGAGTGATATTCTGAGTCTGATAAATGTTTTGTTGATGAAATACTTTTAGCTTTGATTTGTTGGAAAGAAAAAGAAAAGAAAAGGATTGCTCTGTATGGATGAAATTTGGTTTGGTAGAAGCATTGTACAACCAAGAAAGAATAGGACATCTAAGGGCAGGGCTTGGCTTGTCTGGTGACAGTTGACTAATTGATTTCATGAGTTTTACTTTTGCTACCCACCGTGATTAATTGTGCCCGAAGACTGACTGGTAATCTCTTGGCAGGCAATTGATTTTGGGGTTGGGTTTGTGCGTGCATGATATGACCTCTGTTTTTCCAACTCTGTTTTGTACATTGAAATTCTGATTCTGATGCTGCTGCAGGAGGAAAACGTACCAGAATTGATCGTCCATGTCGTCTTGTCTAATGATCGATTTGCAGCTTAAAGCATGCTGCTTAATTCGAAAGTTGTTTCTAACTGACACTAGTGAGTGTTTTCTTCTAACAGATCTTCAATTCCCAACTGATATTCTTTCTTTTTCTAATCAATCTTTCTTGTTAGATCCCAATCCTCTGGTTAAGGAATTCATCGAAGCTCATGATTTTCTCAATGCCCTGTTTTCTTTTCTTAATCAGCAAGCCCTCCCCCAGCTTCAGGTATGTTGAACTGATTATTACACTAAACATCTAATATATTCCTTTATGTAATATTTTGCTAAAACATTCTCAATTAATCCAGTACGAAGCTGTATCAATCCTTGCAATTTTTTCCGAGAGATCGGAATTTCTCGCTCTTTTAGCTGATCGTGATATCGTTGCAGCCCTTGCCAAACTCGTCCACGCTCCTGATGACATAAGCCGGATGGTAATGTTAAACATTATTATTATTGTTTTTATTTTACTGATGTAGGGTTTTTCATGCTAAGGCATATTATCACTGTTATGTTATGTTTCCTTTTTAGGCTTTTTTTACTCTGGGAAACATCGCTGATATGTCCCAAGAAATGTGCGATGTAGTCGTACACCAACATGATGTTTTGCGACCATTGCTATATGGTTTTATCCAGTGTGACACCGTCCAAAATCTTCAAGTTGCTACAATGGTGTTACGTCAATGTAGCAAAGCAATTCTGCAAATGGAATTGAGGATGGTCAGCCATATTTCTTGTCGAATGTGATAAACTTTATTACATAATGTACTTAATTTGAATGTGTGTTCGTCAGCCACGATTTTACAATTTCTTGTGACAAAAGCTTTATTGCATAATGTAGCTAATGTGAGTGTGTTAATTTTATAGGTTAATCAAGTACTTCATGTGCTTCAACTAAACCTGCAGTCAATGGATACAGAAATATTGGTTAATATAACTTGGGCACTTGCTTCCATTCCTAATCAAGTCCTTAGCAAGGCTGTCGGTATCAAGTTGGTTGAATTGTTAAGTAAAAAAAAATCTGTCTCTTTTGTTGTTTTTGAATTGTTAGTATTTAGTCTTTTTGTTATGTTGATGACAAACATTCTATTTCAGTCACAAGTCTCCATCGGTTGTCACTGGTGCACTAAAGGCTGTGGCAAATTTTGCTATGGATGATACAATACAAGCTCAGGTATAGATTTCATATTGTACATCATTCAACTCTGTCTTGGTTTTCGGGTTACTAAACAATGTGTAAGTGTTAAAATTGTAGCTCAACCAAATACTTCCTGTGGTTCATCAATGTTTGCATTCGGATGACATTGGTGTCTTACTTGCCGCATGTGGGGCACTTGTCTCCTTCGGTGATGTAATCCTTAGTATGCCCGGTGTTGGCGCCACATTGCTTCAAATTTTACGGTAAAAACACCACTAAATGCGTAATTTTATTATATTCTGATTTTAGTTATGTTACACGTTGATAATGCATCATTTTTCAGTCACAATTCTCCTTCAGTCGTCGTTACTGCACTTGAGGCACTGGCACACATTGCCAGTGGTAATGAGACGTGTATTCAGGTATGAATTCTATTAGAGTCATTAATAATAGAATAATTTTGGGTTGATTTATCGTAATGTAATTTTGCTGACTTGGTGTTTAGGTTATAATAGATGTTGGAGCCATGCCTCAAATCTTGAGGTTTCTTCTTAGGGACAACGACGGCTCTGTAAAAAATGCAGCAGTGAAAGTTGCTTCCAATATTGCGAAAGGAAGCAACAAGCATATACAGGTGCATCAACCGAAATTTTTTGTTTGTTTGTTGCCCTTTCTTGTATTTCTTTGACTTGAAGTTTTCATTTTGTAAAATTCCTCTTTATTACAGGAAACGGTTGCCTATGGCATACTGTATATCCTTGTTGATCAATTCGAAAGTTTAACAACTGAAATAAAGGAAGTGGTGGCAGGGGCAATCTTAAATGTCACATTGTGCGGAACTCCTGAAGTTTTGAAGTAAGATATTTTTCGTTTTACGTTTTAACAAGTCTGCCATATAACTAAAAATTGATATATTGCTATTTTTTGCGTAGGATTGTAACCAGAAGATGTGTCAAGCCTATGTGTGACATGCTTGATCATTGTTCAGATTCAGCAATGATTGCGAAATGCCTTGAAGGCATCGATCGTATGGTAAAGTTTACGGAATCGGATCAGGGCTTAGGGAATGTGAATGGCATAATATCTCGGTTGTTGAAGCTGCTGTATGGTGAATACAACTATGACGTGATAAATGGAGTGTTGAAAGTTGTTTTAACTCTTGGAAAGAGCAGCCTCATCTGCATACAGGTATTGTTGCTCTTCCTTTCCTCTAAAAATAAATAACATGATCTTTCTTGGATATGCAAGACATAAATATAGACGTGTTTGTTGTTGTACATTTCATCTTGTTTGTACACCTTGTTCCTCTAGGAGGTCGTTGGTTATGGAATACCGTATGCGCTAGTCGATTTATTTGGAAGGTCCGAAACGGACATAAAGCAAGAGGTGGCAAGTGCGATGTTAGATCTTTTATTACTTTGTCCTCTTGAACTGATAAGGTAAAATATAACTCGAAACTATACTGTTGGTTGTTGTTTTTGAAATCAAAGTCTAAAATGTATGCTATTTGTGTGCTGTAGGATTGTGATTGGACGGTGCATTAAGCCATTATGCGAGACGCTGGAGGGTTCCAATTCAATGTTGATATTGAAATTTCTCAAGGGACTTGAAGAGATGGCAAAGTTTTTCGAATCGGAACGGGGTTTAGGGGATATAGATGTTGCGTTTTATCTTGAGAAAATCGAAGAAGCTAATGGCTTAAGGAAAATCAGCGAGCTTCGGTATAATGATGACTACAGAGTTTCCATTTTGGCAAAGTCGTTTCTTTTCACCTACTGGCCGAATTTCATTGAGTAGCGGTGAGCTGGGGATATAGATAAGGCATACAAGGGGTATGTGGTTGGTATTATAGCATTTGTGCAAATTTAGAGACTGATTGTAAGAGATTCGTCAATGCTTTGTGACACTAAACAAAGATGTTTTTGCCTTTACTGTACTTTGTTGTGTCTAGCTGACACTCTATCTACCCTGTTGCATTGCTTCTACTTGATCACTTCACTAGCTTTGACTATATATGGATTTGCTATGTTTTCATATACATTTCCCTTTTTCTAGTCAAGTCAGTCTTAAATGAAATTTTCATTGATAGCAACAAAAACATAGTAATAAAGAAAGTACAAACCTACTCCACTCCCGGATCGTCACGTTTTGAAGCATACTTTTGATCAGTTCTTTCAATCTTTCATCTTCTTCTTTTTTTTTTTTTTTTTTTTTTTTTTGTGTTGTTGTTGCACTTTATACATGTATACTGGTCATAGTATACAAGCTACATGTATAGTTGAAGGTTTCCTGAAGTTGCAGACGCAACTATTCACCTTGTATACTCGATAATTATTTTTGTCGATCGATGTGCTGCGTCCCCATGTGGAGTTTGACTACGGTACGGTACGGTCGTTAATAATCTAACGATTTCATCTAAAGACGTTAAAATTTTCATTCCTCGTACGGTCAGTATTTGCTAGTGCCGTTTCCTCCATTTCACCATGTGAATCAAGCTGAAGGAGTTGTGCCGCCTCGTTTTGTTCAGTACATTACATTCTAGCTATCATCCATTTTCTTTTGCATGAACGTACGTGGTAGTTAACCGACCACAGTGTTGTTCCCTCTACTTATGAAGCTCCTCCTCCTCCTCCATGCTCCCAGATGTGATCACTAACTCCTGCCTGCTGCGAGATCGTCGTCATACGCAGACCTGACTGTGAATCGATCATTCCGTGCATAACTCCACACCCAAGAAAGCCCAGCTTGTAGAAGCAGCCTTCCATGGAGGTGGAGGATTCCTCTCCGAATATACCATCTTTACAGTTTAGATAAGATTAATAATTATATTTGAATATTCACTATATAGCTACTAGTTTCTTCCATATATAGAATCCAAAAACAACTCCGGCCTTCTCCAGCCCCCTCCACAAGCTCGATCTCATTGTCCGTAACGACTCACTCCCAAAATGCGCAATATTCTTGGGAAATGAACTGTTCGGCCATGTTACGAAAGAAAACTTCATTACATGAAGCCTCGTAGCTTAATACTAAAAGAAGTAAAATAATTGCGGAAGTTAAAATGCCTTGCATAAAAAAAGTGAAGTGGTCTACGGGGTCAACCCGATTTATTACAAAATACAAATGATAAATGTCTAAGTCCCAAATATTTATTTATCCTCAATTTCTATCTCCATTGTCTTGACCTCATAGATGACCTCATCGGAATCAGACATGAAATCAACTAAGATAATGTGACAGGATGCTACTGTTTTCGTGGTCGGAGCTAACATGATCATCTGGAAAAAAAATTAAACATAAAATAAAGAGTGAACTCGAAAGCCTCGTAAAGAATAAAATATCAATCTCAAACTTTTTTTTTACCTACATAAGCTTCTCTTTATTTTCTCAAATTCTTATGCCTTTAATGCCCTTTTTTACATTTTATTTTATAGTTAAATTCAAAAGGCATTCAGCATTTTCTCTAAAAACAAAAAAAAAAAAACTGAAACAAATAATCACGAACAGGGTGGGAAATATTTTATTGTCAATTACCTTTTTTTTTTTTTTTCGGGGTTAAAACATACCTGACGTTTGTGTGTTTTAATTTTCTATTTGTTATATATATACTATTAACAAAATAACAAAAACTTAAAGTGTATTATATGTATATTTACACATAAACACCTTATATTTTATGCATAGTAATGAGAACCGGACCGGACATTCGCATATAAAAGTCATCGGGTCACCGGTTTAATCGGTGTGTCATTAGTTCAATCGGTAGGTTACTACATAAAATTAAAAAAAAAATATTGCAATATTCAATACATCAATGAATAAAATAAAGTATTCCATCTATAACCATTTCCATAATATTTCAATATCCAAATCATGGCAATTTCGCAAAAAGAAAAGAATCGTTCTTGTTTAAAACTCAACGATAGCACCGGTTTGATTAATACTCGCCCGGGTCATGGTTATATGATTTAACCAGTAGGTTGATGGTTTGACCCTCGAGTATGCCGGCCCTAGGTGGTTGGTTTCCTTAATCGGTCCAATGCATGAATCGGCCCAGTTGTCCGGTGTGATTGCCGGTCCGGTTTTGATTACTGTGATATTATGTACTGTAATATATATGGCCACCTTGTCAACGTAGATCCGGATGACGACAGACCGATTGAAAGAAAGAACGGACAACTAACGTTTTAGTCATAGTTCATTATGGTTTAAGAAGCAGTTGCAATAAGTTGTATAATGGATACAAATTTATGTAAGAAAAATAGTTGTATGCATTTTATGTTTAATATTGCTCGAGCCGAAATTCGAAGTTTATGAAAATTTGTAATTAAGTTGTTTGTGTATCACATACGTATAAACTATAGATATAAAAGAGTCAAATTTGGTAAATAGATTATATTATATGTTTCGAAGTGATATAAATATGAAGATACTTTAATTTAAGTATATTAATTATAATGTCTCGTTCATATATAACTATCCAATTGATATGAACATCGTTATTATTGTAATAAGAGGTTAAAATGGGATAATTAAAGGGTTTATTGATATGTTTTATTAATAATTGAATGATATATATGTGTAATATACTGTGTGTATGATGATATCAATTATGCTAGTATAAAAGTGTAATATACCTAAAATAAAGCTTGCATGATGTTTATATCATTGAAATATAGATCCAAAAGTTTAATATTATAAGTGTTTGAACATTACTTTGATGGTTATTTAAGTTATTTATACAGTTTGATGATGATTATGATTGATTGAGCATCCAATTGATATTTATTTAAGTTAATTAAGGTATATGATATAATGAAAATCCATATGATGTTTGAACTTAATATAATGTTTTTTTGAGTTAATATTGGTATTTGATGATCATTATAAGTTCTTGAAGTTGATATTATGCTTAATGATGATTGTAACTGTATGGACATCATATTTGATGTTTAAAAAACAATATGACGCTTGTATTGATTGTGTTTGATGATCATTATAAGTGATTGTACACAAACTATATTTTAACCAAAGTTTATTATTGTGTTTAATGATGAATATAAATAATTGACCATCAATTTTGTTGTTAATCGTGTTGTAGTGTTTGACAATGATTATAATCAATAAATATGAGGTTTATTTGATTAGTTATATTGTTTCATGATTGTAAGTCGTTGAACATTACTTTGATGCTTGTTTAAGTGCAATATAGACTTTTAATGTTGATTATAAGTGATTGAATATTTGTCTGGTATCTAATTATGTTCATTATATGGTTTAATGTTTTTTAGGCGATTGAATATGAATATGATGTATATTTAAGCTATTTATAGCGTTTGATGATGTTTATTAACTGTTGAAGATCAATTTGATGTTCGTTGAAGCTTATTACAACTCTAACGACGGTGATATGGTCTAAAACTGGGTGTCCAATCTTACCGGCAGTGTACCGGGTCAATTGTCGTCTAGTCTGGTGAATCAATGTCGTCTCCTCAGGGAACACGATACAATTCAAAGTGTGGTTTGTTAAGGGTGAATTTATACGATTTATATTGATATATTTTATAATGATTTCCTCCATATTCGTATTATTTGCATAGAAATTAAGGGTTTAATCGAATTATTGAGCAAATGAGTTTTAAAAGTCTTTAAGAGTAAACTTGAGCTAATTTCGTGATTTTATTGGTGCTTATCTATGGCTTTACACTTTGCGTGTTCTTATGGTTTTGAAGGTACATTTACATGTCATGGAGAAGGATGAAAGGAGCTTAAAAGATGTTCAAGTGATGATTTGCATAGAAGGAAAGAGATAGAGATGAAGTTGGAATGAAGATCAAGATGAATTTGGAAGAAAAAGGGACTGAACTAGCGTCCAGAATCCTGAACTAGCGTCCAGGGTGGACTGGCGTCCAAAGAGGTGGACTGCGTCCAGGAGGAGAAATTTGGTTCAGGATGTTCAGATTTTTGGTGGACGAGCGTCCAAATTAAAGAAGGACGGGCGTCTGACGAAACTCGGCCCGACTCGGAGAATTTACACAGTCTGGACGAGCGTCCAGAAGGAGTGGACGGGCGTCCACGGCCGACTTAACCCTAGCCGCCTTAAAAATCTATAAATAGCAGATGCGCCCCAACCCTATTTCACAATCAGATTTTCATACACAAAATACACACAGCGGCCGAACTTCTGAGGCTTTCAAGGCCGATCACCCGAGCCTTGTGCTCGGGTGATCCGGGTTAGATTAGGATGCTTTTATTTTCGTTTGTTGATTCATGGAGATCATCCATTGTTCAAACTATGTGAATCCGTTTCAGCAGGTTCTTTATTTTCAATCTAGATTTGTTTTGTGAATTTGATTAAAGTTGTATCTTTTCCATGATTATTTGTTATGCAATTGATATCGAGAGATGTATTGCTTATTGATGTTTACCGTATGACGAGAGTCGGTGTAAACCTTAGATCACCATAGGAAAGATGGGATTTTTAACCTTGACATAACGAGAGTTGAGAGGTTAGATTTCTAGGTTGCTAGATTGAGAGATCTTACACCTTGTTTTGATAAGCGTCAATCTTATATATCGAGAGATGAGAGATTGATAGGCGAATTATCTACGAGAGTAGAATTCATACCTCCAGTTAGTGGACCACATCTTTAGTTAAATCATCACAAGTTAACTTGCAGAGGGAATTAAGGGTTGCGGGATCCGAGGAATATTTGTTTGTTCATTGTTTAATCACCATGATCATCTTCTTGTTTCTTGTTTATTTTATAGTTTATAGTTTAGATTTCGTTTTGCTTTTATCCTTCCCGGCTTTGGGTGACAATCCTCTGTCGATTTATTTTATCGCTTTTAGTTTTGTTTTAGTAGTAACAACCTTAGGAAAATTAATGAACTAGATACCTCGATTCCCTGTGATCGATTCCGGTATTAATCGCTATACTACGATCCCTACACTTGGGGAATACCGGATTTATAAATTTATTACTTGTTTATTTTCATTGCATAAAATCCGTGGCATGGTTAAACACCAATTAGCATCTATTATCTTGATCTAAGTCGCAGATTTTTCATAAAAGTGATAGTTTTACGTCACTAATAAAATTAACAATTAATATTAAGGGGAATGAGGAGAAGGACGAAATATTTCATCAATTGAGTAGAAGGACAGCTTTTTTGAAACTTTTGCATAAAGGACAAAACTATTTATTCATCGTTTAAATTCACTTGTGTTCAAATTCTTTGTTTAAATTCAATCGATTGAAATTCATCGTCGAAATTCACTAATTTTCAAAATTCATCGTCGAAATTCACTAATTTTCGGGATTCATCGTCGAAATTCATCATCGAAATTCACCGATTTCGGGATTCATTTGGGAAGATTCACCGATTTTCGGGATTCACTGTTTGTCCTTCTCGCTTATAAAAATTATGCGCTTGTCCTTCTCCCTATAAAAAATATGTAGCTGTCCTGTTACTTAAAAATATTTCAGATTGTGTCCTTATCCCTAATTTTCCATAATATTAAATGTACTTGCCAAGACAATTTCATTGAACTACAGTCTCATTTAGCTTTAAGGATGTAATTAATTCGGCCTATTAAGGGTATTCAATTGTGTGAAACGGTGCACTCCGTATTCTAACAATTTCCCCTCATACGAGTGTACGAAATTGTTCTATGCCTCCTCCTTGGTTTAAGAGCCCTAAACCTAATGATTTGACATGATAAGCTCTTGAGTACAATTAATCTTTCCCCGGATAAGAAATAGGATTCCGTCAGACGGCCAATTTTATCTTCCGGTTTTTCTACCTCGTTCTCACACCTAAAATCTCCGTTCGGTATCAATTAAGTGTGTGTGTGTGCTAATATTGGTTAATTACTCCAACATGAGCCAGCAATTAATATAAGTAGAAAAAGCTTCAACACAATCGAAATTAAAATATACATAACAAAATCATTATCCGATCAACCAAAAGAGACCAAAATAGTTCAATTACATTGTCTTGGCTAGTTACACGTCTAGCCACTCATTACTACAAATACTAACATATTAAAATTAGTATTCATAATAATCAGTTTATCAATACAAAATAATACTAGAATGTTACCGGTTACAACTGTTGAATTTGCAAAAAGAAAGCTTGCTTCTTCTCCGGTGAGCTTCAATGGAGGTTGAGCCAAAAGCTTAATTTTTCATCATCAACTATCCCCAAAATTATGCCAAACATTCTAAGTATTAAATTGGGATGAAATAGCTAAGATGGAATTTAATTTTTGGCTTTAAGAGCCTTTGAGAAATTTTGCCTGCAAGATGGAAATAAAATAAAGAAGAAGATGATATGTTCTTCTCCTCTTTCACCGTTGATATATATATATATATATATATATATATATATATATATATATATATATATATATTAGACTCTGAATGAAAATAGTAGATGGGGAGAACAATTGGAGGGCCCATTTCCTGGTTTAAACCGGTAATTCCCGGTCTGAGCCGGAATCTTGACAATTGGGTAGTTGTCAGACGCATTAAATGCCCGATATTCTCCAAATATTTGCCAAATCTAGCAAAATCTTGATATATTCCGGCGTGCGCCGCTAAAGGTCTCTGACAGCTTCTTTTGCGACGCTTGGCGCGCGCCGTAATAGGCCGGTTCTTCACAGCAGTTCGGTAAAATGACCATAACTTGAGTTGTAGACCTACGACCGATTTATGTGATTCAAAGTGCGTTGGAAAGATCGTTTGAAGATCTAAAACTCTCATGAAGAAGTATTCTCCAGATAATGCCTCTAAGTAGGGTCAAAAGTCCGTTGAAGATAGGCTACGGTTAGAATCGCAAAAGACAATTGATCCGCTTGAACTCAATAGCTTCTGGCATACTCTTCTAGTCCTCAAAAGACGTGTCAATGCTCAACACGTGTCGTCCATCAGAGTCTTGGTCAACCTATAGTCCTGCAATAAATCACCAAAATACCAAGCGTAAACCCGACACGACGCTCCGGTTACTAAACCGGTACAAAACCTATCAAAATATGATATTTTATGTAATAATTACTATCAACATATTTGGATGAAACTAAGCAATTAATGACTCAAATAGGTACAATAATGCTCAAAGTGGTATTAGAAATGGGGTTAAATGTCATTATAATGAGTGACAATTTGTCTCTCATCACAACTCCCCACTTAACTTTTGGTCGTCCTCGAGCAAAACAAGCGATAAAATGAATGAGGGACAAATGCATGAAGATATAAGATGTAAGGGACAACCGGACGATGCAATCATTCGATCAATAACCACACGTTAACCTCAATATAAGTGTGTAACAGAGTGTGTGTGTGAATAGTCTTCAAATTTGTTACCAATCAACCAATTATGAAATCATGCATGCAAGACTTGTACAATGCAATCCATAGGCTTAAGAATGATACCAATCTCCACTAATCGAAGCATTCGGAGTCAAGAAGATAGGTCGGGTAGGACTTGTAGGCTTGTAACGTTAGGCCCGGGTAGTTGGCTAAGCGAAGGGTAAAAAGGATATATCAAAGAGAACAAGCAGGATAGCAAGCCTCTACACCTTCACTTCCAAAAATGTCGAATTGGTACCTCTTCTTCTTCTTTTGCAAAAATCGTCGAGGTGGCCTCTTTAACAAGGAACAAAATAAATAAGAAACACTGCTTCAAATCAACACAATTTCCCAAAGCTTGAGTTACTTGAATTTGATATCTAGTCTTCAAATGGCTTCAAAAAACTCACCATTTATTGACCTTTATTCACAACTTCATTGAGCTTTATTACTTTTTTGGATTTTTTATTTTTTCTTCTTTTTTTTTAACTAACACCAATGGGCTCCGAACTTCAAAGGATAACATCTCAACTTGTGCCAAAACAATGTCATCCAACTATTTCCCAACTTTAAATGTCACCACAACAATACATAGAAACTTTTTAAACTTGCGGGACATCAAATGGAATGTAGACCAAAATTAGGCTAAGGGTCGGATTATAATTAGGCTAATCACGAATGGCTAGTTTTGAGTGGGGTCTCACCACTCTACAAAGGCTAAGATGGGGACAGGTGGAAAATACGTTCGGGAAGGCCATTTGGCTATGGTTAAGTCAAAAGAAATGCCAGAACCGTCATCCCTAACTCCGACTCCAAACACCTTTCTATTTCGCCTCGAAAGGATATCAAGCCTAAGTTCTGGTTGCTATGGAAACATGCTTACATGATATCATACAAAAGTTGCATGTTAACAAAAGATTGAGACTATACGTGCACAAGGAATTCATGTTACACAAATAGATTTGGGGTTAAAATACACTTACGGTTCACATTGGTTATACACATCCAAATTGATCATTACATCTTCAAATCCATGAAATATATGCCTTATAAAGTTTATTTTATTCAACTAGATAATGCTCGAAAAAAAATCGAAAACTAAGGGATTTTCTAATACAAAAATAAACACTAATGCCATTGCTAGACCAACCATGACTTCACTCCCCACTTACGAACTTGCATTGCCCCCAATGCAAAGTGAGGGTAATGAAGTGGTTGGGGAAGCAAAGGTGCACCAAAACAAGTCAAAACAAATACCGGGATTCAATAAAAGGATGGGTGGGTGGGCATGAACAAGAAAGACAACCAATGAAATGACAAGCAATCCCAAGTACTAGCAAAGTATCAACCAAAATATAGAGACAAAAAGATCATTGGCCACACCCGGCCTTACAAAAAAGCAAAAATATTATATTTAACATTTTACGGGCTGCCTCCCGGTAGCGCTTTTGTTTAACGTCGTTTGCTCGACAGACTTAAACGATCAAAATGATGATGATTAATTAATATAATATACTAAACAAAATGGGATACTTCTAACAATTACTCACCAAAGCACGTAGTAATTAAGTACACGAACCAACCAGAAATAAATGCTTAAGGAGCAACAGGAAGGATAGTACCCGTGATTGCTAATTTTATAGTCTATAGCTCGACTATCTTCTGTTTTAATTTACCGGGGGGTCAACAAGGGACATCACTTCTAGAGTTGGAGAGACTCCTTCCTCTTCTACATATATCTTCGCTCTGTGCCCAGTGGCTATGAAAGTCGTTTTTCCGTCAGTCAATTCCACTGCTCCAGATGCATGCACCTTAGTTACAAAAAATGGACCTGTCCACCTGGACTTAAGCTTACCTGGAAACAATTTTAAACGTGAGTTGTACAAGAGCACTCGATCACCCACTAGGAACTCACAACGAAAGATTCTCTTATCATGGAAAGACTTCGTGCGTTCCTTGTAGATTCGAGCGTTCTCATAAGCATCAAGGCAAAACTCCTCAAGTTCTGTGAGTTGGAGTAATCGATGGTCACCAACGGCCTTAGGATCAAAGTTAAGAAATTTAATAGCCCAAAAGGCCCGATGTTCCAACTCAACCGGAAGATGACAAGACTTGCCAAAAACTAGTCTATAGGGAGAGCAACCAATCGGTGTTTTAAAGGCTGTTCGGTACGCCCAAAGTGCATCACTAATTTTTCTGCCCAATTTTTAATCGACAGTTTTTTCAATGATTCTTTTTATTTCTCTATTAGACACCTCAACTTGGCCACTAGTTTGTGGATGGTATGGCGTACCGAGCTTGGGTTTTACACCATATTTCTCAATCAACTTGGTAAATGGTCGGTTACAAAAATGTGACCATCTATCACTAATGATAGCCCTGGGAGTGCCAAATCTCGTAAATATATTCTTTTTAAGGAATTTTAGCACTACTCTGGTATCATTAGCTGGAAGAGCTTGGGCTTCGACCCTTTTAGATACATAATCGACCATTACTAAGATGAATTTCTTACCAAAAGATGGAGGGAAAGGGCCCATAAAATCAATACCCCATACATCAAACAATTCACACTCCAATATAGGTTGGAGAGGAATCTCGTGCTTTTTAGAAACGTTTCCCCATTTTTGGCATGACTCACAAGATCGTGCATAGTGATGTGCGTCTTTATACAGTGTAGGCCAGTAGAAACCACATTGCAATACTTTATAGGCAGTTTTCCATCCTCCATGGTGGCCTCCAGCCTCACGATCATGGCAAAAGGATAAGATACTTAAAATCTCATTATTGGGCACGCACTTCCTAATTATGTCATCCGAACACTTTCGAAAAAGATCCGTTTTTTCCCAATAATAGAATTTTAAATCATAAAAGAACTTCTTTTTCTGTTGCCATGTCCAATGAGATGGAACATACTCACAAGTAAAATAATTGACAATATTACCGAACCATGGAGAGCTCTCTTTTGATGTATTACTAGCTTTAATGAGTTGCATTGTTGGAGGAGCATCAACCATGAGGAGTTGTTCATCTGGAAATGAATCTTTGATCTCCTATCTCTTTCCTTCTTCTTCAGTAGACTCCATACGACTCAAATGGTCTGCTACTACGTTCTCACTACTCTTTTTATCTTTAATTTCAATGTCAAACTCTTGAAGTAACAAAATCCATATGAGAAGACGTGGCTTTGCATCCTTCTTACTTAACAAGTACTTTAATGCTGAATGATCGGTATAAACAATGACTTTAGAACCGACGAGATAAGATCGAAATTTGTCCAAAGCAAAGATTACAGCGAGTAGCTCCTTTTATGTTGTGGCATAGTTAAGCTGGGCTGCGTTTAAAGTATGGGATGCATAGTAGATTTCCTTAAGTACTTTGTTATGTCGTTGACCTAGAACAACCCCAACTGCCAGATCACTTGCATCACACATAAGCTCAAACGGTAAGTTCCAATCCGGTGCCACTAACACTGGTGCAGTTGTCAACCGTGCCTTTAAAGTCCTAAATGCTTCCATACATTTGTCATCAAAATTGAATGGCACTTCTTTCTCAAGCAAATGACTGAGAGGTTTTGCTATGCGTGAAAAATCAGCGATAAACCACCTATAGAAACCAGCATGTCCAAGAAATCCTCTCAGAGTTTTCAAATTTACTGGTGGAGGTAACTTTTCAATTACTTCGACTTTGGCTTTGTCTACCTCAACACCTTTTTCAGAAATTCTATGACCTAGAACAATACCATCTGATACCATTAGATGGCACTTTTCCCAGTTTAGAACTAAGTTTGTGTCTTCACAGCGCTTCAGAACACGTTCTAAGTGTGAGAGACATTCTCCGAAAGAGTCTCCAAAGACGCTAAAATCATCCATAAAAATTTCCAAAATTTTTTCTACCATGTCTGAAAATATTGCCATCATGCATCGTTGAAAGGTAGCTGGTGCATTGCATAATCCAAACGGCATTCTTTTGTATGCAAAGGTTCCATACGGACAAGTGAAAGTCGTTTTCTCTCTGTCCCCTACTGCGATAAATATCTGCAAATAGCCTGAATAACCATCCAAGAAACAATAAAATTTATGTCCACTTAGTCGTTCCAACATCTGTACTATGAACGGAAGCGGATGGTGGTCTTTCTTAGTGTGCTCATTCAGTTTTCGAAAATCAATGCACATTTGATATCATGTGACTTCTCTTGTTGGAATCCACTCATGCTTGTCATTCTCTTTTACTGTGAAACCGCCCTTCTTTGGTACTACTTGGGTGGGACTTACCCATTCACTATCTGATATAGGAAAAATTATTCCCATCTCCAATAGTTTAATAACCTCTTTCTTGACCACTTTTTGCATGTTCGGGTTGAGGCGGCGTTGTGGCTGGATACATGGCTTAGCTCCCTCATTCAAGATGATTTTGTGTACATAAATTTCAAGACTTATTCCTTGAATATCTGCCACTGTCCATCCAAAGGCTTTCTTATGTTGCCTCAACATCCTTAACAATTGATCTTCCTGCGAACTAGTTAGTGATGATGAAATAATAACAGGAAGTAGGTTATCAGCTTCAAGAAAGACATATTTGAGATTCGAAGGGAGAGGTTTCAGATCCAGATTCCTTGGTGGTTCTTCCACCGAAGGTTTCAATACTAGGCCATCTAGTTTTAACTCTAAATAACGATGCCATGGTCTTCTCACAAAAGAACCTCCTGTGTCGAGGTGAAAATTTACTTCTTCCATTTCCTGGTCATTGTCATTTCCTTCATAGATGGATAAAGCCAAACATTTTTCAAGCTTATCTTCAAAAACTTGTAATTCCTCGTGATTCATACAAATAGAAGATATAGTATCTATGAATAAGCATGATTCTGGTGACCTGTATGGATGTTTCATAGCTTTGAAGATATTGAAGTGACTTCATCTTCATTGACCCTTAAGATTAACTCACATTTTTGTACGTCAATAAGGGTTCTTCCCGTAGCTACAAATGGTCGACCTAGAATGAGGGGTGCTGAAAATCCTTCTTCCATTTCCATAACTACAAAGTCAACTGGGAAGTAAAATCTATCTATCTTAACCAACACATCCTCGATGACTCCTTTAGGACGTTTAATAGACCTATCTGCCATTTGGAGAGTCATCTCAGTGTTTTTGAGCTTTTCAATTCCTAGTTTCCTATAATCCTCGTAAGACATGAGATTAATGCTGGCCCCGAGATCACAAAGTACATTTTTAACAAGAAACCCCCAATCTCGCATGAGATGGTAAAACTACCGGGGTCTTTTAGCTTAAGCGGTAGCTTGTGCTGCAATACTGCGGAGCATTCTGCATTAAGGCAAATATTCTCATACTCTTCTAAACGTTTTTTGTTTGAGAGGATATCCTTAAGAAACTTTCCATATGTGGGCATATTGATCAGTGCTTCAATGACAGGGATATTGACGTTAAGGTGACGAAATGTGTCAAGGAAACGTGCATATTTCTTATCCGTTTTCGACTTTTTAATTTGATCCCGGGGTGGGTAAGGTAAAGATTCAAGATCAATAATTTTCGGGTTTGAAGTCATGCCTTCCTTACCTTTCTCCTTAGATGGTGACGCTTCCTTAAACGTTTGAGCATTTGGTGGTCGCCATGTGTCATGATCCCGCACTACTTTCTTTGAAATGTGCCCTGAACTTTTCTTTACTTGTTATGTTGGTTGAGTGTTGCTACTCCCCACTTGGGTTGTACTATCAGTAGCCTCGTCCTTTCTGACATATTCATTGAATAAGGTCCGTAGATCGCTAGCCCTTGGATTTTTCAGTATTCTCGGGACCTTCACCTCCCTTCGGGTAGCTTCACCTCCCATTTGAAACATCAGTTCTTTAGAATAACAATATGTTTACTCTCAATTTATTATGTAATGTTCACGTCCAATATAATTTAACAACATATTTTTCATTTATAGATGAAAAAAAATAAAAAAAATAGAAACATTCATTACCATAAATTGATGTTAATTGTATGCTTTATGTAACATTCAGAGTAAAACTATCATTATTCCGAATCACTTGTATTTATAAAGTATACATGATTAATACATTGAAGAATCCACAAACCAGGCATTGTGCGTATAAAACAAAAATTAAATAATTCTTAGGAGACAAAATGCATATTTTTCTTGATTTATATATAAATAATTCTTAGGAGACAAAATGTATATTTTTCTTGATTTATATAACAGAGGAACAACAATATTTCAATCTATTTTTTTTTTGTACTTTAAAAAACTCATCGTGTGATTTTATGGTGCTGTTACAGTTGTAGGAAGGTTATGCAAAGTAAGATCTTTTAGCCCATTCATTTTAACTCTCTTTCACATAATACACTTTTGGCGTGTGTGAGAGGTTAGAAATGAAAGGTGGTAAAGTATGCCACTTGGTACAACCTTCATACAACGGTTGCACCATAAAATTTTTCTCATCGTGTGATTTTATGGTGGGGGTGAAAAAGAACCCAATAAAGTCAAACCAACCCAAAACCTGAACCGAACCTATCTGAGAAAATACAAACCAATTAAAACCTAAAAAAATTCAACCCGACCCAACGGCCCAACCTCATGGGTATATATATATAAACTCGAAGGCGCTAAAAAGAGCAGAGCATTAGTTTTTCCGGTCAATATAAGCAAGTGCAAAGTCCGTTGGTTTTCCTTTGCATAACTAACCAACTAACTGCACTGCACCATCGTTTTCTTCACGCAGCCAACTTCCAAGATTTGAAAATGGTGGACGGCGGCGCTTCCTCTTCCTCGCAGCAGAAGAAGCCGTCGAAAATGGCATTGGTAGAGTACTTCTCCTTCATAAAGCGAAACAAGAAGCTGAAGACCGTCACCGACCGCGACAATCAGGTTTTGAAGCATACTTTTGATCGATTGTTTAAATTACCTTTTTTTAATCTTTATACATGTACTCCTCGTATCATACTTGTATAGCTGAAGGATTGGATTCTCAAATCAAGTTGCAGGCGCAGTCGATAATTAATTTTTGTTGATGTGCGTCCATGTCGAGTTTGACTACGGTCGCTAATAATCTAATGATTTCATAGTAATTTTGATTCAAATCATCTCATTGTCTTGAATGTGATTTGTTTATCTTGAAGCAGCTCCTGAAACATTGCGATGGGCAATTTACATGAGTATAACTTGGTGCCTGCACAGACGCTGCTGATACGCACTCATTTCTTAGTTTTGATTTAGGGCTAACAGATTTATTCTCTTTCAATAATTGTTGGTTGGAATTGGTTGGCAACCTTCGAAATATCCCTGCCACTAGTAAACGTTTGAAATGCAATTTCGCAGTGTTTCCCCAATTTCGCAGTGTTTCGCAGTGTTTCCCCAATTTCGCAGTGTTTCCCCAATTTCACAGTGTTTCCCCAATTTCACTTGTCTCTCTCCCCTCTTTCTGTGTCATTGCACATAAGGAATTAATCGATTTGGGTGACAGATAAGAAAGCAATTTGCTAAGTCCTATGATCATTAGTAGAGTTGCCATGAGGTTAGGCGAAACAGGGGTGATTGCACATCCATTCAAAACTTATATTGTTACCTAGGGAAACGCTTGAAACTTGATGGCGTAAGGCTTAATTCTTGCCTTACTGTCACTGAGAATAATTTGTTTTTCATGCATGCGAAAAGTTGATTTGCTTTGCTTTGGTATAATCTGTTGTGTTCTCTAAGGATAAGGTGTAAGTTGCAGATGGAGAGTCTAGAAGAAATGGCTGAAGATGTTCGGTCAGGTGATCCAGACAAGCAGCTGGAGGCCACCAGTCTATTTAGAAACATACTTCAAATCTGTGAGATTTTTAATTTTTTTAGTGTTTTTAACTGAAGTTCAGTCAAATATGCATTTATGGAGACTTGCTTGTGTTTTGACATTAATCTCTTGCTAGATCCGAACCCTCCATTTCAGCAAGTGATTCAAGCTGGCGTTTTGCCTCATTTTGTTCAGTTTCTTGATCTGCATTTCTTTCCTTCACTTCAGGTCCAATATTACCTTCTACAATCTAATCTTTTGCATTCACGAATACGTTTAGTTGGTTGTTTACTTAAAATAGCATATTTAACGTCTCCAGGTTGAGGCTGTTTTTATCCTTGGGATGTTTGTTAAATCATCTGAACACATGAACATTTTAGTTTACCATAGTGCTATTCCTGGACTTGTGAACCTCATTGATTCTGCCCATAAAATAACCCGTAAAGCGGTAAGTAGGAAGAATCATATTCTCCAGGTTGTTTAATTTCTTTGCTACCTGATAGGTGCAATTCTGCAATTAGTAAGGCTTCTTTTTCTTATTCTCGTTGTTTATGCTTTCTTTTAGGTTATGTTCACTTTGGCAAGGATCGCTAGGAATTCCCCACAACTTCTTGAGCGTGTCCTATATTATAAGGGTTTGAAACGATTGCTGGTTCAGTTTGAGGAGAATGACTTGGAGTTTATGCTTCCAGTTGCTGCTCAGGCTTTATACCTTATATGCAGCAGGGGCAATCCTCCATTGAACCCTAAGATGGTCTGCTCATGACTTTGAGTATCGCCACTATGCTGATAACATGCACTTGTGTGTGTTTGTCTGTTTATGTGTGTGCGCATGTGTCTGCATTGTTTATGTTCACAGAATAACATTTTGGACTATTATTACTTGGTAGACCCTCTTTGTTCGTATATGGACAGACTTTTAGCATTCATCAGTTTCAGTTAATTCAAAACTAGTATTGTAGTAGCATACATCTCACAGTTATGGTGTTACACTTGCTTGTGGAAATGAGTTTCATTGAGGAAAAGCATTACTGCCTAACGTGGAAAGGGTTCAATTTGTAGTCTAGTCGATTCTTTCCTGCGCTTCAACAACTTCTACAATCAAGTAACGAAGAAGTCGTAGCCGATGCATGTTGGATATTTCACTATCTTTCATATGCTAGAATTGGTGATGTTAATGCACCAATCATGCTTGGTGTTTGCTCCAAGCTGGTTGAAATTTTAGAGTAAGTATTTTCCTTTTTGTTGTGTTCTCTTTTAGCTATGTTGGATTTCTGTTAATAACGCGTTTTCAGTCGCACTTCCCCTACAATTATCCTTCCTGCATTAATGACAGTGGCAAACATTGTGGGTTCTGATGAAGTACTAGATCAGGTATCAACTTAACGCCATTTACTTTCTTGGTTGTTGCCAGTTTTGGATAAATATCCATAAGTTTGGTTTTCAGAGAATTATTAAGCGTGGTTCAAGTGTTGTGTTTTCGACTAATAATTTTGATGAAATTTACTGGATGTCAAGATTTTGCTACTTGAATTGTTAGGAGTGGGTAGAAGTGGATCTAATATGGAAGGAGGGAGGGAGGGATATTATTTGTATGGAAGAAGGGAACATCAATCCATGGGGGTAAAAGTCAGTATTTATTTGTAATGACTTATACAAGGGAATTAAACGATCTAACCAAAGGATTAACAACAACATGTGCCTCTGCATACTCATCTCTTGCAGTGTTATGACAATTTTCACCAAACTTCTTGCTTTTACACCACATTCCTGTTATTATCAGAATGAATATCTCCGTGGCCTGGTGATTCAGTCCATGATTCTACCTGAAAGATTAGAACGACTTGAGAAGCTCTTAGTTGGTGAATATGACAACGACATCAAGAAGGCTGCATGCCAGACTGTTAGAAATATCACCAAGAAAAACTGGCATCGTACACAGGTCCTTCTCCTCCTCCTCCTCCTTCTTCTTTTGTTGCCCTCTTATGGTATCAATGCAAGAGTGAAATAGTTTCATGTTTGCCCATCCTTGCACCTGCAGGAAGTTATTAAACAGGGCCTAATAACTGCGGTTACTAATTTGTATAAAAACTCAGAAGATGATATAAAAATGGAGGTGGCAAGGGCTATATTGAGTGTTACATGTTATGGTACCCCTGAAGATATAAAGTAAGAAACATCCCAAACTATACCCTTACTGATATTTGGCTTCAATCAAGTTTTTACTTCAGATTAAAGATTCATATATATGCATGTATTGGTTTATGATTGTAGGAGTGTGAGTGGAGCATGCATAGAGCCTCTGTGTGGCATGCTGGATTGTTATGATGATGCAGATCTTGCCTTAGACTGTCTCAGAGGCATTCATAAGATTCTAGTACTTTGGCAAGCAGAGTTGATTAAAGGGACATCACAAGATGCTAATCAGTGTATAGAAAAGATTACAGAAGTTAAGGGACCACAGAAAATCTTGAAGCTTTTGAATGGAGCCAAAGGCTCGGTTTCTGACATCGCATGGTCGATTCTGTACATTCACTGGCGACATTTATTACCTTGAGAAGTGGTGGAAGGCAGCAGCAGTTGGCCAACCAAAACGCAAATTACGAGTTTAGAGTATATAAGCAAACAAGAAATGTGTCATTTTTCTTTTGGGTTCTTCCTCTGAGCTGTATATATTAGTGGCCAGAGTTAAACATGACAATACAGAGCATAGCATTCAGGTTATAGATAGAGCAGAGCACACAAAGGTTTAGAGTTGGGGTATTAGCAAAGGTTCTGAACCTCATTTTGGATTTGTAGAGATTTAAGACTGATTGTAATAACTCTTTCATGCAATGCTTAGTGAAAATTTTGTTGATCATGTAACTTTTCATACTTGATCAGTTGCTGAGTTGCTAAGGCTTTGTTATTTACTTATTAGATAACTCTGTCTGAGTGATGGATTTGCTGTCATATATATCATATGAAATTTCGTTTTACGGTTTGGGCAATGCCTAGGGAGGCAAACCATATAATTAAATAAAAAATTATGGTTAAACGCTTGATGTCAAACCACAACGGACGGGGGGGCAAAGTGTCTTTTCCCCTTTTATTTTTGCTGAGGTTAATTTTAGCAACAAGTAGACTGCAAACCCAAAGTTGAGAGAGGGATTAATCACTTTAAGTTGTAATATTTGATGTTGTAATTATTATAATTAAAATATTTTGATGCATTTGACATTGTATAAACATTTTGAAATATGTATAAAGCGTGATCAGTAAAATGAAAAAACACATCAAAAGATAATCCTAGCAAAGTCATCGTGTCAATTAAGAAGATGCAATGAAGAGCATCTGTAAAACATTTATCCGTTGTTATAAATGAAAATTGATGGACTATATAGTTTCTACTCTGTCAAGTTCTTCTCTGTCAATATATTTATCCCTTCCGGTGGTAAAAAGAATGTTTGTCAAAGTGCCGAACAAATCTTCTATCTACGATTTGTTGGATGAGAATTGAAAGCACATGCATAAGATAATTTATTCATAAACCCGATTTTCGGAAAGCTATTAAGCCTAGAAACTAATAGGGGTCGTCAAAGGCTGTTGTATTTCTTTGTTAGATCAGTTGATTAAACTTTCTGTTAGTATCTAAACAAGTTGAATTAGCTATCTAGCTGTTAGTTGAAATTGATAATCCATAGTTGACTGCTCTACTCGTTGAAGAGGTTTATTCAAGTCAATGTAGATTATTTAACCAATCAAATTGGATTCGAACATGAACATCAACATGAATTGAGTAAGAAGATAGTGAAATAGCATGATAACAATGCATTTCCCTTTTAAGATACAGAGGCCTTAAAATTATTTCTTCAACATAAACGAAATTTTCATTGGAATGCAACAAACATAATACATAAGTACATTAGTTAAATAAAGATTGTATCAAATAGCATTCATCATATCATTTTATTTTACTCATTTTCACATGGTAGGGGTGTCTTATGTGAAAGATAATGTACACAAAGGGCATGATGCATGTACGTGACTTCATACAACCTTGTCGTAACGTTGCACCGTAAAATCTATCATAGAAGAGCGAGAATACCACAAAAGAATTTCTCAAGAATTCGGTTCCTTGTCTATAACTGTTGGGATTATAACATGTATGGATTGTTTCACAGTACGTGTAGAAAAGAAGAAAAAAAAAAACCCGTTTCTTATAGAATAATAGAATAAATTACGGAAAAAATCAAAACATGTCTATATTTCCTTTAATCAGTAATATAGAAGAGACTTAGAGACCAATTAACAGGAACAAATCAAACAAACTAAAAGGACGAAAGTAAATAAATGCATAGTTAATTAAACATGTATCAAACTGAAATGAGTGTATTCACCATATCTTCAAGACAATATTGCTTCGGTTAGGTGCTCACGCTTGTAGCAATTGTTTCTTAAAATATAACAGCTTACGTCTTGAGTTTAATGGCACTTAAAAAACTCGAGCTTCGACGAACTATTAAATTATCCGACTTTTCTTCGAAACGACATACATATGCAGTATGTTTGTAGTGAAGAAGATAAGAAAATTGGATGATCGATTCTCATTAATAGAGGGATCATTGTGCAGTGGATGTTAGACTTCTTAGGCCAACCTTAATGACACGTTTTCTTTTCTTGTCAGTCAAAAAACAGACTTACGGGAAGCTGACCTTAATGACACGTTTTCTTTTTGTTCCAATCAAGAAACCGACTTACGGGATGCGTATTGATTAAGGCGGACTTAATGAAACCGATTAAACGATCCGAGCCAAGCCAGCCGGACGAGGGATCTTTATATAGTGGAGAGGAGACCTCTAAACCATGTCATTAGGCCTACCTTAATGACACGTGTTCTTTTCGTGTCAGTCAAGAAACCGACTTACGGGACGCATTTTGATTAAGGCCGACTGAATGAATTGAAACCGCATGAACGAGCTTTCCAAACAAGGGATAGGCCGACTTAATGACACATTTTTTTCCCGTGTCAGTCAAGAAACCGACTTACGGGACGCCTTTTGATTAAGGCCGGCTTGATGAAACCGCTTAAACGATCCGAGCCAAACGAGGGATAGGCCGATCTTAATGACACTTTTTTTTTTGTGTCAGTCAAGAAACTAACTTACGGGGAATGTTTTGATTAAGGCCGACTAAATGAAACCGCTTAGATGACCCGAGCCCAGCCGGCCGTACGAGGGATCTTTATATAGTGGAGAAGAGACCAATGAAACGTGTCATTAAGCCGACCTTAATGACACTTTTTCTTTTCGTGTTATTCAAGAAACCGACATACGAGACACCTTTTGATTAAGGCCGACTTAATGAAACTGCTTTAAGCTTTCGCTTTAACAACTCGAACACGAGCTGAGCCAAGCCGAGCCCAGCCAGCCGGATAGCGGTGGCACGGAATCAAGAGTCATTTAGGTCCTCCATCCCGTACAAATGTAGTTTTTACTTAGAGACCAAAATTAGACACACATCGTAGACACGTGATCTCAAGCCGTTTTTTTTTTTTTTTTTTTGTTTTGAAAGAAGATCTATTAGGAGATATTTTGTATTTATTGCTATTTTTTTTCGTATTTATTGTAGATATCTTTAGAATCCCCTCGGATTGTTCCCCTAATTGTATATATATACATACCATATTGTATTCGGTGGAATCAATGAAATACACTTTTCTATACCAAATATCTGTCATGGTGTCAGAGCATTGAGAATTCAATCTCTCCCCATCATCTGTTTTCCTTTCCTTCTCCGCAAAATATTTTCCTCCGTCCTCTATTCTTCTTCTCCGGCCGCCACCACCCTTTCTTTTCGGAAATCTTCCTTCCCCACCCAATCCATTTGCTGCCGCCGCACTGTTTCAATCCATTTGTCCAACCTCCAGTAAACCACCATCAGCAATTCTCCCGGCGTTTCCCCTCGATTATTACGTTCAGCCAATCAAAAAAATAAAAATAAAAATAAAAATAAAATAAAATAATAATAATAATAATAATAATAATAATAATAACCAACAACTTGTTACGTTCAGCAAAGGACAATATTTTCCCGCCGTGTACGTAGTCATCGAAAACAACCCCGTAAATTTGATCTTTAGTCCTTTGCCGTAGTCCTTTTTTTTTTTTTTCTTTCTTATTTTTACGTTCAGCCAATCAAAAAAAAAAAAAAAACAACATTATTTTTCGAGTTTGGCTGTTTGATATGTCTCTCTCGCCTCGTAGCTCGCTTGGCGGTGGTGCTTCGCTCCACATGACTTCTGCTCACAACCTTATGTCCTCGCATGATCCCTATCTGAGGGTTGGATGGTAATCATGGTATTATTAAGTGATGGTCGTGCACTTTCTATTAGTCTCATTGGTTCTGCTTCCATTTCTTCGTTTCGTTTATCAAATGTATTGTGTGTTCCTCCCATTCCCGCAACCTGTTATATGTATCTAAATTCCGTTCTGATAACTCTGTCACTATTGAATCCTTATCTGACTCCTTTTTGGTGAAAGACTTGAAGACACGCCGATGTCTCTATCGGGCCAGGCTAAAGATGGAGTGTACTCGGTCCTTCAACCCCTTGTTTGCCTTTTTTTCACTAATAAAGCGACCACCTCGACTTGGCACCGTCGTTGTGGTCCCCTGTCTTTTCCATTATTCGCTTTTTGGCTAAAAATAATTATTTGGACTTATCGTCTCATCAATTCTTCCTCATTTGATGATTGTTTATGTAATAAAATCCACCGTCTCCCTTTTTCAGAATCTACATTGCACTCTTCTCATAGACATTATTATTCTGATGTTTGGACTGCTCCTATTTATTCGATTGATGGTTATAAATACTACGTTATTTTTGTGGATCACTTTACATGCTTTATCCGCTTTTACCTTTAACCCGTAAATCAAATGTTTATTCTGTTTTCATAAAGTTTAAATTATACATTGAGAAGCTCCCTTCAGCCTCGATCAAAACCCTTTACTCTGATAACGGTATTAAGTTCATTGCTTTGCGTCATTTCCTTGCATCTCATTGCATTGCCCATCACACTTCTCCACCCCACACTCCCCAACATAATGGTATATCTGAACGCAGTCATTACATATTGTTGAAACTGCCCTTACTCTACTTACACAAGCCTTCATGCATATCACTTACTGGTCCTATGCTGTTAGTACTGCTGTTTATCTCATCAATCG